>JANAVB010000599.1:2266658-2600174 GCA_029216955.1 Iris pallida | reverse complement strand
ATGAACCTGCTGCATTTAGACATCAAGGCTTAAGATGTGGTCCATTCTTCCACAATCTTTGTTCAATCTAAACTACCTTACCTTGGGCTTTGTCTAATTGGTCCATATGTGTAACTAATTGTGTTGGGTGACTACATACAAATTGTATCTGGTGTCAAGAATATGTAAGCCAAAGAAGACCACAAACCATCATATTGAATGACAAAATGAAGTTATCATAAGAATTCAAACAGAGTAACAGTCTCTTATGGTCTTTCTGACATAGATGGAGAAAGGACCAGGTCTCCTGAATAGATGGGATGTGTTCACCAATTACTTCTAAAAGTTCACTAGCAAATGTAATCATTACGAGTTCTGGGATTTTAAGGAACTGTTTACATCATAATTATGATGCTGCATTATGAGAGGGGTGTAATGTCAAGTTATGGCACTGTGTGTGTGTGTGTGTGTGTGTGTGTGAGAGAGAGAGAGAGAGAGAGAGTATACACGGATGTGACAATGTCATAATGATGATGTGCACGTGTGTGGCAATTGAATTTTTAGTCGTTATTTTCGTTCTCATTCTCTCTTTGTGAATGTGAAAGGTGGGTAGGTGGAGGTGGTAATTGATGCTAGTCCAGTGCAATATGTTATTGATTAGTTTCAATATCAAATTCGATCGGAGTCTTGGATTTGCGTAGTCTAATTTGTGACAAGAAAAGATCAGGTTTACAAAAGGCCACATAGGGTAAATGGTTCCTAAGGTGCCACATAGCGTAAACGGTTAAGGTGCCACTTAGAAAAGTTTCTAAGGTAGAGTCCACGTGTCAAAATCCTGGCGGCTCATCATATCCTCCAATAACTACCGGTCCTTCCTTATATTTAGTTGCGTTTAGGTGTAATGCATGTGATCATTAATATCCAATTGAAAATTGACACGTGGACTCCGCTTAATTTTTTTTCCTAAGGTGTCACCTTAGGAACCTTTTTGCTAGATGCTTGCGAATGTAATTCAAGAGGTAGCATGTGATAAAGTAAATGATAAAAGTGGGGGAGAGTTATGCTAGTTGGTGCAATAAGTTATTGGTTAGTCACTTAATCTCAATTTCAAATTCGATTTGTCTTGGATTGTGTCTTAGTCTAATTAGTGAGACAAGAAGAGGAAATTAGCTTTAAAAAAAAAAGACCATGATGAATGTGAATCAAGAGATGGCTCGTAATAAAATAAGCATAAAAATGATACATGTATCCAACCACAAAGAACCATAATATCGACTTTTATTATTGTCATTTTTGTTGTTATTGTAGAGGGAAAATGATGAAAAGAATGAGGCTTATATGGAATTTATTATTATTATGGATTACTCTCTTAATTCCTTTTGTTTCGTAATAACTCTTATAATCCAAGTTATATTCTTTTTCATAGCGTTCTTTTTCCACGGGGTGTGAGACAATTAACCATTCTTTGTTTATAGTACATACTAGATCAAGTTAATTATTGAATGCTCAAAGCCATTACCTACCCTCACAACCTCACACCCCTCTTCCAATCCAAGTTGCTGAGTGGAGAAGATGAGGGTGGGGTCGTGGGAGAAGGGGGAGTAGGAGGGGTTGAATGGGGATGCGGGAATAAGAGGGAGGAGAGGCTGTTAGATGGAGGGAAGGTGGGTGGCATCTAGGGAGAGAGGGATTAGGGTTAGGGTTAGGGTTAGGGCTAGAATTAAAAGGAGAGGGAGGGGAGAACTTTTTGTAGGTGATGCAACAATTATGTTCTAGTACCATGTTGAGAGAATGACTCAAATAATTGGGATATTTTTATTGAGGTAGGATAGAACATATGTTTAAGATGAGAGGTACATAATAGAAAATTACCACATAATATAGACCATTTTACACATCTCAATGTTCCGATGTTGCATAAGGCTCCATGCCAAGCCTAATCACTAGGTTATTAAGGTCCACTTAAGGCAACCCTATTGTGTAAAGTGCACACAAGGGAACTTGCACGCCTAAGACATGCATCATCCCATTCCTTTGCATATTGTCTTTTGACGATGGACCTTGATCTTACAACCACTGTTCTAAAAGGCGGTCTAGGCGGCCGCCTAGGCGCTAGGCACCTAGTGCCCGTCCGATGTCCGCCTAGGCGCCCGCCCTATGTTGTGAAAAGCGCGCTTAAGCGCCGCTTAAGCGAAAATTTGAATTTGGGCGCCTCGCTTAATAGCGCCTCACCTAGTGTTAAGCGCCGGAAAAAGTGCCTTGCATAAAAAAAAAACTGAACAAAACAAAAATTGACCATGAAAAAAAAGAAACTTTGGAGAATTAGCTTTTATGTTTGATGGTATTTTGATGGCTATGTAGTATATATACATTATGTGGCTTGTTGACTATTTTGACCCATGGTATTTTGATGACTTCGCATTTTGATTATAGTATTTATATTATTACTTTGTTTGATTAATAATTGGTATTGTTATTTATGTATATACTAATAGGACTGTATGAAAAAATATTGAAATTTATGTGTATAAAGAGTATTTTACATGTAGGAGGCTCGGTAGATAAAAATAGGTGATGTGCTAACTAAGCGCCGCTTAAGCATCTCTTAAGCGAGGCGCCAGCTTCGTCGCCTTGCCCAACCTCACGTTTAATATAACATAGCGCCCGCCTAGACCACCCGACGTCCGTCTATGCATGTTTTGGATTTTACAGACTTGCTTTGCAATTTTCAGTAGGTCTTTTGGATTTTTTTTAATTTGTTTTTGAACCGCCTAGATCTAGGCAGCCGCCTAGGCGGACTAGACGCTAGGCGGTGAGTGCCCGCCCGACTAGCGCCTAGCGGTTTTCACAACCTTGCTTACAGCACAACCTTAATACCCACAAGTCTCAACATATTTGAACCATCAACAAACAAAGGTGATCCATGACTAAATCCACCATGCTTATAAAAGTAGATTATCGAGACTAAATCCCGCAAGTAGATTATCGAGCCTAAATCCTGCATACAACTGATTGTCTAGTCTTTGACAACAATCCTATTTGGTCATCCTAGAGCCTAGCTCTTAGGTACACATGTTTCATTGGTGATCTCATTAGATGACCACTAAGATCTAGCTCCAAGGTACAGATGTTACACTGGTGATGTAACTTATGAAAAAGGATATTAAACTCCATGATCCCGTAAATGCTAGTGGATTATTACATAACCAATACATATAAGTAGCTTTAATTGGCTCAAAAACTTGTGTTTATTCAACTTTATTGTCCTTGATTGTCTTCACGTTCAAAATATACCACTTACATCATGATTGAAACCCAAGACATGTAGGATATTGAATCACATGGCAGTAGATCATTTTCTCCCATCAAGTATAACCATGCCAGATTACATGATTATTAAGCAAGCACATAAACAATAATATCACAATCACAGCCCGTCAATGATAATAGAATTCATATTCTCATATACAGATTCTCCAATGGTTGGCATCCATAATTGACATTCTTTGAGACATTTCTGTTAGAATCCGTATAATCTTGTCTACACATTACATGATATAGTTCCTGTTAGTCACCATAAGATACACGTACTAGTCTTTATACTATGGTTATAAGGTCAAATAACTGTTAGGATAAGATAAATATTAACCCTCAACCCTCACTAACACTCTAGAGTTTTGGTGCAAGTGACACGGACTTTAACATGGTATGAGAGCAACTCAGCTTCAAAACTTCAAATCCTCTGACACGTTTTAATTTCAAGCGGATTAAAACAGTATTGTTATGTGAATCTAGTTCTCTGCCCAAAATGAACCTTCAACCTGATAGGACTTGTTAGAATAATATAAACCCGCACTAACACTCAGAGTTTTGGTACAATTAGGATGAAATTTAACGTAACAATTCATTACCTTTTTGTAGAATCAGTCCAAAAAATCATGGAGCTCCTAATCATCCTTGTCCGTCTCGTAATCTACATAAGGTAGTTCTAGTTGTTCAAGGAGCTTATGTAAACCACCTTGAGGATAACTGTTGTTTGTCCAGGGCTATTTTCTAGCAAGTGAACAAACTTGTCCGAAACGTGGATCGTTATAGGCAATGAAAATTTTAGTAGGAAGGAGTGTCCTACATATTATAGAATATACCCTACTAAGATCCATCTTCTTAACATCAGGAGCATAGTCCATAGAATTGGCGAACACTCTTGAGCCAGGCTCAAGGAGAACTTGGTTTTGGAGGAAGGATGAGTTACCAGAAAGTATGATCTTGAAGCAGCAAAGCTAAAATCTCCATATAAAGACATACTTCTGTAAGAATACTCTAAACCATCACATACGTTAATCACACCTTTCTATGTACCATATGGAAGTTCTAGACATGCAATGCCACTAAATTCTGATGTTTGGACACATGCAAAGAGATCTTCAAACTTAATTCACTAGATAGATTGACAAAAAGTTTCAAAAATGTACCTTTTTGATGTAGAGCTTGTAAAGCATGAGCACCAGGATAGTTGTTGTAGGAAGCCATAAATGTTATGACTGAACATCCTAGACTACAAATGTGATGATATGAGCATAACAAGGCATACAATATTTTCTGTCATCAATGTTGACTAGTGATCCAACCTGACTAGAAAAGATCCAAGCATTGCGATGTAAAACCATCTCCACATATTCTTCTTTCTGTTGTGATATCTAAATAAGATTAAGATCATTGCAAGGTGGTCATGATCAATACCTTACACACTTACAAATCAACGTCTTAAAGTATTTAGTACATGGAAAGTGTCCTGAACACTAGATCAATCAAATATCACTAATTTTCCCCAAGCATTATCATAAAAGATTTCACACGGAAAATACCAATTTTATAAATAACATCCTGCATTGCATAAGTAGCCACTGGTGAAAGCATAGGTGCTATGAAAAGACTTGAGCATCTCACTTGATGTTTTTAACCGATTGCTTTTATCCTCGTTACCGGATTTGTCTCCGGTATTATTTATGTAAAAGTGTAATAATGTCTAGTATTGTAGTGACTCCCTGGGACGTTATTACTGTTTTTAACAGATTGCTTTTATCCTCGTTACCAGATTTGTCTCCGGTATTATTTATGTGAAAGTGTAATAATGTCTAGTATTGTAGTGACTCTCTGGGACGTTATAGATGTCGTGATGTTTTATTTTATCTGGTGATTTGGAGTTTTCCTTAGAATTGTACAGCTTATGCGTTGCGTCTTCCAATGTAGGCTGGACGTGTCCGACTCGTATCCGATTATTCGGGAGCGGGTCGTAACATTTTTTTTCTCCAGGAAACCAGAAGGAAAAATCAAGACTTAGATAACCAGAAAGGTTGAAAACTACGCTGCACAGACATTGCAAAATGATGCCCGTATCCATATCTTGTTGTGCACATGTAACAGAGCTATCCGTGTTCTTAGCTTAGCCTCACATAGTAGTTTCTTGGCTTTGACCTAAGATAAGCGTCCCATGCAATGTCACTCAATAACTATAATTTCTAAATATGGTCTTCCCTTTATCATTGTCAAGACCAACAAGCAGCATAAATTAGTATTGGTGACCTTGTAAACGAAGGCCATGTTGCTATGGACTCCCACTACAATATTAAATGCTAGGTATCATCAAATAACAACACATCATAAGCATTTATTTCCAGCAGCAACAAAAACAAAGTCTTATCCCAAAATTTTGGGGTCGGCTGCTTGAATCCATATAGAACTACTTATATGGTGATCGGGTGCTTTTTTTTTGTTTTGTGTCATCTCTCCCTTCTATTGTTGAGCTAGGGGTGAGCATTATTCAGTTTTGGACCGAAAACCGAACCGAATAAGAGATTCGTTCGGTTTTAAAAAAAAATAGGTCCGGTTTCGGTTTTTGAAAATACTAAATTTTCTTATTTGGTTTCGGTTTTGGATTTCGGTCCAAAACCGAATAAGAAAATTTAGTTTATATATATATATATATATATATATATATACACTAAATAAATTTAGGTATTACTATATATATTAACAAAAAAATCACAAATAAAACGAAAAATCGAACAAACCGAAAACTGAACCGATTTAATTCGGTTCGGTTTGATTCGGTTATGTGCCAATTCGGTTCGGTTTCGGTTTTGCTTATTCGGTTTTCGGTCCAATTCGGCTTTCTGTTATTCGGTTCGGTTGGGACCGAATGCTCACCACTAGTTGAGCTCATTATCTTTCCTTTTTCACCTCTGTTGTCACTGTTTGAAGCCTTTGCTTACAGGCATTCGAGAAATCAAGATGTCTAACTTGGTGGTCAAGTACTATTGTAAAGAATATGAAATATATCCTAGACCAAGGCCACTAGGCATCACAATTCATGTCTTATTTTAGTTGCATAAGAACTCCCCACCTCTAGCCTTTATTGTTGGCTAGTCAATGGAAGATGTTTACCTCCTTGTCTAGGTGAGGTTCCTTCTCCATTTACATGCTGAATCATAATTACCGGGTACGCCGAAACCTCAATCGAACCCATTCCAAGTACGAGTGATCTGGTTTGGGTACATTTTCGATCCGGGTTGTTATGGCACTCGATCTAGATTGCGAAATTTGGCGATCTATATCAATCGTCAAAGTCTCACTATAAATTTGCTTTTTCAAGAGATTCTTTCAATGCAAGGAAAGTTGAAAAAAAAAACTTGAGTTTCTAGTCAATTGGAGTTCCATATCTACATATTTCTTATAAAATTTGACTTTGTAGTTTGTAAAATTGTTGCTTCTTCATTGTTTATGATCCACCACTCAGTTTTGCAAGTTGTTCATGCAAAGAAGAGAATGAGCTTATGAGATTTTGTGATGCTTTTTGTTATTTTATATGAAGGTTCTAAGTCCTTTGTCATTTTATTTTATTTTATGGTTTACTTACATGTTTTGGTTTGATACCATTGTATCATTTCATTTGGAATGTTGTGTTCCAAATTTATGTATGACCAAGAAAAGTCAAGTTTAGCATCTTGAATATTTCCTATGTTCTATATAACATTTTCTTTTTGTATATGATAGAATTATCTAGTCAAATTTGAACAAGAAACTAGTATTGTTTCAGTTATTATTTTAAAGCGAATCGCAAACCGAATTGGCGAACGAACTCACCTAACACCCTTTTATATCGAAATAAAGATAAGCAACGTACCCCGTTCCCGAAAACTCATACCATGACCCAAGACGTACCATGTTACTGGTAACTGTTGTTCTCGAAACAGATCAAGATGGAAGAACAGTTTGAATCACTCCACGGGAGAACCAAGAATAGATAGAATCACTCCACATGAGTATCTAGATGGAAGAACAGACAGAAACAGAGATCTCTCCACAGGAGTTTGCTTAGGACTACGGAGAATTTGGTCCAAAAGTACCTGAAGCCACTACAGGAACTACTAAAAAACTTATGTTACAAACTGACATAACTTCTCGTTCTTCCTTACAATCGCAGTTGCAGACAGACAGATTACAATTAGAAGAAGAAAGGAGAAGACCATATAATAATAAATTATTATTCTTGCTGGGTGGTGAAGACCATCGTTGCTCAAAGCAAGATTCGTCCGCCGCGATCTGCTCCCAGGAACCAGCAAGTTCACAAAGAACTTCTAGAACGCTCGTAGTCAACTTTTTATGACTTGAACGGACTCCCTGGACTCAACGGGTTCTATTTTTTTTTAATATTTTGCGTTTCTCCAAAAGGAGGTCAGGGAGCTCTATTTATAGAGAGAAAAGAGACTTCAGATCTTCTCCTATTCGATGTGTGACTAAAATACCAATACTCAAAAAATGAGTTTGATATTTTAGATCATCCCGCAATCATCGAAGTCGTGCACCAGTCCGCGCCTACTCCCGTGCACGCGTCCGTGCATGCACGACGCGCCATTTTGCGCCCGTGAGCCCGTGTCAGAGTCCGAGTCCACGTCTGAGCGACAAAAAGAACATGCTTTCTTAAGGAGTTAATCATTTTTTCTTCTAGGAAAACACCCCCACATGGCACCCACATGTGCCCCACCACACCCCATGTGCACACCTCAACACATGCAAAGCATTATATTGAGATACCCACTTGATGGTGTAGCGGATGTGGGACTATTTTACACTAGTTCAAAGACAAAAACACCAACAATCTCCCACAATCTCAATATATGGGTTGAGTGTTCCCCACAGTGAGAGTCCATTATGCATTAGGATAGACGTCGTTTCGACTTGAATCTTCCCGCATTGATCAAACAACATTATGATACAAGAATGGAGTAAGTCTTGAATTATACACCATAGCTATAATTCTTTCCGCTCACGTAATAACTGTAGAGTAGAATAATAGGATAATTTTATTGAGGAGAGCTATATATATATATTGGAGAGGCTAACCCCTCTCACTGTTGTTCTAGACAACGTGGGACTAAAGCCCACTAATACTAATATATATACTTAACCCCCTCCCTCAAACTGGAGCATAAATGTCAATCGTGTCCAGCTTGTTACATAGAAATT
Source organism: Iris pallida (assembly GCA_029216955.1). Classification (NCBI taxonomy): domain Eukaryota; kingdom Viridiplantae; phylum Streptophyta; class Magnoliopsida; order Asparagales; family Iridaceae; genus Iris; species Iris pallida. The sequence continues at coordinate 2,591,669 of JANAVB010000599.1, read as the reverse complement.
GAACCCGAGGACCTAAAAGAGGCTTCGTGAAGATATCGGTTATCTGATCATCGGTCCTCACAGGTAAAATTTTATCATCCATTTTGTATACTCATTACGGACGAAGTGAATGTCGATTCCAATATGCTTCGTCCTTTCATGAAATACAGGATTGATAGCAATATGGATAGCAGACTGATTATCACACCACATATCTGTTGTGCTCGATCCTGCTTCTTCTTCTTATTCTTGTAGAACATGCTTCATATATAACATCTCTGCTGTGCCATAAGCAATAGCTCGATACTTTGCTTCTGAACTTGATCGTGCTATCACACTATACTTCTTACTTTTCCAAGACACCGTTTTCCCAGTAGTCAGATGTAGACCGTCTATTTGTCATACGTGCACCCCAGTCGGCATCAATAAAATACTCAACACGAGTATGTCCATGATTCTCCATCCGATTTTTTTTCTGGATTCTTGACTAAATAGCACAGGATTCTGAGAATTGCCTCCCAATGTGGAACTCTTAGAGAAGCCATAAATCTACCTACAACACTAACTACGAAAGAGATGTCCGGACGAGTCATAACTGCCAAGTAGTTGAGTTTTTCAACTACTCGTTGATACTGATTTGGATTGGTCAACAGGACCCCGTCATCTGGAAGTAACTTAGTCCCTGGATCCATAGGTGAGGTTGCTTCCTTGGCTTGCACCATTCCTGCATCATTCGGTATCTCCAGCACATACTTCCTTTGAGACATTATAATCTTTCGCTTACCTTGTGTGACCTCAGTGTCCAAGAAATAGTTCAACGATCTCATATCCTTTGTTTGAAATTGTTCTCCCATAAATTTCTTGAGACCTGCAATACCCTGACTCTCGTCTCCCGTGATTACAATATCATCAACATAGGCACCAAGTAAAATCCTTTCAGCTGATGTCTGTCGGTAGAATACCGAATGATCCTTCCTTGATTGGCATAAACCAAACTGAGCAATAACATGTGTAAATCGACCAAACCACGTACGAGGTGATTGTTTTATACCATAGAGGGCCTTCCGCAGATGACACACTTTACCCTCCCTTGCAATGAACCCGGGAGGTTGCATCACATATACGTCTTCATCAAGATCCTCGTGAAAGAAAGCATTCTTGATATCCAGCTAAAGCAATGACCAGTCATAGCGAACAGCCAAGGCCAAACGTACAGGAACAGATGTCATTCTGGCAACAAGAAAGGTCTCAAAATAATCCTCAGCATAGGTCAGAGAATATCCTTTAGCAACCAGACGAGCCTTTAGGCGATCAAGAGAGCCATCCGGTTTCATCTTGATCGTGAACACCCATTTGCAACCTACTACCTGTTTACCGGAAGGTAAATTGACTAAGTCTCAAGTATGGTTCTCCCAGAGAGCTTTCATCTCCTCGTTCATAGCAGCTCGCCAACCGGAATGTTTGAGACCCTCCTCAGCGTTTTTGAAAACCTGAATTCCATCAATAGTAGCCACCAGAGACTGAGTGTGACTGGTAAGTTCTTTGTAGTTGTCAACATACAAAGGATGATCAAGGCATATACGACGAGGGCGAGCTGCTAGAGGAACAGACGGTGGAACAGGTGGAGATGAATCAGTAGAGCCAGAGGAGGATGACTCTGTGGGCATTATTGGCGATGTTTGTGTGGGTGACGTCGGCACTGACTGAATCGGTATCTCCAGACCATCGGACCGGATGACTGGCTCGGTAAGGGAGGGTACCCGTATCGGGGGCTGTTGTGTTTGATCGAAAAATAGCAAGAAATCCTCTTCCGAACAAACTTGGGGAACCGAATCCGTTGTTTGTGGAAGTGGAGAAAATTCGGTTTCAACAAATGTAACATCTCGAGTGAAAAAATACCTCTTCAAGATAGGAGAAAAATATCGATACCCTTTCTGATATTTAGGATACCCACGAAAAATACATTGTATTGCCTTAGGATCAAATTTAGAAAGAGTCGGTCGGGTATCATGAATATAGCATAAGCAACCAAAAATTCTGAGAGGCAGAGGAAAAGGCTCTCGTCCGGGATATATCCTAGAAAAGGAAGTATTACCATTTAGAACTAATGATGGCATGCGACTAATAAGATAACAAGCGGTAAGAACCGCATCCGACCAAAATTTATTGGGAGAACTGCTTGAAACATAAGAGCACGCGTTGTTTTCAAGAGATGGCGATTCTTGCGCTCGGCCACACCATTCTGTTGTGATGTGTAAGGACATGAAATTTGGTAGATGATGACATTGCGGGCCAGATGAGTATCGAGCTCACGAGATAAATACTCACAACCAATGTCATTCTGAAATTTTTAATTGGAACACCAAATTGTGTTTTGAGTTTAGCATAAAAATTGCACCAAATGTTAAATAATTCGGAACGATTTTTCATCAGATAAACAAACTTGACACGATAGTAGTCATCAACGAATGTAACAAAGTATTTGAAATCCATGGTTGATTCCACCGGATAAGGTCCCCATATATCATAATGCACTAACTCAAAAGGAACGGAAGCAATTTTATTATGACTCACCGGATAGGGACCCGATGATGTTTAGCTAAATGACACGACGTACAACGAAAGAAAGTAGGAATATCTAAAAATTTGTACATTTTCTTGAGAGCTTGGATAGATGGATGGCCTAACTAACAATGTAACTCGAAAGGATCGAGTTTCATGTCGGTACAAACAACCGAAGAAAGTACGTCAAACAAGTACAAGCCTCTAGCTACATTGCACCAATCGTCTTCCCAGCCTTAAAATCCTGAAAAACACAACCATCAGAAAAAAATGTTACCGAGCAATGCAGTTCACGATTAATTCAACTAATTGAAATTAAACTGAACGGGTTCCCAGTTGTAAGCAATACAAAATTGAGCGACAGTCCGGAAGAAAGGCTAGCACTTTCCCGTCCTCGGACTGTCAGAAAATCTTCATTGGCAACAGTAATGCCAGAAATACGACCGACAAGGACATAATTGCATATCATACCTGCGTCACTGGTCATGTGAGCAGACACACCAGCGTCAATTATCTATTGCTTTGGCTTTACTATGCATGTTGCTGAGTACCCGACTGTGGATCAATACGTGGAAGCTTCACCACGACGTCGAACTTGGAAATCAAGAAACTCTATATATGACTTCAAAGTCATCCGAACAGATCGGACACCATCATCATGAGCATCAGTTGTGATATTAGCGACAGGTGTTGTAGTGCATTGCCAGTAGAAATGGTCAAGTTGACCACAATTAAAGCATGTGCATGATCGTCCTCCATTGCGACCATCATTACCATGACCCCTATCACGGCCAATATTGCGGCTACCACGTGGTCTACCACGACCACCACGAACGCCTGTATGAACAGCACCAAGAGCAAAGCAATCAGCAGGAGCATCACCCGGAGAGGTCTCTACGACTTTTGCTGCTCGAAGGACACGATAATAAGCTTCCACTAAAGATGGAACGTCAAATCTAGCAATAATCTGAGATCAAATAGAGTATGTATCAAGACGTAGAGAGGCAAGATATGCCACAACATGAAGTTCACATTGAGCCCTAGCTTCATTGATATCTAATGTTAGGGACAATATACGATCAACCTCATTAGTCATAGCCTTAAAGACCCTGAAGTGATCCTCATGAGATTTGTCTCCCAATTAGCTCTGTTTATGCTAATGACCGAGTCATAGATACGAGACAAATCGCGTTTGCCATCAAACGCCGCTGCTAGGACCTCACATAATTCCTTAACGGAGTCCCGTATTCTGAACCATGTCTTCCATCGATGGTTCCATATAGTTCATCAACTGTGTAAATAGTTGATTATCATCTATCTCCTATTGCTCAAAGACGGATCAGTCCTTGCTGGGGGGTTGTCAGTCAAATGTTTGGACAACCGCATCTCTCGAAGCGTCTTCTCGACCTTCTTTCATCCAGTCGAGTAGCCTTCTAGTTCGTCCAACTGTCAATCGATAAGTCGAATCAAGAAAATCATTACGCCAGTGCCGTGGTCCCGACATTGCATTTTCGACACTAGTGTCTGTAGCACTGTTATTCACTCCAGTGTTAGTCATCTGCAATATTTTCGATTCAACCGTCAATTTGATCTTTTGCACTTGATAATCACATCAACTCTACCAATGCGCTAGTAACATGGCCAGAACCGGTACGCATATAGAAGTAGAGATGAAAGTTGATCAGACAAACCAGGACAGAGAGGTAACCCAAGTTACCTTTTGTTAGATCCTGATGTGAAGATCAAGAAAATAAACAAAGATTCACGCAAGACAAGCACCTTGTATGCTCTCCGTTAAATTTCCAACACCAATGTTGGAAGTCGAAGGTTTCAACAAACAACATCGATGATGTGTACCCTCTGAGTATCCCAAGTCAATGTTTAGGACAGAGGTTCCAGCAAACAAACTTGATGTTTAACCTCTGCTGAATCCCTAAAAAGTTATTGTTGGAAAGTCAGAGGTTTCGGCAAACAAACCATTGTTTACCCTCTCAAGATCGCAATATTCTTTCTTTCTTTCTTTTTAAAACTAGGTTAGGACTTGGAGGGGTTGGACGACAGCTAGTGGAAAGAAGCAAGGGTTAGGGTTTTGCATATGATCCATAGAGGGGGGCGGATGGCGACAGCAGCAGCAGTGGAGGGGGGAGGGTTGGAGGGCATGTATTGTACCACTGGGGGGGAGGGATAATGTATCACGGGGAGGGATAATGTACCACTAGGGGGATAATGTATCACGGTGGCGGATTAGTGTAGCAGGGGTGGGCGGATTAGTGTAGCAGGGGTGCAGGTTACTGTAGCACGGGGAAACGGAGAGCTGGGGGGAGGGGGAGGGCAGTAATAGTGGGAGGGGGAGGGGGGAATGAGTTGGGTTAGATTTTTTGTGGAGAGAGAGGGGTAGATGGGTTATGGCTCTGATACTATGTAGAGTAGAATAATGGAATAATTTTATTAAGGAGAACTACATATATATAGGAGAGGCTAACCCCTCTCGCTATTGTTCTAGGCAATGTGGGACTAAAGCCCACTAATACTAATATATATACTTAACAATAACATCAACTGTACTTCCTGTTGCACATTAAAGGTCATTTGTCTGCCTGGTTTCGATGTATGTATATTGGGTGTCTACAAGCTTACCCTCTAGAGACGGCATATATCTGTTTCCATACATTCTAGGTGAGTTCTTTTAAAGAGTCATGGCATGAAGCCTTTCGCTTCATTGCGGTGCTATGCCGCTATAACATAGCCCAAAGCCGAGACTACACCTCATCGTGGTATCATTCCACTATAGCATGAGGTCCCAGCCTCTTTGTAGTGCCATACTACCCAGCATGAAGCCTTGTGCTTCCTTGTGGTGTTACGTCGTTGTGACATTGACTTGCGTAGCCGAGGCTTTACCCTCTCTAGATACCTCTTGGTGGTGTCATACCACTGTAACATGAGGTCACCGGCCTCTTTCTAGTGTTGCATACGACTCTTTATTCTACAACATTAGGCTACTTGCCTATGTACAGTGCTACTGCCGCTGTGACATGGCCCAAAGATGAGGCTTTACCCTCTAAAGGTACCTCTGGTGGTGTCACCCCACAGTAGCATGGAGTACTAAGCTCCTTTGTAGTGTTGTGCTACACGTGCTTCCTGTAAAGCACGCCGGAGATTCAGAATGCCCGGAGAACTCATTAAGGCCCCTAAGTCATCCTCCCACAGGACTTGTCCTACACAAAGAACAAATAATAGACAACAAAAGTTTTGGGTCCGTAACCCCTCAATGTCTCAAAGGACTACTCAATGTTCCTGATATTCTTCCAGACAATGGTCCTCCCTTGAACCAAAAGCTAGATGTCTGGTAGATTTTTCTTTGAACCAATAGTATAAAACTTTATAGTATGATTGCAGAGACACAATATCAGAGGTCCGACAAGCCCATTTTCTTGCTAAGTCCTTGACCAGCTGGCGCTTGAGGCTTGATGAACGGATACGTCAGATTCTTCTGACTTCGAACATCACTCACTGTAATGATCCACGCTTGATGCGCTCATTCATTACCTTGTGCCCTAGACGCACAATTCTCTTCTTATCATTGAGGAGATCATCTGATGCACTGTTGCAGCCACTTGGTTGTCGCACTACGTCGTCATCATCCGGATTTGTGCACCAATTATATGAAGATCATGTCCGGTTGTTGCAATACATCGACATTATCCAAATTTGCACACCAACTACTAGAAGATCATGCCTAGTCACCCGAAGCCATTCTGCTTCATTCCCTAAACTATTCCGGTTCATCTGTTGCAACTTGATAGTACATAGAACTCGGATTCCATAATAAGAGAAATGTATGCTTTTTCGACTTCCTCGATATAGCAGCACCACCCATGAATCTACTTCTTCGGCTCCTTGATGTAGCAGAACCACTCGTGATGAAGATGTACCCTCTTCTTTATCTCCTTCTGAGCACCAACTGACATCACTGAAGCCTTCTACTCCTGCAGGGTAACCGCTGCAACGCATCCTTCTGAGTCCCTGAGAGATATCCTATCATTCTCGCCACAGCTTTCCAAAGATCAACACTTTGATTGCATTACTGAAGCCTTCTACCCCTGCAGGGTAACCGCTGTAATGCATCCTTTTGAGTCCCTGAGAGATATCCCATCACTCTCATCACAGCTTTCCAAATATCAATACCTGGATTGCTCGTGACCCGACTCGACACGTCTACCACAAAGCCATGTCAGGACTGGTGGTACTTGTAGCCTACATCAATCTCCATATATGCTCGAGTACACCAACTGTTTGATGATATCTCTTGAATCAGACTTCAGTCTCTGATTATACCTCCGAGGAGTATCTATCCTTGGAAGATCTAATATCCGTAGCGTATGAGCATCTTTCCTCATAGTGAGCTTGTGACAGAGCATGTCCAGCTAACGACCGGATTACATTAATCCCCAGAATGATGTCCGCATCTTCCATGTCCTCCATACCAAATTTGGACCAGATGAACATCTTTATTCTGGTGTCACATTTGCATGTCGACCACATAGAGACAACCAATGACACCTCCATCACCAGCGACCTTTGTGTTCAACAATTATCGATCTTGCTAATCTTGTAGCCATTTGACCTGTCAATTAGGTCAAACTTCTCGAGCCACATATTGGGAGCTTACTTCAAGTCGTACATAGCATTCACCAACTTGCAGATTTTTCCTTCAAGACCCTGAACGACAATCCATCTGACTCTTGTTTGTGAATCTCTTCTGTCAATTCCCAATTCAGAAACACTGTCTTGACATCCATCTGATGAATGAACAGCTTATAAATAGCATTCACGACAATCATCATCATGATAGTTGACATCTTAGCCACTAAAGCATGTGTCAAACTCATCAATCTCCTACTTCTGAGCAATCCCCTCAGCTACCAGCCTAGCCTTGAACTTTATCAATAGTTCCTTGGGCCTTCGTCTTCTTCTTCATCTAGAAGATTCGATGGGTTTAGCTCCTTCAGGAAAATTCACAACACCCAACTATAATTGAATGTTATAGAGTCAATCTTATTATTGACTCTCTCCTCCAGAAGATCGCATCTCTGGACTTCATCACCTTATCAGCCTGCACATGATAGATGAAAAAGTTATCTCCAAAATCTTTCGGCCTTCTCACTCGCTTTGCTAACAGCCCAGCAAATACTAGTTTAAGTGGTCTCATCAACGACAACCTCCTTTTGGACTACCTCTTCTTTGGAAGTACTAGCTTCTTTGGAGCTAACAAGATTCTTCGGAACATCCGCGAAAATAAATGTCTTGACCCTAGCAAACCTGTCTCCAAAGAATTCGTGTCGTGAGACTCAATGATATGATACAATATCAGGAGAACGCCGAGCATAGCTTTCAACAACAAATTCTAGAAAACATGTCATCTTGGTCCTCGTCCCGGACTTCTGAATCTTGATATCCAAAAGTTTCACGTACACCAGATACCCCCACATTTGAATGATATTCAAGTCAGGTATAATCTTGAACCAGCGTTTATGAGGCAATGGCAGATGTGACGAACAGTACTCTACTTGGAAATGAACGTAGTCCTAAGCGCATTCTATCCCCAGAAACACATTGGAATATCCGTAGAATAGATATTGTAATCTCTAACAGCATTATGATCTTTCTCTCTGAAACTCCATTGGATTGGAGAGACTACGGAGTAGTCGTTTCATAGACAATTCCATATTCATAGCAAAACAATGTGAATCCAAGAAACAACACTCTACGTCTGAACCAATTCTGAGTCACTGAAGTTGTCAACCGGCTAGACGTTCAACTTCGCCCCTGAAGTCCCTGAACTTCTCGAACGCTCCATCTTCCGATATGAGTACATCGAGAAATCGTCTATAAAGGTATTAAAATACCTCAATCCGGCTTCTGTGAAGAATTGATGAAAGTCACATATTTCTAAGTATGCCAACTCTTGAAGATATGTACTTTAATATAATCGTCTGAGCAGTCTCCTAACAATCTTTGTCCCGTGCACAGAATCCATAATCCTCCATACCCTTACCCCCACATTCTAGAGATAAAGTTTAGACTATACATCTTGAGTGTGCTATTACACAGCACATGTCCTAGTCCATTCATCACAACTCAATTGAGAAATTGCATCATCGGCAGAAATCTGAACATTCTATTGATACTAAACATCTTTCCAAAGCATGTTCCTGGCCAAGAAACCAATATCTTGCCGGCATGAATGTCCATCTTCAAGTCCGTACCGAACAACAGACTTTCCGAGATCATGTCCTTAAAAATAACTGGTACATGCTACACGTACACTAGTATCAGCGACTTTCCGAAAGTCCAAAACTATGATCCCGATCCCCAGATCTTCTGCTCGAGACTTGTTCTCAATCGAAACATTCTTTGAAAATGGGCTCGACCTTGGTGAATAGCTCTTCACGTAGTTAGATGCATTAGTGTTCGTCCACAAGTCATCAACCACACTAGATCACTCAACCTGTGCAAACATAACAACCAAGTTAAGCAATCAAAACAACCAAGTTTAGCTTTATCTTGCTATTTTGATTTTGAATTGGATCTATAAATCTTCTTCAAATGACACCTACAAGCCACAGTCGTAACTAACCCCACCAAGATGAAGTTGTCTTCATGTTGGCCTATTATACCTCCTGGAGAACTTACGTGCTTATACAGTCGAATCCATGCGCATATTGGAGAAAAAACTATACGTCAATCCATGCGCGCATCATCCGGCAGTCCCATGCGCCACATCCGAGCAGATCCATGCTCCTCATCCGAGCATACCCATGCGCAGCAGAATCCATGCGCAAACAAACGCATAGTCTGAATAAAACCTGTGTGCATCATCTGAGCAGACCCATGGGCATATATATGCATAATCTGAACAGAGACATGCGCATAATCCGCATGTGCTTAAACTGAACAGAACCCAGGCGCATAAAGACCTTGATCTTCTTCTCAACCGATTTAGAGATGCACCTTGAGAACCTCCGCATTTCTCTAGCATAAATTGTAATCTCTATGCACTATTGGTATATCCGATCTGACATGTACTGTGCATTATCCTCCTTGGGTAGTTTGGTCCAACACTCATCCAACCATTTGTCAAAAACCAAATTGGAAGTGATGCCTGTCAATTTTCTCAAGTTTGTTAAAACTTTTATTGAGAAGAATTCCACGGTTGTTCTCCATCTGATCCGAATCTTACGTTGAGATTGTTATTCCCGAAACAAATCAAGATGGAAGAACAGTTTGAATCACTCACTCCATAGAAGGACCAAGAATAGCTGAATAGATAGAATCACTCTACAGGAGGATCTAGATGGAAGAACAGACAGAAACAGAGATCTCACCACAGGAGTTTGCTTAGAACTACGAAAAATTCGGTCCAAAAGAACATGAAGCCACTACAGGAACTACTAAAAAAACTATTGTTACAAATTGACGGAACAACTTCTCATTTTTCCTTTCAATCGAATTGAAGACAAACAGAACGGATTACAATTAGAAGAAGAAAGGAAAAGAATATATAATAATAAATTATTATTCTTGCTGGAGTGGTGAAAACCAAGCAAGATTCGCCTGCCATGATTTGCTTCCAGAAACCAACAAGTTCACAAAGAACTTCTGGAACGCTCGTAGTCAACTTTTTGTGACTCGAACAGACTCCCTGGACTAAACGGACTCCCTTTTTTTAATATCTTGTGTTTCTCCAAAAGGAGGCCAGTGAGCTCTATTTATAAAGAGGAAAGAGACTTTACCTCTTCTCATATCCGACGTGGGACTAAAATACCAATACTCAAAAAATGAGTTTGATGTTTTAGATCATCCCGCAATCAGCGGAGTCGTGCGCCAGTCCGCGCCTACTCCAGCGCAAGCGCCCGTGCATGCACGACGCAATTTTGAGCCCGTGAGCCCGTGTCCGAGTCTGAGCACCAAAAAGCAACATGTTTCCTTAAGGACTTAACCATTTTTTTCTTCTAGAAAAACACCCCAACATGGCCACCCATATGTGCCCCATCACACCCCATGTGCACACCTCAACACATGCAAAACATTATATTGAGATACCCACTTGGTGGTGTAGCCGATGTGGAACTATTTTACACTAGTTCAAAGGCAAAAACACCAACACCAACTATGCTCCGAATTTCTTGCATTCCTCGTGTATTTCATTAAGCTTCTTTAGGAGCTAATAATATCATACATATCTCACCAGATAATGGATTTATTCCACAAAGAATAGCTTCGTTTTGTAATCTTGGATCTATAATGCAAGAAGAAGAAAAATAGATAAGACATATTGGAAAAGAAATTACAGTAAAGTCTTCTTGGCTTTTAATAAAGAACCTACAATATAACATGTGGGACCATCACCAGAGGTTGACAATGCAAATGCAAACATTCAAAAAAAGTTTTTTCTCCCAAAGGTAGGGAAAGAAAAGAATCAGGTCAATATGGTCAATCCGATCAAACGAAAATCAAGAGATTGCCTAGCAAATTTGAGGTACCTCCCACTTCATTCCAACTGGTGTCTCCGTATGTATGATAAAAGTCAGCTGACCTTGCGGTAACCCAACTCAGATGCTATCGAAAGTTTCACAGGCATTTCCTAGATGCTTTCCTACCAAACAAAAGTTACCAACTTTCTCCTGTGCCTATTTTCAAATACCTAAATATTTTTCCTTTAAAAGTTGGCACTTGTTAGAGTTATACACCTTGTCTCAACAGTGGGTCTTATATTGGCAATATATAACAGGGAATATCAATGGTCCGGACTGATATATCATTGATATTTTGGGAAAATTGAAGATAGTAACCTATGTATCGTCAATATATTGAGCATTTTGTATGTTTATACAAAAATAGGTTCCTCTGTTCTGCTGCCATGTATAGAGATAATGGTGTCTTAAGCAGTTGGAAGAAGATAGTCAACTATCATTAGGAGGCTCGATTTGCTCCATTTCATTCCAGTAAGGGTATCAATAACCCAATCTTCATCTCGTACATCAACTTCCTTCCCAATCTCAAACTTCCAAAAGAGAGTTTCAATGAGGATGACATGGTGATGAGCCTTTGCATGGGGCTCCTGCATGCTTCTGTTGTGATGGCATCAACAATGTTACGTGGATCAGGGCAAATCTCGTGAAGAACCAAGGAATTATGGAGGAACTGTAGACCAGTTGACATTAAGTGGTGCCCAGTTGTGAAAATTTTATGTTACAAACAGTGATAGTCATGCTAAACATGAATGATCTTTATATCTTACATTGCTTATGAAAAGATTCAGAAAGCTTTCCATCAAGCATATTCCCTTTCCTTCAGTTCAAACTTAAGAAAAAAGGGGTTTCTAGTCTAGTGGCACTAACAAGTATATAACATAATTGGGGCACTAACAAGTATTTAACATCATTCCAATTATCATAACCAGTACTCATCGTTGTTTAGACTCGTTTCTAGTCTAGGGGAGCTTAGACATTTCTTCTTTGGTTGCATGAGCTTAAAAGGCTTCGCCACAAAGGTAGGTGTACCTTGAAGATGTTATTGCAAGGTCCTCTCTTGCTCCTAGCTACCTTGGGAAGTTTGGTACCAGTAGAGGGTTGATGTCAGTTTGACAGAGGTCAGAAAACTTCTTAAATTCGTTTGTAGAGCTTCCTTGTTCCCCCATAGCGGCTACATATGGATGGGAGAAGTTTTGGATGGTGATGATTATGATGTTTCATGGGCTCTAAGCCGGGTATGTTAGCACAGATGTTTTTAACAGGGGTTACACAATATATGTGTACTTAAATGGTTTAAGGAAACATATTTTCAATAAAGCACGCCAAATATTATTAGTATGGTTCATTGAGGAGGGAAATGAGGATACAAACAACAGGATTTTAGTAGAAATGAAACTTTCATAATGGCTATGTAAATAAAAGGATGGACTAGGTGGCATATTGATCATAGGCTAATTTGCAACTAAATATCTTGAACTATCCCAGAGCTGCAACTTCACACCCTAAAGTATCAAAATTGGCAACTTGCTACTCTAAACTTTAAAATTGGCATTTAAATACCCTGAACTTCTAAGGTTTTACAATTTGCTATCATGCGCTGTTAAATAAAAAATAAAACCATTATTCTATCATTGTCGTCTACCCCATGCATACTACCCTATAAACCATAATCTTAAACCAACCAACCTTCTCCCCTCTCCTTTCAGAGGTACCGCCACCACTCTCTAGGTCAACCCCCTCCAGGTCGAGCACTTCCTCCCACCCCTACCCTTGTTGACTCCTATCCTAGCCTTTCCTAACGTCTAAACTCTAAACAACCCCCATAGCCACCCATCCCTACTTGTCGACCACCATCCTCGCCTTCCAACCTCCTAGACGACCCCCTCTTGGATGACAACCTTTCGAATATCTCCATTCTCAATTAGGTTAAAATTTAGGGTAAGATTTAAGGTTAGGGTCAAGTATATAGAAGAAGGAATAAGGTAAGATTTTCTTGATTGAAGCAAAAAATTGTCTATAATGGTCATGTGTCGTTAACTTGGATGGTAGTGTAATTGAGGGTATTAACGTGCACGAAACTTAAAACTACAGGGTATTAACTTGCCAATTAAAATAGTTTAGGATAGCAAGTCGCAAATCTAGACTTGCCTATTAACTTTGAATCATCTTACCTCTTCATGTAGACTCTTTATAGTATAAGGGAGCATGGAAGGTACCACTTGGTTGCATGAGCTATTGCAATCCAAAAGGTATGTCTATCTATCTACCAACTGGCCACTTAGGTTTTATGACATAGTCCCCTCATGCTCATAGTTATCTTGGCTATGAGTTTGGCACCAACGTAGAGGGTTGACGTCAGGTCGACAACTCATAAAACTTTATCAAATCTTGTATGAAGTTTTTTTATGCTTCATAGCCGATCTCATTCGTACGGGAGAAGGCTTAGATGATGATGATAAGCAAGTTGCAAATTTCACGGTAAGTAGTTAAATAAAAGGTTGGACTAGGTGGCATATTATTCATATATTCTTTTCATCAACAAATATCAGCAAATATATTAATTTGGACTTTTTCAGGTGCCAAACTTTACTACTTCCTAAAAATTTATGCGCGAAGTCTTGGGCATATTTTCTTTAAATGTTTAAGCATCCCTTGTGAAGTAAAATAGAGAGAACATACACCAAATTCTCTTTTATAACAACTAATTAAATTTGATGGACTATTTTTACAACATAGAAGACACAAAAGGACAAATAACAATCTCCTACGCATTATGCCATATCATACATCACATCACAGCCTTGTTCTACAATCCGCTGTATACCTTATGTCAACCTTCCAGAATTTTAGGTAATGCTAAAACTTGTCATCGCTAATGATAATAAAAAGTAAGTTCTGTAATACAATAACAGAGTTCTGAAAATGTCCAAAAGATTGTAGGAATGAGGGGAAATGTCTAAGTACTAGGTCTATAGCATGTGATTCTGCAAGTTTTAAGGTATATCAAACAAACTATAGATTCAGGGAACAGAGAGTAAACAAAGGGTGCATACACTCTGCTAGCTGCTATTGCTGCTGACATGTTGAAAATGGGAAGAGAGCCAATAATAAAACGAAGCTCCTATAGCATTAGAAAATTAGGTTAGATGAAAGTGGAAAATTATAGCAAACTCGCAAGAAAACAACAAGTCAAAAGTTCTGAAGCAAAAGTGGACCTTGTGCGGAAGCTTTGAGTAAAGTAAAACAAAAGTGAAAAGTGGAGCTACGTATCGCAAGGCTCTTCTGTCAAGCAGCACTCCAAGCTGCAATACACGATCAACTTTTAAAAGAAGAAATATGAAGCATTAGAACCTTAAGCAAAGGATTATCTATATGATTAAAAAGTAAAAAATGCTTCTAGGTTTGTCCTTATCCCATGGTCCTGGCATCCCACATCTTGTAAGACAGTCTCGACCGATGCAAGCAGGGTTGATCCACCTGAACCCGAATAACAGTATTAATATTTTGAGAAAACTCAAACTAGTGAGGGAATCTCCTTGCCCTTCAGCTTGCTCTGTCCTAGTCAAGTGTTTTAAAAAGGTGGTGAAGTGCCTAAGCGTGCATGAGGTGTGAGGCTATCGCTTAATTTTGCACCTCATTTCCAAGAGGCGAGGCTCATTCACCTAGTGTAGGAGCTCAAAAATAATTAGGCGCTATTCATAAGATAGCGCCAGGATTCATAATGGCGATGGTCGTTGGGTTGCGCCTTAAGTCAGGTGGCGCTGAAGTCAGGTGACGCGTGCACCATGTGGCAAGCTTCCTCGGTCGTAATGATGACTGACAGCTCGTTAGTCGAAATAAATCTCTTCGAATCCCGGAAAACACAGCGCTCAAGGAGACTGTCAGCTTCTTAATAAATGCTGACAACTAGCTCGCGCCAGTCATCAAGTGGCGCGAGGTAATTAATGATGACAGAACTGACAGACTGAGTAAGGGGCGCCAGTTATCAAGTTGCGCCTGGCGCCACCTAATCAATTTTCATTCAGAAGCCAGATGACGTGGCGCGCATGCCACTTATCTCGAAGAACGTGTCCACTACACTGCCCACGACCACGCGCATATCTCTCATAGAATGCCACGCGTCCCTAGCAGCTCAAGTAACCGTTCGCGCAACTGAATGAATGGCGCACAAAACACAGTACACGCCACTCAGAATAACTACTTGACAGTTATTTCAGAACTCTATAAATTGAGTTTCAAATCACTTGCAAATGATCACTAATGATCATAATCTCCTGACAAAGTGCTGCTGTATTCTCCAGAGGCTCGTGTCTTCGATATCACATCGTCCAAGGGATAAAGTGATCGCCTTTAGATCAGATTTCTATAGTTGTACTTCCCCAGAATCAAATTGTACTTATTGTACTTTTCTTTTTTCTTAGTTTGTAAATCAAACTTTTGTTTTTGCAAACAACTAGGTGCAACCGAGGCGTGTCTCGTGCGCCTCACATCTACTCTAGAGGTGTGTGCCTTGTGCACCTCGACCCTAATTAACCTAGTGTTTATCTTTTCTTTTTATTTTGTCTTTTCTTTTACACTGAGCCTCATTAACCTAGTGTTTATCTTTTCTTTCAAATTTTGTCTTTTCTTTTCTGTAAAAGATTTTTTTTTGTAATTTAGTGTTTACATAATAATTCAACCAATCTTATTATTGTAATTAATAGACTTTCAACCATGACTTTGATTTTATCAAGTCAATAAAGAAAAATACTGGTTGAAATTATTATAGCCAACTGGATCCACATGATTGAAACACTATTAAATGTATTAAGTCGATCGACTAACCTTTCTATTGTAATTAATAGGTTTTGTATTGGAGGAGAACGATGATGAATGGCTACAGTTGTAATAATATAAATATTTAACCCTTAACCGTCATCAAAGTTATAGATTTTTGGTGCATAATAAGGGACTTTAATATGGTATAGTGCAACCCGTGTTCAAATCTTTTTGCATGCATTTTAAGCAAATTTTATATTAAAAAAAAGTCGTACCTCAACGTGATTCCATCTCTCTGGCCAAAATGGTCCTCAACTTACAAGGGCATGTTGAAACAGTATAAATATTTAACCATCAACCCCCATCAAAGCTCTAGAGTTTTGGTGCACTAAAAGGGACTTCAACATATATAAATATGTTGGTAGTTTAACTAATGTTGATGATAATATGAATGATGATGATATATAGGGTTTTGTCAATTTTCTATTATTATGAACCTATCATAGTTAACTAAGAGTTTTGGCGATGATTAATTGTTAGTTGTTATCTTTATGATTTTATGTATTTCACTTTTTACAATTTTAATGATGTTATAAATTGATTAGATACAATATGAGTTTGTTTGTTTAAACTATATTATTTTTAAAAGTTCTAAAAATGTACCTTGCTTCATTGCAGCCCATGCTTCACCATGAGCCCCACGCCTAGGCTCTAGAGGACCCTAGAGCCTTAGGTGCGCCTCATGCCTTTTAAAAGTTAAAACATTGGTCTTCGTTTGTGTCTTTATTTATGTTAATATTGGAATCATAGTGTGGAGCTCCTTAAGAACCATTGTTTCTCAAAGTCTTCATCCGCTTGCACAAGTTTGATACCTTTTGCATACAGGAATACGAGAGCTCCATTAGCTATCTTGTGCCCTCCACTGGAAAATTCGTTGTGGTTTCACTAGAATTTGCTTGTTTAAAACTTCGTCGAGTTTCAAGAACTATTTCTCAAAGACTTCAGATCTGGCCGAGTCCGTACATAGTATGTATATACACGGTTATGGACCACTATTTTAGTGTTTTCAGTGCAACATAGTTGACCAGATTAACTTTTTGTCAGTGTTCTAAATGGCGGTTGAGACGACCACATAAGCGGCGCCTAGGCGATTGGTGGTCTCTCTCCGTACTGCTTTTGCAGTAGGCGTGAAGTAGACAGCCAACAGAGGTTTGACGACGTAGGCAGAGGTGGGACAGCATAGGCGGACGCCTAGGCAGAGCAATACCTAACAAGATGTTTTGGCCAAAAGGTTTTGCAAGCATTATGGGCCTATGATTCACTTGTAAAAAACTAAAACTTCATAAATCTTCGTTCTACAACTTAGTTATGCACGGAACACCCTTAAAATAAGCATCTTATGCAAAAAATAGGTAAAATAGTAAAAAATTGCCAAAATGTATCAACCGCCTAGCTGCACCTAGACGACACCTAGGCGGCCTAGGCGGTAGGCGGACTCTCTCCGCCGCGCACCCACCAACCGCCGTTTAGACCCTTGCTTTTCGTAGGAACTTTATAGTACAATCAAATGTCATATTGCGAGAAGTCAACTCTTTAGCCATATCATCTATTCACGAGCCAATAGCAGGTACAGCATATTGACATTGAATCCAGTAAGTACATTAGGGGTTGTTTGGTAATCCGAACATGGGTTTGGATTCGGATTAAAACCCAAAATCCACATTTACTCTGTTTGGTTGGTGGCTGAATAAAGTTTCAGTAAAACTTTGGGTTCTGTGCATCAATTCGCTTCCCCAAATTTCTCTATTTTTTTCACATCAGCTTTTCTCTCGTAGATTTGTGAAGAGGAGAAATGAGAGATGGATTTGTAAAGAGGAGAAATGGGAGGAGCTGAAGTTATGACTTCTCTCCCGTGCTAGATCTGCTAGATTGTGTGTCTGAGAGGTGTCACCAGACTCAAGCTCCCACAAATTTTCGTCTTTTGGAGAGAGCTACACATCCGAGAATGGCTTTCGACATTCTTGTAACAAATCAAAGGCAAGAAAATTTATTTTGTGTCTTAGAATTTTTTTCCCCATATATTTGAGTTTGTTTTTCCCATATTTTTGTTAAAAACTGATTTAACTTCTTGTCCGTTTTGACTTTTGATTTAATTAAATCAATGGCTTTCCACATTTTTATTTGTTAAATCAATAGCTTTATAAAAAGATGAAGTTGTTTTATTAAATCAGTGGCTTTATAAAAATGCAGAGATGGACTTCTCTCCCCCGTATTTTTTAATAAAAATGAAGAGAGAGACAACAAATGACAAATTTTTACTGTTCTTTGAAAAGATCAAGTTTTTTTAACAAATAACATTTTTTACTGTTCAGTGAAAAAATCAATTTTTTTTAACAAATGACATTTTGTATGTGTCTAATTTTTGGTATTCTAGGTAGTGGTAAAACTACCACTTTCAAATGTTGTAATCCTATCCATTATCCAATTGGCTAGCCAAACAATGGATTTGGAGAAAGTTTAAATCTTTGCAAAAACATTTCCCTATCCAACAAATGGATTTGGATTATAGCCAAATCCAATGCCAAAATCCTATTTTACCAAACAAATTTTTGGTTTTGGAAATTCAGGATTTGGGCCAAAATCCAAATCTACATCATGTTTCTTTAATAGGGCCTTCTCGGTGACTTCAAAATCACTCATTACATTTGGAACATAAAGACAGGCTGATTTTGACAATATAATCAGAGACATGAACATCTTTGAATGACACGTAGCTGTGCACCTGGTCGGAAGACAGGAGACAACCCGCCAATTGTGAATCTTGGCAGAATCCTCAATTTGGCCCTTCAACTTGTACAGAACCTTTCCCACTGACTTGTTCAAGGTCTCCTTCGATCTTTCTGAACCCCAACTCTCTTGATCACATTCAAGTTTGGGATAGTCATTTGTTCAAACCAGTTAGTTCAGATCAGAATATATTAGGATAGTCTGGGTAAAGTTTTACCCAAAAACAGTTTGGCATGACCAGACCCTACATGGAGTCAGTTGCCGAAGGAAGAGGGAGCTGCCACCTCCGACTGCGTCCGCCACAAGTCGGTAGTGGCAGACATCGACGGACGTCAGCAGGTCCACTTGGTCCGATCCCAGACCCAACTAAATCTAGATGAGACACACCTGAATTTTTTCTAAAGATTATTAGATGGACCGGGATCAGTATGTTAATGGGTCCACTTGGACCCGGAACCAAACTCAATTAACTTTAAATAGGACACATCCGGAATTTTTCTAATGATTATTACATGGACCGGGTTTGGTATGTTACGGATCCACTTGGACCCAAACCCAAACCTAATTAACATGAAATGGGACACATCCGGAATTTTTCAAAAGACATGAAAATAAAGAATCCAGGTTTTGTATGTGTATAAAAGATTCCATATTGCCCAAAAAGATGTTTTTCTTTTCAATCTTTAGTAATAAGTACCTAGTATAAATTAAAGGACACCTCGAAAGTGAAGAAATGCTTCTTGGTTGGAATTTTTTAAGCCTTGCAAGAAGAGCAAAGGATATTTTATATAAGATGGCAACAAGATCGTTCATGCTTTATTGGTCAATGGTCAGAATATTGGCAATTAGGAATCCAAAAGAAGTGCAAGTGACAAAAAAGACTCTTAATGAACACAGCACACACAAGAAGGTGCCTCTATACAACTGATGTCCAACTTACAGAACAACAAACAAAACAGTAACTTATTTAGAGAGTTAGACTCCAGTAAAAGGATATGGTTTTTGTCAACGAAAGGGGACGCGGCCCTTAACAGAGCTGAATGGAAGAAAGGGATTCAAATATCCGACCCCAAAAATTAGGGATAAAGGCTCTGTTGTTGTTGTAGTCGGACTGCAGTAAAGGATGGGAAGTGCCATGATTAACATGTAGTTATCAAAGAAAAGTCTTCCTAGACTGGAAGAATCTCCACTGGTTTATTTGCTACCATCTGACACAATTTAAGAAAGCTACACACAGAAGCAAGGACCAAGCCAGCTTCCATAGATCCCTTCTCCCAAGATCTTTTATATTATACTATGTTCTTTCGTATAGGTACTGATAAGTCAGTTTATGATAACCTGTAGCACCTCTTATAGTGATAAGTATCTTATTATTGTTAGCACCTCCAATCCTACACTTGGATATATTAATTTAGCCGAAGGGTCTAGACTTGTTGCATATTCAAACTGGAAATAACAATACTTAGATTTTGGCAGGTATGTTTGTTAAAACCATGGTTTAAAGTATCGGCCGATACCGATCCGATACGGCCGATACCGATACGGTTTGGCATGTTCCGATCCGATACCGACCGATACCAAATATTGACCGATACCAACATTGGGGGTCTTTGTTCCGGTCAATTCGGCAAAACCAATCGGTAAGGGTGACTACTATTTCATATAATTTCAAAACTACTAAGAAATAACGCTGAAATACTTAAAATTATGCCTAAATGTATAAAATATATGTTTTTAAATGTAAATAATTTATTAATAATTATTTGTTTTCCTATACCTAAGTCCGATACTCCGATACGATACCGCGGATACTACCGATATCGCCGATACCAATACTCATAGGAATAGTCCGATACCGATATTGTGAACCTTGGTTAAAACTAGTTAAAGTGTCTGTTCACTTCTGCAACATGAGGAAGAATATGGCAACTTACTACAGAGAAACAAAATGTGAGGGAAGATGCAATAGTAGATAAACTCACACACGCTTCTGAAGCTGTCATCAATTTGTCCACACTAATTATTCTTCTTCTTCATAAAGATTAATAGTATTTCATATTATAGATAATTTATAGCAGAAATAAAATCTTTAAACATAAGCAAGTAAATTCAGTAATATAAATTATCCCATTAATACATATATAGTGCATCAAGAGTTATGATACTAAAATAAATTCCAATTCCTGTACCATTTTACCAACTCACCATGCTAAGAGGATATGCCACAAGCAAAGAGCGGGGAAGTGCTGAAGTAAAGTACCAATGAAATGAATGTGTCTAAGCCAAAACAATTAAAGAAAACTTCAGCTGTTTCATGCAGGTAATGAAATAAATCAAAGAGTTTCAAAGCAATCAAGGGAATGAATAACAATATAAACTAAGAACTAAATAATACATTATAGTCTACCAAGGGTACATCAACTTCACGTCAGTCTAAAATAACCTGAGAAAAAAAAGGTTGTGCTTTCTAGAATTCAGTTTGATGTTGTGAGTACAGATGCAGGCTATTTGAACAATATGTCACACGCATGAACCATTGTAGGTTACAACTTTTTTCTGTTTCATACATTAGTCATGTGGGCATCCCACGTGCTAGTTTCTTTTGCAACTTCCTCATATGTATATAATGTGTTGTGTTAACAAGCATTGGCCCAAGTGGTCAAGACTTGAAGACATGAGACTCGCAAAACCAGGTCAGAGGTTCGAATCCTCCTAGGCACGCTATCCGCTTAAATATTAAAGGGGGATGAATCGAGACATTCAAGTATCAGCTGATTGAGAGTCGGACCATGAGGAAAGGTCTATCCAGACAAGAGGATCGTGGTACCACAGTCAGGTTGGGTAGAGCGTGCGATAGAGATCGACCTGAGCAAAGGATCGAGAAGTTGCATCAGACACAAAAGATGCAAAAATCGACGATCAACATGTAGAGAGACAGACCCGGACACAGTCCAAGGTGATATATGTAATACAAAGACCCGAGCTTAAGCCGGACAACAGATGTAGACTTAGCCCAAAATTGACAAAACCAAGATAGTATTTAGTATAAATTTCTTCATAAGTTTACTATATTGTTTCTTTTATAAGACCCTGCATCTTTATCCAAAAACAATTATAGGAAAAACTGCTAACCTTGATGGCATATGCATGTACACACCCATCCAAATTTAACTGATCTAGTGTCCTTTGAAGATCAGCACGAATGAAACAAGACATATCAACGCCAAATGCAGTGGAAGGATAACAAAGAGTGAAACTAAAGTAACACAAGCAAATTCATGAAGACAAGGAAATATAGGAAGGTTACACTACCCATAAGTTTTTGGACTTCCGAAAATTGAATGATTATTGCATTTAGACTAGAATACAATTACACTATAATACTTTATTATGTTTCTTTAACCATCAAGGATACGCCCCATTCTGAACTTTTATTTAGGACAGAGTTAAACCAGAAAACATCGAGCTCTGGCCACAATACTTTCTGCCATATTATTGAATCAAGTAAAACAGTAACACCTGAAATAAAATAATTGAATATCAAAATAATTATCAAGTTTTAATAGAATAGAAACATTTGTTACAATAAAATCTTACCAATGAACAAAAGTGCAGAGCATATGCAGCATTTAACAGCTTTCCACAATGAAATAGACTTGCTCTGTTAATGATCAAATAAAAGACAACATGAAAGCAGAGACAAGAGCATTGACTTTCAACAACATCCACAAAAATTTTGCAGCTTCAATCTAATTACAACAGTTCCATGTGATGCCACAAATGTTGTGTGTGTGTGTGTGGATCATGGTTTAAAGTATCGGCCGATACCGATCCGATACGGCCGATACCGATGCAGTTTGGCATGTCCCGATCGATACCGACCGATACCCGATACTTACTGATACCAACATTGAGGGTCTCTTTTCCGGTCAATTCGGCAAAGAAAATTAAACGAAAAAGACAAATCATCAAGGGTTTAAAGCATAATAAGATTGTAAAAACATGTAAAAGAAGAAAATCAATCTATTATATGTAAACCAATCGCTAAGGGTGATTACAATGTTATTTAATTTTAAAAGTACTACGAAATAACACTGAAAATACTTAAATTATGCCTAAATGTATAAAATATATGTTTTTAAATGTAAATAATTTATTAATAATTATTTTTTTCCGATACCAAAAAATCCGATACTCCGATCCGAAACCGCCGATACTACCGATATCGCCGATACCAATACTCGTAGGAATAGTCCGATACCGATTCCGATACCGATACTGTGAACCTTGGTGTGGATAGAGAGAGAGAT
The DNA here is from genome assembly GCA_029216955.1 of Iris pallida. Lineage (NCBI taxonomy): Eukaryota > Viridiplantae > Streptophyta > Magnoliopsida > Asparagales > Iridaceae > Iris > Iris pallida. Next base: position 2,568,739 of record JANAVB010000599.1, on the reverse strand, counting down.
TTTATCCATTGAGCACAACCATCTTAACCATCCAATCGATGATCTAAACCGTCCACGTGATCCACAAATAAAAACAAAAAAGGAAAAAAATCACATACACAAAACAGTAGTCCAACATAAGATTCATAGGAAAAGAAGAACCCTTTTTTTAAGTAACCATAAAGTTGTTCTCGTTTTGCATATAAAATATTTTTTATTAAACCAGCGGATTTGTGGGGACTGGGTATCTAGGATACAACAAAATGGTTGGGAGGGAGATTGCCCATATCCCTACAAAGTGGCAAGGAGAATGGTATATTCCCGTAGAATCAGAAATGATAGGTAACCAAATTCATACTAAAATACTAATCATATAACGAGCGGTTTCTGAGTTGAGAGTACTCGTTCCTCGAGCATCATGAAGTAGAGCTTCAGTTACTACAGCATGGAGTTGGCTGGAATGGTGAAATAATTGGGTCTGTTGAAGGCAGTGCCCAGCCTTAACTAGAGCTTCTGCTGAAAGTTTCCTTCCATATACACATGGGTAATAATAGTATCATTTGAAATAATGGCATGTAGACCGTAACAGGTAGGTAATCCAGCAAGGGGCTTTGCTTGCTTGAATAAGATACCTCGTAGGACAAGTGAATCAACTTCATTCAATATGATGTAGTTGGATGTGTTTGTCCCTGAAGATAGAGATAATTCTAAGTGAAGGGCTCTGATTTTGGCCTCAAGAAAACTGCTTGAACTTGGAATCCCAGGTCAAACTGGTCCTCTGCGTCTCGAATTAATCTGCCCCCTGAAGCTGTGTTGGCAATAGAACCATTTGTGTTAAGTTTGCACCCATGCACAGGAGCAGACCATGATATTCGAAGTGGTGGTTTCAATGAGTCAGGTTTTGGTTGAAGGTGAAAGGCAGATTGAATAATGAATGTAGTAGAAGACCTGGATAAGGGGGTGAAGTTATGGAAAAGATGGGCAAGTATTGCTAGGGTGGAGTGGAGAGAAGCGAGAGGTAATATCATGGATGATTGCATTGCAATGTAGCCAGATACCCCTGAGAGAGAGAATAAAGTAAGCAGCAAGGGCAAAACCTCCTGAGATGTTGATATGGGAGTTACCTAACCACTGGTGAAAGAGTCCATGGATGGAAAAGGGATTGCCCTAGCTGGGGAGAAGATGAGAGAACGGGCTCCAGTGGGTTGTGGCAAGCTTACCATATATGGGGACGATCAGTAGTTTCAAAGGTGGGTTCATAGCAGCATCAACATTTCGAGGCAAGGGGGATTTGAAGCTTAGAAATCCTACTCTGTGAACAGGACACACATGGATGGACTACGTAGCACGGTAGCAGTATCAAACGGGTACGAAGCATAATATATATGCACTGTCACTGATATGAAGAAACTAATGGGAAGTACATAAGAAGCTTTGATAAACTCAGGAGAATGAATAAAGGCAATGACAATGATACTTTTGGAAAAAAATTGTTGGATACTACAAAATAAAAATGCCATACTATTTGGATATGATGTTGAACCTAACTTTTAGTACGTAAAAATCTATCATTTTTCATCCATCATTCAAGCCTTCTCCTATAGGAGGGGTTGGTATGGAGCATCAGAAACTCCAAAAGATCAATGATAGTTTTTTACGACTAACTATTTAAAGTCAATAAATATGAGGGGGATTGAATAGGTTTTACCAATTAGAAATAATAAATTATTTAAAGCAAGTCAATAAAGATTAAAGAGAGAGAGAGAATGGAACACAAAGTCTAGGGATTCATCCTGTCATCCCTAGTCGGACAATCCAGTCCTAGATTTTACTATAAAAGAATCCAATAGTGTTTCCTCCGTTTACAATGTACCAATCTCAATACTGATGCAACCCTTTCTTTCGAGATTCTCTCTCCACAGTTTGGAGAGTGTCCAACACTCACACTCCGAGGTATGGAGGTACAATAATAAGTTTAGAACCGAGAGTTCTTACAACATTTCCTTAAAAGTAGATGCTCATAAACAATGTCTCAAAATGGAATCTAAAATACTCAAAGCTAGAGAGAATAAAATTATGGCTCAAGAGATTTTAATGCTCTCAAAGGAGTTTGGTAAGATTTAATAGTGCTTTGCATGGACATTTTCGTCTCTAGGGATCTCCTCTATATAGGGAACATAAAAAATGTAAAAATCACTTCATAAAAACAATCATCAAAATTTAGTCGTATCAATTGGTTCATCGCTAATATATTGTTGCAAACACTATAACTTTAACAAAAAAATATGTTGTTTGGATGGTTCGCAGATTGTCTGTTAGACTATGTGACAAACATCTGCTTATTGTCCAAATGTTGTTGTTGAGTTTTGAATTTACGGCCAGATGAAACATCGGATGGCCTAAGAATTTTTCTATTTCAGGTTTATGGATAATCCGCTTCATTGTCCAGATGTTGCTAATGAGTTTTGAATTTATGGTTTAGATGAAGTATTGAATTTGGAATTTTCATTCCTTCACTCTGGCGTAATGGGTCAGAGATGAATAAAATTTCCAAAAGCAAATTTTATCATCTTACTTCTTAATCTAGACTCTTTATAGTCTAGGAGAACTTGAAGAATGTTTAATCCAAAAGGTAGGTCTACCTATCAACCGACTAGCCACCTAGATTTTATGGCATGATCCTTTAATGCTCATAGATACCTTGGCTAGGAATTTGGCACCAACATAGAGGATTGACGTTAGATCGATAGCCAGTCATAAAACTTTGTTAAATCTTGTATGGAGTTTTTTTATGCTCCATAGCCAACCTCATTATAATAGGAGAAGGCTTGGGTGACGATGATAATGATGGTATAGGAATGGTCTAAGATATTTTCAATTTCAAGTGTCCGGATCATTCGTTTCAATGTCCACTTGATGATGAGTTTTGAATTTATAGTTAGATAAACATCCGATGGTCTAGGGATGGTACGAAAATTTTAATTTTTTATTTTGTCAATCTCATTGAGCACATATTTAATCATATTCAACTAACTTATTACCAATAAGATCTCATACAATGTATTGTACCACGCCTATGCATGGTTTTAACTTTTAGGCATCGGCCAAAACCAATACTGTTAAGACTCTTTTGGAGGGTTATCGATGACAAGGTGTGTGGCTTGAGATGATGCATGATCTTCTAAGCGTTGCTATGATCCTTTTATCTGGAACATTCGAGGGCACCTACTGACTGTCAATCACAACCACCAAAAGTGATACTCATAGGAAGGGATCGAAATCAATACTGAAGTCGAGCATTTGAACCTTGCTTTTACAAGTAAAATCATATCTGATACTAGTGTAGTCATGGGCCTACCGAGGAGTGTGCACTGCAGCTGACGTGCCTGGCCACGACTGGAAGTCTCAGGTGTGTCAAGGTGCATGCCTTGGTGTACATCTAGGTAAAACAACACAAAAACAAGCATTTTTTACTTCTAATTATTTTTCTGTATTTTTATTTTCTCAAATTGTTTCCTTTTGTAACCGGTATATAAATTTGGCATGTTAGATTAGTACATGCTAGAATGAATGTTGTGGCTAATGTATTCCCTTATCAACAGCTAGAAATGTATACTTAAATGTCAAACTTTATACAAAGTGACTATTTAATTATTGCTTGTAGTGTTCATGGAGTTGGAAATTGGTCTAAGGTTAGACCTTTTGTTTCTTAAATTTTGTGTGATTAATTTGTGATATTATATGTTATTTCTTAGCTGGTTGTTATGGTGTTTGGTTAATATTTTATGATATTGTTGTTTAGATGGTTGTTATGATGTTACTATATCTTTCTAGACATTTTTAAAGAATTTAAAAACAGTATTGATTCATTTCAATGCGCCACGTGCCAAGCCATGCTCCTCGTGACTCGAGTGTTAAAGATACGTGTGCCCCGCTATGTGCCTTGCACCCTGAAACACTACCTAAAACTTATTTAGGTACAAAAACTAGAGAAATAATTCCATTCCAACTATACACTTTCAATTTTGCCAAGAGTCAGAAAAGACTAGCTAATACTCTTTCTAAACCAATCTAGATAAAAATAATTTGATATAAAACAATAGAAAAGGTAATCAGGAAGTATTATAATCCAATTGAATAGAAGATATCACTTTTTGAATGAGTCAATATGTCCAATTGATAATAATACCAGTTACACCCTAGAGGGAAAATACTATTTGTTCAAATTGTCGTTTCTCAAATATGAGAGAACCTTCACCAAATAATACTAATATTCCTGTCAGTGTCGAACATAATTTTGCTTTTCTGAAAAGAGTATGGTGTTGGTGTTAAACAGATTTCAATTAAACAAGTGTCCGAAAACTAGAAAACAAACAAATAATGCACCTTTGTTCCAAAATTATAACCTCCAAGTCAATAATGTACATAGGTCGATAATATCAAACGGAAGACTATTGCAACCTTCTAATCTGAATGAGGGTCTGCAGTTGAACTTATCAATGAAACGTAGTTGACCCATAAAATGGTTAATATCTACAACTTCATTGAGGCATTTTCAATATGAATGCAACAGCAACAATACAGCTGTGAATCAAACATCAGCAAGTCTATAGAATCTCAATCCACTTGAGGTGTAAGTTCACAAGAAAAAGAGTCCAGGCTGATTTTATAATTTAAGGTTAAAGTTTGTGTGTAGCAAATCTCCAGTTAACTTTCTCTAATGGAGTATTTAGTGACTGTTTGTTGTACAGGCACAGGCAATTGAGAAACCCCATCGCATCACAAAACAATTTCCCAACCAATACTCATAACTCGTGAAATAGATGTAGAAAACATACCAGCAAAAGTTCTAAACCAATTGGTCCAAATAGAAGCACTGTATCACACCTGAATACAGCTGTAGCAAAGGTCTGTCAAATAAGAAAACACTATTAAGAAACATGGAGAAAACCAAGTTACCTAATACATTCTACCGAAGGTTAGTGTGATTAAAACAAATAATATGCACATTAAGAATGAAAAAAGAACACAATGATAATATCATCTATATAATTTATATATGATTATATTATAAGAAAACTCTACAAAAAAGATGAGAAAATAGATGACTAAATAAAAACAGCAAACAAAGCCTTTTCCCATTTTTTTATCTTATTTTTATTTGAATCCTGTTCTTCCACTCAACTCTGTTAAGGGGTAATATTAACAAAGATCATATGCTTTTATATAGCCTCGATCAAATCTCGTTTTGGCCTACCCCTGGTTTATCATCTGATTTGGCTATTATCATATTATCGCTCCTAAATGACATTTATTGGTCCACATTGCACATGTCTAAATCATCAAAGACATTTTCTCTCGTCTTAATAAATTGTTGCCACCACCAATTTTCCACAATACTATTTGTCATCATATGTTTCAATGTATTATCAATCATCCATCTTATCATTCTCACTCAGCTACGCTCATTTATGAACATGTTTCTTAATTTCCCAACAATCTGAACCAAGGTTCACAGTATCGGAATCGGTTTCGGACTATTCCTATGAGTATTGGTATCGGCGACATCGGTAGAATCGGCGGTTTCGGATCGGAGTATCGGATTTTTTGGTATCAGAAAACAAATAAATATTAATAAATTATTTACATTTAAAATTTTATATTTTATACATTTAGGCATAATTTTATGTATTTTTAGTGTTATTTCTTAGTAGTTTTGAAACTAAATGAAATAGTAGTCACCATTACCGATTGGTTTACATACAATAGATTGATTTTCTTCTTTTACATGCTTTTACAACCTTATTATGCTTTAAACCCTTGCCGATTTGTCTTTTTCGTTTAATTTTCTTTGCCGAATTGACCGAAAAAGAGACCCCCAATGTCGGTATCGGTCAGTATTGGGTATCGGTCGGTATCGGATCGGGATATGCTAAACCGTATCGGTATCGACCTTATCGGATCGGTATCGGCCGATACTTTAAACCATGATCTGAACCATAAAGCATGAGAGTTGTTGGTTTTATAGTTCTCGTATAAAATTACCTTTCAACTTCAATGGTATCCTTGCAATCACAAACCAATCCAAGAGCACTCTTCCATCGACAATCATGTTTTAATATTATAAACATTATAAAACATCCTTCACAATCACTACATCTTTATTGATGATTGATCCTAAATACTGAAAATAATCGCTCCAATGTATATCTCATCCATTAACATGTACTCGGTCTCTTTTTTTGGTTGAAGATCCTTTTGTATACTCTCTCTCTCTCTCGATTGGTTGAAGATACATTTGTATATTGTTTTCGATATACTAATTTTAGAACTTCTTAGATTCCAAAGTTCTTCTCCACAACTCCATTTTAGAGCATAATTCTCCTCAAGTATAATCAAGTAGACAATATCATCCACAAGAAACATATACAATGACACTTCATCCTTCATCCAAAATATGCCCAGTAAATTTATCCATAATTACAAAAAAATACTAACAAATTAATGGCTATCGTTTATCTAAGCCAACGATATTAGGATATGGTGTAACACCTCCTCGTGTCGACATAGTTGCCATAACCTTATTTTAAATATCCTTTGTAATCTCAATATAACTACTATAACTTGTTTATTCACCAAAACCCACCACATTATCTCCTCACCTACTCGATAGTAAACATTTTCTTATCATCGTCATTCAAGCCTTTCCCACAATAATAGGGTCGGTTATGGAGCATAAGAAAGGTAGATAAAAAGATTTAATAATTTTTATAATCGACTGTCGACCTAACGCCAACCCTATAAATTAGTGTCAAATTCATATTCAAGGTTGTGGTAAAGTTATAAGTAATAAAAACCATATGTAGATCCCTCTTCTCCTCTCTAGATTTTTTCATAATCTTCTTAGTAGAAATGTAAGTGAATAAGTCAGAAAAAAATTGCCAATTCAAAATTCAAGTTATGGATGGATCAAAGTATGTTGCACGAACACAGATACGACATAACACAATAAGGATACGGTGACATGGGCACAACACCTATTTTGATGTCCTAGTATATTTTGGAGTGTCAATGTTATGTCTAATACATAACCAATACGAAATTGCCCACAATTCTTTTACTCTCCGTCCTTCCTAGGATCAAACAAAATGAAACTATACGATACATGAGTATTCATGAAGAGTCGTGCGCTCCCCACTCCTATTAAAAATATCTCGCTTACAGAATCATAATAAGAGGAATGAATGAGAAAAAAGAACTTGTAAAGAAGAACCGTTAAGCTTTTGCATTTTTCACCCTAGAGCAAGGCAAATAACTACTTGGCTGGAGATCAAGTAATGCACAATAATATTATATGGATCAAAGATCTTAGTAGATGATTTACATAAACCTCAGTGAGTCAAATACTAGTACCTACCTGGTTTCAAATTAATATTTGAGTGAAATATTGTCAGTGATTTGCACAAAGAACGGCTGTAATATGCAAATTAGTTGTCTAATGCATATACAAATTTTCAAGTTGCTCCTTTTAGAACTTATGCGAAAAATGATACAGGATTAGGCGTACATCATTAAGTGTCCCAGACTCCAGTTTGGTTTTATGTTTGTTGGACTTGGTTTTTGGTTAACTTTGGGGTTTGCATTGGTTCAGTTCGACTAATAATTCTCAGGTTGGATTCAACTCTCATAATAAAATTTGATTTGATTTAGACTTGATGATTCGGCTCTTGAGATCAAGTTTGGTTTATGGCTTACCTAGTCTTGGTGATTAGACTTGCAATGTGATTTTGGTTCCTAGGAATTTATTGGTTATGACTTGACCTTTGGATTTAGACTTGGGTTAGATCCTTTAGTTGTTGCTTAGTTGGACTTCTAAGATATATGAATGATGCCTAATTCGCCAACCCCCCCCCTACATCCCACGAATTGGGGTGAATGATCCCGAACGGGGTGCGTTCATAACCCAGGTCGTCGAATTTAGCGATAAAAAAAAACCGAAAACTGGGATATGAATCTGAAAGCTAGAAATTTTTGTGTGGGTGGTATTAATACAAAATGTTGAGTTTTGTGTAGTTGTTGCCATATATTTTCAATATTTGTCGGTTAATTAATCATTTTTATTTTTATATAGTGTATACTTCTATATAATTGTATATGGTACAAAAGACGACCCAGATAAAAATTGAACATCGACCCCAAATAGCGTACCGAACAAACCTACCCCCACCATACCACGTACCAGCTGAGGTACCGTACCGCGTACCCGTACCCGTACCACGTACCAAAGCGACCCACGATCCTAATAACATGGTATATGACTAGGCTTAGTCCCTTGGATTGAATTTGGAATTAATTTGTCCCTTGATCTAAGGTGAGTTTGGTCTTAGATGGTGAGACCTTGGGTTTGATTATAATTGTCTCTTATGCTTGGTTTGGTTGCTTTGGTTACACTTAGCCCACTTGTCCCTAATTGATTTTAATGGCTTATTAGGTTGCTTAACATGTTTTGAAGAATCGGCCTAATAGTTTGCATATTGGATGCTATCGGGTTAGACCCGTATTGAGATAGTACCCATTAAGACTATCTTAGAGATCTTCTAGAATCTTTTGAGATCTTTTAGCATCTTTGTGGATTTGATTTGATATACACACAATGTTGGTAATGTGCCTAAATTCATTGAATCATATTTTTTGGGAAGGATTGGTGATCGGTAGACAATATATTTTGTGCTCTATTGAGTTGGAATTGTGACCAGGTCCAATGTACTTGACCTAGATGGATGAGATTGGTTTGTTTGGAGATGAGAGCTTTATCTTTGTGTAACCATCTTGCAAGCCTATATAAGAGGCCCTCCCTCCTCATTCATTCATTCATTGCTCCACAATTCTTATTATATTCTATATTTTGAGAGAGAGAAATAAAGACAAGAAGGCTTTGAGGAAGAGACGGCTCGTACGAAAGAGAAAACTGTAGTGGAAGAATAACGACGAAAGGCTAACTTTGCAAAAGAGTTCATCGATGCAATCTTAAGCATTTCATAGAAGAGTAAGTAGTCAAACTTACTTCTCCCGGATCTCTCACTCTTAATAAAAATGAAATCTCTTATCCCTCCCTTTTTAGTTAGAAACCATAATTAAAATGGATGAAACACAAAGATTTGATTCATTATTTGGTATGCTTTTTGTATATTACTTGTTCCTATTCGAAAGATCTTCACTTTAACTTGAATAACAATGGAAATATGGAATTTGTGAATGTTAGATCTTTAATTTGCTTCCAATAATAGATTCGAAAACTTACAATAACAAAAGTAGGGAATGAACATGGAAAAATACTATTATACAACCTATAAGAAGATTTGGAATATACTTGTGTTTAGGAATAAGATTAGTAATCAATAAATGGAATGGTATGGTTGTACAAAAGAGGATTGCCACATTGCATTTTAGATTTGTTGTATTATTTTATTGACTATTATATTTGGTAGAATTGCATCAGCATTGGTCATGCATGGACAACTTGTGCACAAATAATCTTTCGCGCGATGTGCAGGCACTTGAATCGTATCGATCTAGGAGGGATTAAAGACGTTTGGACGATGACCCTATAATAAGAGGAAAAAACGTTCGTCTTATGATCCACTTATGAGAAAAGATACATTAGCTATCATGTAGATGGGATGCAAACTAATAAATTTGTGTTGTAGGACCTTATGGATAAAAAAGTTAACTCTTATTTTACAGAGAGGAACTCGATTCCTATAAAATAAAATTTGTATCTCTAACCTTTGTTTTACAGAGAGAGAATTGTGGACCCACGGAATATGAATATTGTCATAATAATCCCTTGTTTTGCAGGGATGGGCTGTGACGCTTGAAGAGATTATATGATACTTAAATGCATAATAATATGTTTGTCCCTATGGTTAAAATTTAAGGTATAAAAAATTGAGATAATGACCCTAAGAGGAATTACATGAGACGATATTGTGGTATACTTGGTCCCTAATAGATGGATGCTTAATTGGTTACAGAAGTAGTATGGCAATGGAAATGGAAAAAGAACATAAATATCATATGTTAATAAGAATGTTTCTTTATTCACATAACTATTTGTGTTTGATTTTAGGTGAGTATGGTTTTGTCGCACATCATACATTTTCTTGTACTGATCCTCAGCATTTTAGATACGAAAAACGAGGCAGGAGCATTGAGGCGGTAGATTGTTTGTTTGTTTTGCTTTTTGGACGCATTTTATTTTATTAGAAGGCATTTATGTTTCTAAGTATGGATATGACATGGAACATGTTTTTTTCTCTGGAATAAGTTTGAATGTAAACATTTGTTGGATAGTTTCTTTTGGAATAATTCCTTAGATTGATTTACATTGCAAAGTATTGTAGATTTCAGCTCGACTCTAAACTTCATCTGATGTAATTTTCTTGAAATATTTTGTTGCGTTGTATATTATGCTGCTTATTGAGAATCGAAATTCCTAAGCCTTGTACAAGTCAACTTAAACTTATACGACATCATGTCCCAAGGATTATATATATCAGGAGTGGACATGACACATCATACATCTAAATTCAAGGTCACATTTGACACACACTAAAGGAAAAACAGAAGACATAAAGAGTAAAACTAGACTGATGAGATGTTTGATTAGTTTGTCTTGGAATTTGCAACTCAAAGTGAAAAGAGATGTAAGAAAGTTATTGCTGGACTTCAGACCTTACATTTACACTAGATACAGACTGAGCTTTAGAGTTTTCAGTCTAAATTTTGCAGAAACATAGCACAATCCATAGTTCCTCAGATCCCCCTACCCCCTAGGAACCGCATTCGGTATCCAGCAACCCCAAACTTGGCTGGTTCGTGATCCGGTTTGCCAAGAGTGGCAAACCCAGAGGATCCTAATCATAGAAGATATCGTCTAACAAAGATTTCAACAATAACATAAAAGACAATAAACCAATGAATTGTCAATTTAAGCATACAAGAGTAGGTTGTTGTAAGATTCAATACAAACTGTTCCCTAGAGAGAGAGAGAGAGAAACAAAAGAACCACTCTTACGAGAACCACAGCATATTGGTTAAGCCTGCCCCTCTCGTACTGCATACTGTGGAAATTAGTGCACTACATACCAGCACTCGTACCACATATTGAAGCAAACTGTAACCAGGTAACTATGGCCCAAGCCCTGGGCCCCTGCCCACTTTCAACCTTAGCTATATGTCTGCAAGCATAATCAAGCAACTCAAAAATGCTTCTATTTCTCAAAGATATGAACAGAAAGTTCAAGTTAGCCAATTGCTTTTGCTAAAGAGATCAACTAGCGGCCGAGGCTCTATTTACAGTTCAAGACAGACACCTGAGAGTTAGAAGGCAACAATCCCAACACTAAATCCAAGGAAATTTGCAAGTAACTCTTAGAGAGTCTGTTTGTCAAAAAGGGGCAGGGAAGCTTGAACCTGATTCCTAAAGTGAAGGATATTATACAAACACTTTCGAGATATTTGGACCAGGATACAAACAATGATGAACATGTAGCTCTCTGGATATGGTGATATTTCAAGCAGGCTTAAGCATAGAACATGAAGCCTATATGATCAGAAACTTAAAGGCAGGTTATGAACATGAGAAGTAGCTTGATCCTCATACCTTTGTCACCTTTAAAACTACAATGCCAATGTGGAAGACTGAATGCTTAACGCATTTGTGACCATATCTGAATTCAGGGTATAGAATGGTTTACTTGAATAAATAAAATGTTCATAAAATTGCGTGGATTTCATATGATACTTGATGGCATGATTTATATTTCTATACCAGATTTGGAAAAAAAAACATACTGCTAATGGGAGAGGGGGGTTCTCTCTCTCTCTCTCTCCTCAACTAACAGTACATGTTCTCATTTCTAAGAGATGGTAAAGAGCAACAATTGTTATAATCCTTTCCATTAGCTGTCATTAACCGAACAGTCACATCCCAATATCCAATCACCTACTAAATCTACCTCTAGTGTAACACATACAGATTAAACTAACGTATGGCATACATGTAATCATATTGCATACCGTAACCATAACATGTCATGAATCTGCTAACCTTGTTTTTGATATTAAAAAAAAGGATGAATAAGTTCAGACCGTACAAACTGTGTAACTGCAGGATGCAAAAGAATGGCAGTAGAGGATATGTAGTTTTACATGATTTCATGTACCACAATGATCGGAAACGAAGTAATTAACACAGCTTATAGTTAAGAGGATGTAACTTACTAGTGTCCCTTATGCTTCAAATAAAAAGCTGATAGTCTGATATGTTACAGAATTGTATTTGATTGTCATGTCTATGAAGATTGACATTTGAATTAACAATTATGGTGGTCAGAAACTCAGAATGAACCTATTCTAAATATTATGTTCTTTTGACACGTAAAAAGTTTCAGTTCTCATATAAGTTTTACTCGAACAAATGCAAGTAGTAAAATTTAGTTCTACCTATTATACTCCCCTGGGCCAAATTTATTGCATAATTGGGCCTACATTACTCGAACTCCATTTTCCAAACAGCATATAGTGGTCTGATAGCAGAAAGTAGCTATTGGAACTAGACAGTAGTAGACAATTCAAGCCAAATATAAAACATCTATGACATAATTGAAGATCAGTAACAATAGAATACTAAATGGCACCTTCTTCAAGAAGAAAATCAAAAATGGAAATTAATCTACAAGAATGAAACAACTTATCAAGATATTCAAGTGTATCTCAGCCTTAGCACACCTACCTTGCTATCTTTCAAATAAAATAGCATCATGTGGTGTTCTATGAAGTAACTCAAATTGATCCCTATTGATTCATCCCATTTTTTTTAAACTAGTGTGATAGACTTTAAGAACAAAGATTGAAGTGACTTCAATTTTTCCCTATTGATTTGTCCCATTCTCTAAACATGTGCAATAGACTTTTAAGAACAAAGATTGCAAGTCTGGTCTCGTCAATAATGAGATTGCATCTTAAAAGAAACCTGTATGAAGCCTCTAAGTGATAGTAAAAAGATGTCCATCACATCTGTATAGGTGTGCTTATCAGCCTAGTATCTAGACCTCGATACCAAATGTCACAGCAATTGTAGTGCCCAATCCATAGTTACTAGGGTCGTGGTTTGCTTGGAATACTCGGTACGGCATGGGGTATGCTACTTCTCCTTGTTAGCAGTACGAGGGAGTAGACTTAAAAAAGTAAGCTTCTGTTAGCTTAAGAGGGTTCATTATGTTTGTATATAGATTTGTGTCTGTTAGGGATGAATTAGTACCAAAGCCTATAACAACCTATTCTTGTATGCTTAGTTTTGACAATTAACTCTAGTTTTTTATATAACCATTTTGTTGAACTTTATCTTGTAAAGATCCGGTTTGTCTGGGTCATCGCTTGTGGATATCCGGTTTTGGAACCTGCCGAGTTCAGGATCGGGGAATCAAAAATGCAGTTACTAGGGGGTAGGGGTATTCTAGTAACTATGGCCATCTACAGGACCTTAATTTAGTATTAAGAAAGATCATTCAGCAACTTTACGTATAATGCTCCAATTAATCTCCACATGTGCAAGTTGTTACACGGTAACCTTTCATTTCAAAAAAACGCAATACCCTATGACCATAAGGTTATGGCATAAGGAAAACAAGAACTGGGACAGGGATAAGAGTCATGTATCAAATCCATAAGTATGGGAGCCAAACATAACCTTGGAACGCAAGTCGAACCTCCCTTTTAGTAAGAACGACAAGGAAGGAAATGACCCTCAAGGAATCATTTTGACATGAGATAAATCTTTTTTTATTATACAGTTTGGCCTTGCCAATAACTAACCCAAATTTTTTGGGTCAGCTGCATGAATCCTTATCTTCCCATGCCACTGTTGAGGATCATCACCTATATAGCACTGTACTTATTTATTTCTACTGTGGGACTAAACTGAATTGGTAGTCCCTATTTCTCAGCTTTCAAATGTCCTTCTAGATTATGCACACATACTAAGCAGAAAATCTAAGACGGCTGAAAATGTTATGCTTTATGCAATGTAAGATGTATGTTTGCCCCCAAAACAATGTGCTAGGTGCATGTCTATTTGCATTTTTTATGCTTATGGTGGTAAAGAATTTGATTTATCTCATCTAGACAACACTTAAACCATATTGGAAAATATCTACCTGAAATCGTGAATGATATAGTAAAATCTGATCACAATTGGTCTAGAGAATCTACATAGCCTAATTGCTTCCACAATCAACAGCTGATACTCTTTACACTTTCATTCAACTATTGTTCTCTGGTAGAAGTTAACCTATGCATTTATAGCTTTGTAAGCAGTTCTCCTACCAAGAACTCATCATGGTTACAAAGTTTATTATCATGAACAGTCTTCCTTTCAGTTTGAGAGTCATGTGAACTACCATTTACTGGATTTTACTCGGTACCCGATAAAAATTCATAACAAACATAACATTTACTATCATCAACAGTCTTCTATTCAATTTTAGAATCATGAGCTCCAGGTTAGTAAGAGATTCCCTTTCCATGTCTAGAGAATATAGACTTACTGCTTCCAAAATCACAATTGATGTTATTTTTACAATTTCTCATTCAACTACCCTTTTTCTCTCTAAAAGCCATATAAATCAATTTGGTGCCTTCAAAAATAATGATGGAAAGATTGTCAGATAACCATCACTCACTATCAATGTACAGGGGATGTACCAATCAGCATTTCTACCAACAAAATGCCAATCTATTTGTGGTACATCAGAGTAAGCTGTCAGTTAGTCCAAATCCTCTCTCCGAGCTTCCCACCTGGTTCTTTGAAGTTTTCTCAATTTCTTCAGTTTTCCACTTAACTGAGAGACCCTCAGCAAGGTTTCTCAACATCTTTTCTCAATCTCCACTGATTCATTTACTAATGCAAATGCAATGGTTCTTCAAGAGGTTTGACTTGGCTAGTTGAGATAATAACAGATTGAACATATTAATCATAATCAATCATCATTAACTCATCTACAAACAGCACAGAAAACTTAACCGAACATCTCACTCATTTACATTTATTTAACGAGTTATGACCTCTGCTTCTTTCTAAAATTCTACATGCAATATACTCAACATTACTAACATTTTGAAAGTCGTCCAAAGAAAACATAACTTAAGGACCACATCAGAATTTTCTCAGCCTTGGTCCATTATTGGATGTTTTCAACCATGAAACTGTTCCAACTATACTGATAGGCAGAGCAAAGTTTAGCTTCACCTTCAAATTTAGAATCAATAAAGAAAAGGAACATACCAGGCATTTCAAGGTAGCAAAGAAGTTCCCCTTCAACCAGAAAGAGTATGCTAAGTTAACTGCACAAAAAAGAACAATATCAGTGGCAAGTTTTACAAAGGATTGGTAAATTTGCCTAATTAGTCATTACATATCCGCATCGTTTAATCAAACTATCATGTTATCTAGTCTCTGAGGCTATCCCTGTCTCTAAACTAAAAGAATGGTTGTCTTCTAAATCACTTTTACATAGCTGAATATCCAGATAACTCACACTGAAATTCATAACATAGAGAGAGATTATCAATTATAAAGGATATAAATTTGTAAGGTCCTATAGAATCAATAAATGATAAGTTGAAGATATTGGATATGCTTTTGACTTAAAACAAATAATGTAAGAAATAAGCATAAAACATTCCAATTCCATACCATCGAAGATGGTAAGCAGGGGCGGATTTATTAAGGGTCCAAGGGGGCCCACGACCCCCCACCCCCACCCCCCAACACACACACACACATACACACAATTTTTTAAAAATGACGAGTACTATATAGAAAATTTATGCACATTTAATATATTAGTTTGTCCTCCCAATCTGGGCTTTTAAATGAGAGGCATGAGTTCAAAACTCATCTCTCCAAAATGTTTTACATATTTTGAATTCCTTTCATGTACATTTTTTCCTTCCTCTTTTTCTCATTCTTGTTTGAGTTTTAGTATATATTTTTTGCTATTGAAGTTTAATTAACATGACAACTTTAAGAATTTCTATATGTAGTAGCACGGCCTCCCCAGGATTTAAATCCTGGCTCTGCCCTGATGGTAAGTACTCAAACTTATGATAAGTCAACATAAATGTAAGACGAAACTCTAAAGACAAGGAAATATTTTTCCTGTTTCTTTATTTATTGACAGGTAAAAAAGGTTTAATCAAACAAAGATGGAACATGCAGTGCAGAACTATCCAGAAGAGATGAGAAGGTCAAGAATTTGACATCAAAAAGTTGTTATTTCACACATAATAGTCTTGTAACTTACGTTATCACTGGTCTATAAGCCAAGTAGAACATGCGTACACATTAGCAAAGGCAATAACAATACAACTGGAAACACAGAACAAGACGGCTAATATCCAGTAGATGCTAAAATTCAGCTCAAACCAGTGATAAAAGAGAAAAATATTTAGCTCAAAGCATGCAACTCTTTGCAGCTTTCTCTCTTACATCGCATGGGCTATAATTTATAAATATTTCCTTGATTTCTGAAGCATATTAATAATATGGAATGATCAACTGAAATCTGCATCTTCCAGTAGCTTATTTCATCATTGTTGTTATTATATTGTTGGAACATTCTTGTTTCTAGGGTAGCTTGCTTAATCATCTTTAGATTTCATGGCATTGCTTATATATGGATAATATTACAACATTATTTGGGTAATTTTAGAAAATTTATAACTGCTGATGTATCGATTTAAGGTGCATTTTTTTCCATTCTTGTGTTTGCATTCACCATACACTATATTAGAGGCCATGTATCTGTGTTCCAACCCATCATCATTCAAACCTTCTCTACGTCAGCTATGGAGCATAAGAAAGTTCCATAAAAGAATTGACAATATTTTTAAATCATGTGTCGACCTAAAGTTAAGCCTCTATTTTGGTGACAAATTCTTAGCCGGGTTAGCTATGAGCATGACAACCATGCCATAAAACCAAGACGCAAATTATTGGGTACGTAGACCATAGACCTACCTTTTGGATATGCATTTTAAGCTCATGCAACCCTCCAAGTTCCCCTGGACGAAGAGGTAAGTTAATATGTAGGGAATTGCATTCATTTCTATAATACATTAGGCCAAAGACCGAAAAGGAATGGCATTCCCATCATTCGTGTCCTACCTCAAACAGGATTTGTTGGCAAAGGTAGTCCCAACCTCAACTTTAAGATAATTGTTTATTGATATTGACACCTTGTTGCATGTATAATAAAAGATATATCAATCTTGAAGAAAATTTAAAGCTTGTGGGTCTCTGACTCTCTCTTCACATTTCTTATATTTCTAAGATCTGCAAACAAGTATAGCACTAGATTGAAACAAAATCATTTCAATAATATTGTAAAACGTATAATGGAAAGTGATCACCTAAAGTAAAACCAATATTGTAAAACATAGAATGGAAAGTGATCACCTAAAGTAAACGCCAATATGTTTGGAAGAGGTCGCGTGCAATAGAACAACAAGTGAAATTGCAGAGTTGTTAATATCACAAAAAATGCTTCTACATGGTGGCCAAATATCCTTCTAACCTGTTCAAAATATTATTTAACAGAAACAAAACATGTAACAGGTTATTCAGCGCATCTATTATACAATGTGAATGCAGAAATAGTATAAAAAGAATGTACAAGAAAATCAAGCAGTGCTGATATGGAAACCATGTTAATAGAAATAGACTGGAGAGAGGAGGAAAGAAAACACATGTGAAACCATTGTATTCCATGTGTTTAAGCAAAAAACACATGTGAAACCATTGTATTCCATGTGTTTAAGCAAACTCTAACCACAGAATCGATTATGAAAAAGCCATTAAATAACACTGTTGAAACTGGAGACTTTATCAGTTACCTTTTCAACTTTAACACGTGTGCTCAATGACTAAATTGATCAATGCTGCAGATCAAACCAAGCATTCTTCCTTCTACTTCAAAATTTTCCATGTCTAGAAAGTCTTGAGCGGTTTTCCTCAGTTTTACTAATATATACATAAAAATACTGCTACATCCACTAGAGAGTGTTAGGCTTCATGGCAATGCCACACTGGGAAAGGTTTCTTTCGGTATGACTTTGGCTTCGATTATTTAGGTTGATGTTAATTGAAAACTTTATACAATTGTTACCAATGATACCTCTAGATAAACCCAAGATGGCATTTCATGACCTTAGTAAATTGCAAGATTTTGTTTTTGCTAAACAGATTTTTAGTAGTGGGATCGTTTCACAAAGGGTTCTGCCCATTAAGGATCGGTAGAGCAGAAATAGTGATTTAGTCAGTTGGCCAGGATAAGCTCTGAGATTTATCTTGGAATTACCTTATAGGATATAGCCATATAGGGTATGGTCTGAAGAAAGGACTTGCGCAGGGACATTGGTACGGCTTCAATTTAACAATTAAGAAACAAAATAGTTGAAAGGACTAATGAGGAATTTACTCAAGAAAATAATCTAAAGCATTAGCAGGAAAAAAGTAATGAAAAACTCAACATAACATAGTTGCCATCTCAAACAATAACATAGTTGCCATTTCAAACAACAGATAGTTGTCAAGTACACTGTTCTAGGTAGGTCCTTTCTTACAGAACATGGATAATCTAAGATACCGAAGATATTATTATGTATGGACAACGTTATCGTAACTATGCACCATACTACAAACAGAGCCTTCTAATAGATAGAACATCTGCAGAATCATCCAAAAGATGTACAAACCCTTGTTCTCCAATACAAAGTACATTAAAGAGCAAAATATGTGAAGAAGATGCAGTCTCTTTAAAGACTACATATATGAAATTTGCAGACTTCTTTCACAAGAGATCACTTTCCAAGTATGAGATGCA
This sequence comes from Iris pallida, assembly GCA_029216955.1. Taxonomy (NCBI): domain Eukaryota; kingdom Viridiplantae; phylum Streptophyta; class Magnoliopsida; order Asparagales; family Iridaceae; genus Iris; species Iris pallida. Next base: position 2,549,813 of record JANAVB010000599.1, on the reverse strand, counting down.
AATATTAGATATTGAAGATGAAAAACATACCTGAATCCTAAAAAGCCGCAAAGCTGATAATACAATGCAACCCAAAACCAAGCGAACTAGAGATCACAAGAAAAGAGAAGGTTAGGTGCTCTACAAAGCAAAAAAAAATACATACCACATAGCAGAAACAACTGTGTCCACATACTACCCAAAAGTGTATATTTGTTTGGTGTTAATTGTAGTTCAGTATACTCTCATATACTAATGGAATTGTCACTTGTCAGTTAGGATAGAAAGGCTAATTATATGGGCACAGCCAAAAGTGATCGGGGCTAGCCCATTTTTTCAATTTTTCTGGCAGTCCAGTTTGTAGACTGGACTGTCCAGTTTCTAACAAGGACTGTCAGGATCTAACAAGGACTGCCCACTTTTCTGGCAGTCCAGCAGTCCAGTCTAGACTGGACTGTCAGAAAAGTGGGCAGTCCTAGGACTGCCACAATGGGATAGCCTCGATCACTTTTGGCTGTGCCCATATAATTTGCCGATAGAAAAGCGAGGTCGTCACCTAGCATTGATAAAGAGGAGAGTCAGAATAACTATATGATCAAGCCTTATATGGTAGAGGGATATCAGTTACAAAATTGTATTTGATTGTCACGTCTACGAAGATTGACATTCTCAGGAGGATATGCCGACAGCTGAAAATAGGTTAAAGGACAATCAAATCAGATAGAAAGAGGTTTACTGCAGAACCAACTACAACAACAAACCTTCAATCCCCAAACTTTGGACTCGATTACATCCTTAATTTCCATTCAATATAAATTATATTTGTTGTGCTTACACTCTGGAGCAAACAACAGTAAACTTCTAGCAAAATGAGAATTCTAAGGCAATGGACAAATGGAAGGAAAATAAAGAAATAGAAAATAAGAAAAGACGAAGAACCAGTGAACTGTTTTTAAACAACTATCTAACATAGGTATGATGGAAGAAACAATCACATGCCTCACGTTCACATCGCATAAGAGAGCAGAAAGAAAAAGAAATTTCAACATTCTCAAGGTTAGGAATCTTAGAAATAGCTGTTGTAGAGCATTCCTAAGGCACTGGTAATGCAGTCGAGGGAGGGTTAATAATACACACATAGCCCTACCCCATTTACAAGGAGGTTCTCTCAAAGACTCAACCCGCATCTTCAAGGATGCAAGATCCAAGTCTTATCATCTCGCCAGGCCTCAAATTAAAATTTTAAATAAAAAAAAAAAACAAAACAAAACAAAAAAATAATAATAATAAAGAATATTAATCCTACAGAAAGTCCAAAAAAATATGATTATCACTAGCCCTGAAAATTAGAAGATTGCAACATGAAGGAAAAGTATAACTCAGCAGCATTAAAGAAAACCCGACTGAAGCTTAAACTTGAGCGGTGAATGCCAAACAGCAATGACACCATAAAATCCAGATCACTCTGATTCATCCATATATTGCACTGTAAGTCTTCACAACTCCAGTGCCTTTTGTAACACTACCAATAGAATTTGAAGCCTGCACAACCCTATCATATGGCTAACATAACAATCTAGTAAACCGGTGCATAATTAACCTAAATCAATTAGATATAGACCCTCTACAAACATAATAACAAGTGGGCATACACAGAAGAGTTTACTAACGTTTGAAATTCTGCAACGAACTTGAGCACAGCAGTGGGCATTATTGTCATATCCATGCAATAATATTTCCCAATTGAGAAGGTTTCACATTGGTGATCGATCAGGTTTTGCATCAAGTAACACCAACCTTCTAAATTCTAAGGTGTCCAATTCCTGGAGGAAGAAATTAGAGGCGAGAGAAAGGCTTAGAATCTACCTTCAATGTGACTCAGCACCTAGGGACCACACATGCAGGTCACAATAAATCTAGAATTACTAAAACTTTCAATCAAGCTATAATATTATCAAGGTTCACAGTATCGGTTATCAGAATCGATATCGGACCCTTCCTATAAGTATCACGATCGGCGGTATCAGCAATATCAGCGGTTTCGGATTGGAGTATCGGAACTTTTGGTATCGGAAAGAAAATAATTATTAATAAACTATTAACATTTTAGGAAAAATTATTTATACATTTATGCATAATTTTAAGTAATTTATGTATTGTTTCTTAGTAGTTTTGAAATTGAATGAAATAGTAGTCAACATTGGCGATTGGTTTACCTGTGATAGATAAGTTTTATTCTTGTAGATGCTTTTACAATCTTACTATGATTTTACACCCTTGCTTATTAGTCTTTTCGTTCAATTTTTTTTTTTTTGAAAAGAGACATCCAATGTTGATATCGGACAATATCGGGTATCAGTCGGTATCGGATCGGGACATGCCAAACTGTATCTGTATCAGTATCGGCCGTATAGGATCGGTATCGGCCGATACTGCAAACCATGAATATTATATTTTAGTCTGAACGGTACATGTAAGACAACTAGCAAGATATGACATGGGTCCTCCATTTGTGAAGGCTTACCTTGCTACTCCTTGGGTACTCCTAGGTACTTACCGGGTACACACCGAAAATTTTATTTATTTGTATTGTCAAGTTTAATTTTGGATTTGTATTGTCAACTTTAATTTTGGGTAGGCGTGGGTACTTTGTGGATACTTTCTAGTGCAAGTTATTGGATACGACCTTATCCTTTAAAATAGCTTTGGTACTTTTGTATAGAAATCAAGCTTTATATAATTTTAAACTTAAACTACATAATCCTTAGACAAATTCATTTGATGATTATAATGAAAGAAATTGAAACTCTTAGTTTCACTTATGAAGTCGTGAAAAGTCAGGAAGATGTAATGCTACACTTTGGGGTGTGTGTGTACCCCCAACCGTACCTGTACCGTGAATTTTTAGAAATTGCCGTATCCACGTACCAGGTACGTACTGTACCGGGTACTCGTACCTATGCTTCATAACTTGCAAGCATATGAAACAGATTTCAGTCCAACGCATATAAAGAAAAATGTTTCATGCATATAAAGAAAATGTTTGGCATTTGCCTTAAGTAGCAATACAAGTATACAACTTGCAACAATCAAGGACAGGGACCATGTTTGAGCGGTGACGGGGGCGAAGAACATAAAGCACATATTCTTGTAAAAACTTAGGAGGAGCAGGTACACTGTATATTTCAAAATTTTGAAAATATATACTAGAAATTTTCTCAGTTTTCAGAAGTTGGACGGGGGTGATGTACAACAATGATTTGAAAACTTGAAAATAATACATATCAATTCACTTGAGAAACATGTTATGTAAAAGCTACCTATTAAGAGGCTGTAAATCTTTGGCATATGTAGTAACTCCACCATTAGCACCAGTGGTGATGCCAAAATTGACACAACGAGGGCACCTGAATTAAAAGCAAACAAAAAAAAAAGTAACAATGATTGAGACTTGAGAACAGAAATTACATGCCAAACAGATAAATATAAGCAAGAATCCTCCTTTTCTTAAAAATAATAGACCAGAGGCAATGCATGTATGATATACATCTACAACCGGGTTTCAATAGAAACAAACCACATACTGAGATTTTTGTGGAATTATGTAATTATAAGATAATAATGAAAGACTTTGTCTAAGGATGTAAGAACAATATTCTTTTTCCTGACATCAACAATGTTATGCATAGGTAATTGAACATAAAACAAAAGGGTCTAACAAAGAAAGGCATAGGAATATCTTCTTGTCTAATTTAAGCTAATTGCACTACTCAAGATCGGATAACGCGACAAAATCTGAATAACCACCCTCAATGTTAGACGAATATCACTAATAAGCTAACGCCATAAAGAATGTCTTCCCTCATATTAGAATGTGCTCATATAGAGAGCATTGACGAAGAGGGGTAGGGAATTGAAATTGGTTCAAGAACTACTGCCAAAAAAGATTTAGTAGTGGTTTTATAAAACATGTATTAGTCAACATAAGTTTGCGTGTATTTCATATGCTCATTACTCAACAGTCCTCACAGAGGGACTCTAAAAACACCCCAAAAAGCCATTTCTGCCATGTCACATAGTATTGTGTTCTGTAAACAAAACCCCTAGCATGATTTATCAGGGCATTTTCAAAGTCAGTTTTAAAACCTCTCTGACTAATGAGGGGTTTACAGAACACACTTTAGGGCTTTGGCCCTTTCCTTAATGAGTTAAAACTCCATCTAGCATGCATTACTCTAAATTATGATATTGATTTAAAGATTAACGGGACGTTTGGTACACAGTAATACATATGGGAATATATTGTTCTCATCTATGTTACTACGTTTGACATAAGCTCAATCGATACTACTTTGACATAAGCTCAATCGAGAATTCTTGGGAATAACTTATTCCCTTGGGCATCATATTCCCACAAGGGATATTATTCCCATGGTGAGAGGTGGGTACTCATTAATCCCACGACCCGACCATAACTCTACCCAACTCGATTAGATTATTATAATATATATTTTGTGAGATAGAAATTTTGAGAAATATGCTTAGAACTATTATATTCCTAGCAATTAATTTATAATACCAAAATGGGAATTCTCTAATCCCATGAATACTATATGTTTTACCAAACAAAGTAAAAATAAATACCCGAAAATTGATGTCCGTACGAAATTGCAGGAAATAGCACAATCCGTGTACCAAACAGACCCTACGAGAGATGGTGAATCTTTAAATCTCCAAATTATGAATAAAACCCTTGTATATTTCCAACTTTACAAAATGAATGTAACTATTAATTTCTTTACCTGCGTAAATTCTTTTTTAAACTTATATCCTCCTTTTGTTGTATATAATTTATTCGTGTACTTGTTTTGAACCACTGTAGTACTTGTTCCAGATTTTGACGAGGCTTCTCAATTGCTAATTATTTTAAAACATCAAATAACAAATTCTTCCTTATCATGCAAACAAGGAGAAAACCTCAAAGTTGCCTACCAAGGAGTCTAGATGAACAAGACAATAATATTCACCACAGTGAATCATTCATATTTTCTGCAAAATAAGCAAATGAAATCACTACCACAGGCACGTATGTATAAACGGGTTAAGATTTTCCAAAGATAATTCGTACAATAAAAATTGCGAACATTTACAACATCAGTGATGGCAATGGATAAAGCATGCTAAGTGAATATCTGAGAAGGTAATGAGGAGAAAAATTGGAGAAGTGGAGGAAAGAGAAAGAAAGCATGGGCGTAACTTGCAGAAGCTGTCGGGAAAGGTGCATCTAAAGTAATTTAGCCTTCGGTAGGAACGAAAAGGTGAAAATGTGGCACATAGAACCTGGATCCGAAATAACTGCCAAAAAACCTAGTGGTATATTTGCGATGTTAACTTATTTTTTGAATAACATTGATGTTCTTGGGAGCTGGGTCTTCCAATTCCTAGTATCAAGAGTTTGTATGCGTATAATTTAAATCATAACGATCTCCCTCTTCTTAGCTACATGATAGCTCCACCTTTTAACCCCATTGCGTCTACGATAACAAAAACCTTAGTGATGCTTTTCTAGTCATCCAAAATAATGGAGAGAAAAGATAATATTACGCTTCTCACTGTGACTACTTCCAAACACACCATTTGCTAACCTTAGAAGTTAGAACAACCATTTTTGTCGTAACCCAGATGTCACCTTATTCTCTGGCATGAAGGTACCGATGAAGTTCAACAAGTAAACGGCACTGGTGACCCCCGAGATCTCACTTTCGTACAATATAGTTCTGGTTTTTTATTTTCTTCTTAGTTCCATTAAGAAATCAGTAAGTAAATGGTGGTCTAGAGGCTAAGGGAAGGGGACTCTAGCTTTAGAGGTCTTGAGTTCAAATCTTTCTATCTACATTTGTCTATTATTGAGTTGATCTTTTAACTTTGTGTCCCCACCCTTGAGAACAATGTACTTCCATGGGGTGTATGTTGGTGCTTTGCCTTAGAGACTTGAAAGATAGTCTCACATTACCTAGGTCAAATGGATTGTATCTCTATATAAAGCTTTGCTTGTGTTGAGAGAATCACATGAGGTGTGGAGAGGCACAGGGATGCCATGTGGGGGTATTTTTCCAGAGGAAATAAGGCTAACTCCACAAAAAAGCATTCATGCTTTTTGTCATGCTCATGGAATTATCTTCCTATGGAGCTAAGCCCTGAAGGGGCACGGACTCGGACTTGGACTCGGACTCAGGCTCGGACTCAAGGGCGCAAAGTGGCGCTTTGTTGGCGCACTTTGCACTTAGCACGACAGCATCGGTGCATGGCGCCTTGTGCGCTTATGATGCGCTCGTGCGCTCGTCTTATGCGCGAGTCGCATGCGCAGGCATAAAACCTATATACATATAGGTATATACACACACATGTGTATATACAAAACAACCAAACCCTATTTCTAACAAAAGATTATGTGTGTGTGTACTGGTGCTTACTGAAATGGGGTAAATCTGAGATTAAAAACAGTAAAACATATCCATGGTATTACCCAAAATGGTATTACCCAAATTACTATACTATTATATACATATATATACAATTAAGAGACTATATATATATATATATATATATATATATATATATATATATATATATACAATGATAAAAAGGAAAGATTGGCAAATGGTTTGAAATAGTTTGAAGAATCAAAATCTGGAATTGAATTCCCTCGACCCATTCTCAACGCATATGAACATAGCAATGGGTTTCAACGGGATTTTATATATATATAATTGAATATATGTATACAAAACTATATAGCAAGCATATATACTCATAATTAATGAAAAATTATGAAACAAAACCAAAGGTTGGCTCCCACATATCCGAAAACTCATATAAGTCCTGAAAACTCAGATTTTAGAAGCTAAGAAGCTGGAAATCAAAATATCACATTTAACTCGAAAAATCGAAATCAAAGAAACTCATCCAATTCACACAACGACCCAAAATGCAAAATACACCAAACGAACCCGCAAAACTCGGCATACACGTTGGTCTCGAACCACGTGATGCGTTCGTATACTCTCGGGTTCGAAATCGTGTCCGTGTCCGTGTCGTGTCCACAGAAATCGGGGCTGCGCTACAGAACTACTGCGCTGCTGTACTGTTGTGCGTTTGTTGTGCGTCTGTGTAGCTGCGCGCAGGCGCACGGGTTGACGTGCTGAGTGGACATTGGGGGCACAGGTGGCGCATGATGTGGCTGATGTGACTAATTGGAAGATTTGAGCAGTTATGGAAAGATTGAGTCAATTATTCAGATCCATATTTTATGGGATTTGAATTTAATTCATTCAAATTTTTTCATTGTTCGCTCCTATCTTTTCGCAATCAGTTACGGCCAGTATTAGAGATTAGGGTTTCGGCCCAACTCTATAAATACTCTCTTCGTGCCTTCATTAAACAACTACTCAGAAATTAAGAGAAGAAGAGAGTTGTGTCGTCGCTGCCATTGGAGTTCAGCGAATTCGTGAAAGGAGGTGACAGCGAGCGTTTCAAAAGTTTTTTCGAACTTGCTGGTTCCTGAGAGCAGATCGCAGTAGGACGAATCTTGCTTTGAGCAACGATGATTTTTATCACCCCAGCAAAGTTGTCTTCATCAACTCCAGTTCTCACAAAGAGACTGTGTCTTCAACTCTGGTTCTCACAAAGAGACCGAGTCATCAACCTCACATCTCACAAAAAGAGCGAGTATTCATCTCCGTGTCTCACAAAGAGATCGAGATTTCCATCTAAGATCTGTTTCGGGAATAACAATCTCAAAGCAAGATTCATATCTTATGGAAAACAAACGTGCACAACTTCTCGACACAAGTTTTAACAAACTTGAGAAGTTTGACGGAGAGTATTACAACGTCTAGAAGAGAAAGGTCAGCCTTAATCTTCAACTCGTGAGCGTCGACTACGTGTTGACAGATCATGAGCCTTTGATTCCAGAGAGTGAAAATGTTCGAAGGGTTGCTGAAGCCACGGCTTTGCAGTCGACGTGGAGGAGAGACAACAGCTTCTACAAGTTGTTAATCCTGAACTCGATGGAGGACTCTCTAGCGGAGTCGTACAGCAAGACGATCAATGCAAAGGACGTCTGGAAGTCTGTAGAGAATCTCTACAAGGCAGATGAGAACAGAAACAATATCCACGTGACCGAAAAGGTCTGGAGGATGCGGTTTGAGAACGACAAAACCATGTTGCCTCAAGTCAAGGAGTTCCTCAAGTTACGTCAGAAGCTGGCTGATGACAGCATGCCCTTGGTCGATGCTTTTGTCGTCGGGAGTATCATCGCCAAGCTCCCACCTGGGTGGAATAACTTCATCGCGGACATGCACCGCAAGAAGATGGAGGTGGATCTTGAGCGCATCTTGCACTGGATTCATGTTGAAGACGAGTTGAGGGCTCAACTCAAAGTGGACACCTTGTCCAAGCAGATGGCCAAGGCAAACATAGTGCAAGGAGGAAACTCTAAAGGGAAACAGAAGGCTCCCTATAATAAGAAGAATGACGTTCACCATCTGAAGGTAAAGTCGGCTCAGTTCAAGCCCAAGTCCAAAGAACCTGGGACTTGTTTCAACTGTGGCAAGAAAGGCTACTGGAGGAGGGACTGTAACAAAAGGAGCAAGGTGAGGCCAACTTTGTTACTATGATTGCGCAGGTTGACTCAGCTGATGTTGACACGGACTGGTGGATAGACACTGGGACATCGTGTCATGTTTGCTCAAAGAAGGAGTGGTTCACACATACCAACCTGTTTCTAAGAAAATTATAGTGGCGAACCAGACACAAGCTGAAGTACTTGGGATCGGGACGATGGTACTGCAACTAACTTCGAAAAAGTCACTGACGCTTCAAAGTGTGAAGCATGTACCTGCTATAGCCAATAACCTGGTCTCAGGAAGTTTGCTTTGCAACGCAGTCTTGAGAATGGACATTAACGCTGGTCAGGTCGTTATGTCGTATAAAGGAACATACTTCGGAAAGGCTTACTGTACCGAAGGGATGTTCAAACTTCAACTTGTAACTCTAATGGAGATAATACATGCAGTCTCTTCTTCTGGTTACTCTCTTGAGTTGTGGCATAATAGACTAGGACGTGTTCATTGTAAAAGAATAAACAAGAAGTCTAGTCTAGGGCTTATCTCCAAATGTAGGGATAAGGAGTTAGAGAAGTGTGAGGTCTGTGCACAGACGAAGATCACTAGAAAGCCGTTCAAACGGTGAATCGAAGTACAGATCTTCTGGAGTTGGTACACTCAGATATCTGTGACTTCAAACAATTCTCCACAAAGGCCGGAATGAAGTATTTCATTACTTTCATCGACGACTTCTCAAAGTACGCATTCGTTTATCTACTCAAGTCTAAAGATGAAGCGTTTGAGAAGTTTAAGGACTTCAAGGCTGAAGCCGAGCGTCAAACCGAACAACAACTCAAGAGACTCAGAAGTGATCGAGGTGGAAAGTATAGGTCTCATGAATTTGTATCGTTCTGCAGAGAACATGGAATTGTCAGCGAGACAATTGCTCCGTACTCCCCTCAATCAAATGGTGTTGCTGAAAGGAAGAACAGAATATTAACAGAGATGATGAACTCAATGTTGTTGACTGCGGGTCTTCCAAATTGCTTCTGGGGTGAAGCAGTGCTTACGGCTACATTCATATTGAACAGAGTGCCGCATGCAACTTCGGAAGTCACTCCTCATGAACTCTGGTTCAAGGTCAGATCCAACTTGAATGTCATTCAAGCGTGGGGGTGTCTGGCATATGTGAAGCTTCCGGATTTGAAGATTCAGAAGCTGGAAACAAGGACTACGTGACTATATTCCTGGGTTATGCTGATAAGAATAATACTCGAAGGTTCCTTGATATTGAGTCAAATCATATCATTGAATCTCGCGATGCAGAATTCTTTGAAGATAAATTTGCAAGGCACAAGAACATTGTTCTCGCGGACATTCCGGAGAACAGCGTGAGTGCACAGAAGGCTCAAGTTCCTTACGAAGATGTAGTCCAAGAAGAAGTTGTTGCAGAACAACTGTTGAACCAGAACTCGCAGAACCAGTGTCTAAGCGAGTGAGAAGACAGAAGGACTTCGAAGAGGATTTCGTCACCTATCATGTGGAAGCAGATCCGCTTACCTATGATGAGGCGATGAAGACCAGAGACGCTGTCTTCTGGAAGGAGGCTATTAATGATGAATATGACTTGATAACCTCCAACAATACGTGGGTGTTGGTCGATCTGCCTGAAGGAGCAAAACCAATCGGATGTAAATGGATCTTCAAGAAGAAGATGAAGGCCGATAAAACTGTTGACAAGTTCAAGACAAGATTAGTTGCCAAGGAATTTTCTCAGAAGCAGAAGATCGATTACTTCGACACATATGCTCCAGTAGCGCGGATGACGACCATCAGGATGTTGATTGCTCTGAGTGCAATTCACAAGCTGGTAATTCATCAGATGGATGTTAAAATCGTTTTCCTGAATGGTGAATTGACCGAAGAGATTTACATGCAACAGCCAGAAGGATTCGTCGTCAAAGGCCTCGAAGACAGTCTGCAAGTTGGTAAAATCTCTATATGGTCTGAAGCAAGCTCCCATGGCATGAGAAGCTTGATAAAGTCATATGATCAAACGGCTACAGGGTCAGCGAGACGGACAAGTGTGTGTACATAAAGTTCGCTGATGGGAGAGGAGTTGTCGTTTGTCTGTACGTGGACGACATGCTGATCTTGGGTACAGATCTAGCAAGTGTCATTGTGTCACTGAGACAAAGAAGTTCCTCTCGTCTAAGTTCAACACGAAGGACTTAGGGGAAGTTGATGTTATCCTGGGGATAAAGATCATTTGGACTGAAACTGGAGTGGCATTGTCACGGTCTCATTATATTGAGAAGATGCTTACACGCTATGGATATCAGGATCTTCCAGGGATCGATACGCCATATAGGTGTGACAAGAAGTCGAAGCCAAATTCAAGGAAAAGCGTCAGACAGTTGGAGTATTCAAGCATCATCGGAAGTTTGATATATGCAACTACTGCCACAAGGCTCGACATAGCTTTTGTCGTGGGGATGCTGAGTCGGTTCACGAGCAATCCAGGTGTAGAGCACTAGAAAACTGTAAAGAGAGTTATGAGATACCTCAAGAAGACTCAGAAGTATGCACTGCACTACTGCGGAGATCCAAAAGTAGTGGAAGGCTTCAGTGATGCAAACTGGTGCTCAGAAGTAGAGAGTGAAAAGTCCAGAGGAGGATACGTCTTCTCCATGGGTGGAGTTGCTATATCGTGGAAGTCGAAGAAGCAGACTATGTTGTCTCACTCTTCTATGGAATCTGAGTTCTATGCACTGGTGGCTGCAGCGGATGAAGCAGAATGGCTTCGGGAGCTCATGTATAATCTTCCAATGGTTGGTGCGCAAATACCGACGGTACCGATATACTGCGACAACCAGGCGACTACAGCGGTGGCATCGAATGACCTAATCAATGGCAAGAAAAGGACTGTGCATCTAAGGTACAGGACGGTAAATGACCTTATTAAAAGAGGAGTCATTGTCGTGGTTGATGTTCGGAGAATCTGGCAGATCCGTTCACCAAAAGTCTCAAGCGCCAGCTGGTTGAAGACACAGTATGTAAGATGGACTTGAAGACACTCTGATATTGTGTCTTTGTAATCCTACTATAAAGTTTTGTGCTATTAGTTCAAAGAGAAATCTACTAGGCATCTAGTTTTTAGTTCAAAGAAAAACCATTGACTGAAAGAATATCAGGTACAGTAGGCAATCATTTGGTATACTGCGGGGTCACGGACCTAGAACCACTATTAGTGGACAGTCCTCTGGATATTGCGGGGTCACGTACCCAGAACCACTATTGGTGGACAATCCCTTTGGAATATTGCAGGATTTCTGACCCAGAACTACTGTAAGTAGGCAATCCTTTGGAACGTTGCGGGGTTATGAGCCCAAAACCACTATTGTCTACTGTTTGTTCTTTGTATAGAACAAAGACCTGTGGAAGGATGGCTTGGAAGCCTTAATGAGTTCTCGGACATTTGGGATGTTCGACGTGCTTTACAGGAAGCACAGGTAGCACAGCACTACAAAGGAGGGTAGTACTCCATGCTACAGTGGGGTAACACCACATGAGGTACCTAGTAAGGGTAAAGCCTCGGCTTTGGGCCAAGTCACAGCGGCGTAGCACCGCACATAGGCAAGAGGGCCTAATGCTGTATAATGAAGAGTAGTAGGCAGTACTACAAAGAGGCTGGGCCTCATGTTACAGTGGTATGAACCACACGAGACAGTGCCTCGGCTTTTCAAGCCATGTCACAGCAGCATAACATCGCAAGGAAGCGAAAGGCTTCATGCTGAGTAGTTTGGCACTACAAAGAGGCTGGGCCTCATGCTACAGGTGGTATGACACCACAAGAGGCAGTGCCTCGGCTTCAGGCCATGTCATAGCGGTGTAGCACCGCAAGGAAGCAAAAGGCTTTATGCCAAAGACTCTTTAAAAGAACTCACCTAGAGTGTATAGATAGAGATGTATGCCGTCTCTTGAAAAAAATCTTGTAGACACCCAAGATACATACACCGAAACCAGGCTGGCACAAGGCCCTTAATGTGCAGTCAGAAGCACAGTTGATGTCATTGTGTGAGTGGAAAGAATTACAGTTATGGTACAGAATTCAAGGCTTAGTCTATTCTTGTATCACGCTTTTATTTAACCCATGCGGAAAGATTCAAGTCGTAGCGACATCTATCCTAATGCATGATGGACAGTCATTGTGGGGAACGCTCAACCCATATATAGAGATATGTGAAAAATTGTTGGTGTTTTGCCTTAGAGACTTGAAAGATAGTCTCACATTGCTTAGGCCAAATGGATTGTATCTCTATATAAAGCTTTGCTTGTGTTGAGAGAATCACATGAGGTGTGGAGAGGCACATAGGTGCCATGTGGGTGCCATGTAGGGGTGTTTTTCTAGAGGAAAGAAGGCTAACTCCACAAAAAAATATTCATGCTTTTTGTCATGCTCATGGGATTATTTTCCTATGGAGCTAAACCCCGAAGAGGCTTAGCGACTCGGACTCGGACTCAAGCTCGGGCTCGGACTCGGACTCAAGGGCGCAAAGTGGCACTTTGTTGGCGCACTTAGCACGTCAGCATCGGCGCATGGCGCCTTGTGCACTTATGATGCGCTCGTGTGCTCGCCTTATGCGCGAGTCGCATGCGCAGGGGCTGCGCGGGCTAAGCGCAGCTATGCGCATGCGGGGCTATGTTGCTACGCTGCTGTGCTGCTGCGCGCTTGCTGTGCGTCTGTGCAGCTGCGCGCAGGCACACGGGCTGACGTGCTGAGTGGGCATTGGGGCTCATGTGGCGCATGATGTGGCTGATGTGGCTAATTGGAAGATTTGAGCGGTTATGGAAAGATTGAGTCAATTATTCATATCCATATTTTGTGGGATTTGAATTAATTCATTTAAATCTTTCCATTATTCGCTCCTATCTTTTCGCAATCAGTTACGGCCAGCATTAGAGATAAGGGTTCGGCCCAACTCTATAAATACTCTTTCCGTGCCTTTATTAAACAACTACTCAAAAATTAAGAGAAGAAGAGAGTTGTGCTGCCGCTGCCATTGGAGTCCATTGGTGTTCAGCGAGTTCATGAAAGGAGGTGACAGCGAGCGTTCCAAAAGTTCTTTCGAACTTGCTGGTTCCTGGGAGCAGATCGCAGTAGGACGAATCTCGCTTTGAACAACGGTGATTTTCATCACCCCGGCAAAGTTGTCTTCATCAACTCCGGTTCTCACAAAGACACCGAGTCATCAACCTCGCATCTCACAAAGAGAGCGAGTATTCATATCCGTGTCTCACAAAGAGATCAAGATTTCCATCTAATATCTGTTTCGGGAATAACAGTGTACACAAGGAAGCACGGACGCTCCGAAGAATCGGAGTTGTCCCTGTGCACATTGCCCTGTAGGACACATCTCAGACTCTCCAAAATAAACTAGGACGCACCAAAATCACTATCGTGCACATGTCACCGTGTCTTCTGCATTACGGCATGTCGTGAGTCCCGATTGAATTATTATCTACTTGCAGACTTAGCGACATACAGTTTAATCATGTCAGCAACGTAATGAGCAGCACCGATGCTACTTAACCGATAGCCAAAGACTTGCCTAGGAAAGTGCGAGGGACCACGCCGGGGAACTCCAAATGATCATACTGCAAAAAAAAAAAAAAACACAAATCTCCATTTCAACAAGGGAGCAAAATTTTCATCAAGTGACAGCAACATGACCAAAATTCTCACCTTTTCTAAATGATTGCGGTGGTAGAGAATGTCGTGCATCGCCTGGACGTTGAAGCTCTCTTCGACTTTGGTGTATGGAACCATAATCACGTAGAAGGCGGCGATCGATCCCAGCAGCACATCCCAACCTGCAGAAGAAGCGAAGTTCTCGAATCAGAACGATGGCGTTGAAACCCTAAATTTTAGATCGATGGATTTAGGAGAGGGATAGTATTACCGAAACTTTGAAGGAATTTGGGGGGTTTTTCGTTCGCCATGGCGCTAGATAGAGAACTTTTTTCCCGACGGCTGCTAGAATGCTCGACGAACCCGCACGACGATTTCTATTTTGCTACTGGAGCTGTTGGGTCTCGAACAGAAAATAAATGGGTTTTTTGCAAGCGCCTCAAAAGTATTTCATTTTGCATATCCAAGCTATAGGATTTGCAAATCCAAGTGTGTGTACATATTCAAGTTGTAAAATGGGCCGGGCGGCCCGGTGCCCGGCCCGAGCCCGCCCGGCCCGCCGCCCTATTAGCCCGGCCCGGCCCGCGACGAAGCCCGGACCGGCCCAGCCCCCCCTGTCCCAGTGGTCCGGGTCGGGCCTCCCCCTCCGAGCCCAAGCTCGGCCCGGCCCGGACCGAAAAAAAAATTTTTTTTTTTTTTTAAAATGTTAACGTTAGGCCCGGTAGGCCCGAACCGGCCCGGCCCGGTCTAGCCCGGTCTGAACCGGTTTTATTTTTATTTTATTTTTTTTTTTGAATTGGAGGGGGTATTTTACCAAAATACCCCCATAATATAGCTGTTATTAAAACGTTGGAGGGGTATTTTGGTCATTTTCAAGAAAATGACCAAAAAACCACTCCAACAACTCTATTTTGAGGGTAGAGGGGGTCATTTGGCATGGAAAAAATCCTATAAATAGCCCATAAAATTCATTTTTCATACACAATTCACTCATTCAATCTTCATACAAGTTTCTCTAAACTAAATCCGGCTTTCCATCAGTTTGCGAAGAAGCTCCCAACCCCGCTCAAGGCTCAAGCTCCGAAATCCGGCGTCCGATTTAATATTTTTTCTTCTCTTTCTCTCTTAAAAATTCAAAATTGTTTTATATTGTTTGAACAAAATTTGTTTGTATTTTTCTTACTCTCTCTCTCCCTCTCTTACTTATTAAATATTACTTACTCTTTTTTTATTTTTCGGGAATTTTTTTCGGTGTATTTTTCTTCTCTCCCTCTCTTCTAAAAATTTACATTAATTTTTTATAATGGCCGGACAAGGTTCTAACCCACCTACCGGTGATGCCGGAAATACTTATGAATATTTTAATACTTATTTTGAGCAAAATCCTATTCCTGATGATACTCCTGAAGAATTAGTAGGATCCCCTCCTGAAATTGCGAGTTCCACTCGGAATGTGCCAAAAAGAAAGAAAAAATCAAAGTATTGGGAATTTTTTGTTATTCTTTATCAAACTAATCCCGATGATTCTCTTGTTTTAGATCCGAAAGGAAATCCAATAGCGTACGCGGCACAGTGCAAGAAATGTGCCAACATATACAAATGGAAGACTGGAGGTGACACGGGTACAATTTCAAGACACTACGAGACCTGCTACGGGAATGACACAATTTCTGCATCTCAAACTCAAATAAATTTTGCTGGAGGTAGCACGGGATCGTCAATGGGTACGTTTTCTTATTCTGCCGCTCGGCATAAAACTGAGTTTACAAAATATTTGATTTCTGATGAACTTCCTTTCACTGCGGGTGAAAGTGAGAATTTATATGATTATGCCACATCTTCTTTAAATCCTTGTTTTAGTAAAGTGACTAGAGGCGCCGCTAGAAAAGAGGCTATTAGACTTTTTCATGAAAAAAAAGCGGCTTTAAAAGAAAGTCTTTTGCATGTTAGTCAAATAGCCATTACTTCTGATATTTGGACAAGTAAGCAAAATTACGCTTACATTTGTATCACAGCACATTACATAGATTCACAATGGATGTTGCAAAAATGCATCATCTGTCTAAAGATATTAGAATTTCCACACACAGGCTCCACAATAGCAGGCGCTATTATAGAACACGTGCGTGAATATGATATTCACCAAAAAATATTTTCTGTTTCATTTGATAATGCTAGTAATAATACTTCTGCCATCTCTTCATTAGCGCTAATATTTCAGCCCATTTTAGAAGGTAGATTAATGCATGTTAGGTGTGCTTGTCATATTATTAACTTAGTAGTAAAAGAATGTCTTGATTATTTTAGCTCACATTTAGATACTCTTAGACAATGTTTACACAGTTTAAACACGTCTCCTTCACGGCAACAACATTTCAAGGCCACATGTCTACATTTTAGTATTCGTTTTAGAAGATTTGTAAAGGATGTTCCACATAGATGGAACTCAACTTATTTAATGTTGAAGTCCGCAATTCCCTTTAGAGATCCTATTACATATTATTGTAACACGGATCTCAATTTTGAATTTCAAGTAACTGAGGATGATTGGGAAGTTGCTTCTTCAATTTGTGAATTTTTAGAAACTTTTTACAATGCTACACGTACTCTTTCTGGTTTTTACTATCCAACTTCTTGCTTAGCTTTACAAGAACTTTGTAACATTTCTTTCTTATTTTCTAAATATAGAACTGCCCACCATTTTGCTTACGTTGTACAGAAAATGGAAGCAAAATTCAAAAAATATTGGGGCGATGTACCTTTATTGTATTGCTTGTCTTCAATTTTTGATCCTAGAATCAAATTAGATGGTGTAGATGCATTGTTAGATGACTTTGGAGAGAACATGAATATTGATGTTAGTGGCACAAAAGTAGAAGTTAAGCTAGCTTTGGATAGATTAGTTATTCATTATGAAGACAAAGCACCAACTCCCCGCCCAACTCAAGGGCCTAGTAGTAGTAGTAGCTCTGGTTTGGTGTCTAAGTTGACACACGCCAAAAGTATACTACAACGGAAGAAACAAAAACAATCTTTCCAACCGACCCAAGAGTTGTCTTTATACCTTAGTTCTTATGAGGAAGAAGACGATTCTTCCACTCACTTCACCATTTTAGAATGGTGGAAAAAACACGAAAAAAGATATCCTGTACTTTCTATGATAGCACGTGATCTACTAATGGTCCCGGTGTCCACGGTAGCATCGGAGTCATGTTTTAGTACAGGTTCAAGAATTTTGAGCAAGAAGAGAAGCCGGTTGCTGCCAGATATCTTGGAAGCATGTGTATGTGTTCAAGACTGGGTCCAAGCCGAGAAAAGAACTCAAAACAAAGTAGATGAAAGTGCCGACATCAACGAGCTAGACTTCGAATCGCTTAGAATGGGTGAATCATTTGGAGCGGAGCAAGAAGAATGAGGCAAAGGTATGAATACTAACTTTGATATTTACACTTTCGAAATTTTTACTTTAAAAATTTACACGTTTTGAAATTTATACTTTAAAATTTTATACTTTCAATGCATACTTTAAAAATTTATACTTTAAAAATTTCTAATTTATACTTTCAATGTATACTTTAACAAACAAAGAAAGTAAGTAAATAATTTTTAAAAGTAAATAATTTATACTTTAAAAAATTATACTTTCAAAAAAAAACAAACAAAGAAAGTAAATAATTTAAAAGAAAGTAAGTAAAATATAAGTAATTTAAAAAAACTAAATAAATTATAAATTATATTACTTAAAAGAAAGTAAGTAAGTAAAATATAAATAATTTAAATTAACAACTCAAACAAACTAAATAAATTAAAAAATATAAAAAAAAAACATTTTTTAACTTCGCCTATGCCGGTCCCAAGCCCGGAAAAAGAAGGAAAAAAGAAGGAGGGAAAAATGTTTAAAATTTATACAAATACTTAAAAAAACTTTAAATAAACTTTATACACTTAGAATAAACTTTATAAATAATTTTATATACTTTAAAAATTTAACTTAAACAAATAAAAATATCAATTTTTTCAATTTTTTCAAATAAAAACTTTATAAACTTTATAAACTTTTATATACTTTTAACATAAACTTTATCAATTTTAAAAAAAAAAAAAATCAAAAACCAAGCCCGGACCGGCCCAACCCAAGCCCGGGCCCGGCCCGGTCCGCTGGCCCGAACCGGCCCGGCCCAGCCCCTCACCCACCGGTCCTGTGGGCCGGGCTGGGCTGCAATTTTCCTCACTGGGCCGGGCCAGGCCCGGCCCGCTTTCTGCTCCAGTCCGGGCTGGGCTTGGCCCGAGCCCGGTTCAGCCCGCCCAATGTGGGCTTCGGGCCGGCCCGGCCCGGCCCGTTTAACAACTTGAGTATATATATAAAGTGCACGTGCATTGCATAAAAACATTATTAAAAAAGTTAAAGATGAATTTATTATAACTATTGTTGTTCCTAGAAATTGAACTAAAGCAACCAAGTCACTAAGGCACTAGTCTAGTGGTAGTGCGGGAGACCGTCCGAGCATAGGTCTCGGGTTCGAATTCTATCATGGACGGCTGGATGGCTTTGGACCACGGTTCGGCTTTGAAAAATGACATCTCAAAAAATAAAAATAATAATAAAGCAACCAAAAAAAATGACTCACATCCTAACCACTTGAATGAGAGGTGTTTAGTTATAATTAAATCATATTAGATAGTTAAATATTTAGTTAGTTTTCCAAATAATTAATTGAGTATTTATAAATGACTAGTATCAGTAGAAAACATGGAAGAATGTATGAGATAATAGCATATATGTATGAGATATTTGCTATGAGAAATTCGCATATTTCATATGTTCTAGCATATATGCCTGAGATATTGGTTATAAGAAATTTGCATCTCTCGTGTGTTCTTTTATATTTGCTTGACATTATGGGATATTACAAGATATAATATTAAGGAATTTTAATTCGTCGTAAACATTTATGAAAACATGTACATGCCTCGGTCAAACAAGGTTTTATAGCATGGTGCACTTGTCGAAAAATATTTTGGTCAAGTATCGATCGACCGACATAATGTCGGTATACTGCTAGGGTAATAAATAGATGATCATATTTTATTCGATTTTAAATTGTGAATATGTCGATATGATCGGTGATCATCCTGATTTGTGGCACACAGTCTCCAGGCATTCATATAAGGGTGTGGGTCCAGTTTCGTGGAGATCGGATGGTCAGATCTTTCGTATCGAAAATACAGATAAATTTTGATACATAATTTCTTATTGATATCTACTAATTTCTCAAGCAGTTTTTCCCAGTATTCAAGTATGGTATACTTATGTGATTGATATGACATGTTTTCAGTAGGAGTTGGTACCTCATACACGTCCAACTAGACACTATTAGTCCAGTAAATCTCAAGTTTCAAGTTCAAGATCACAAATTTCTAGTTTATCTCATGAATGTCTCTACATATGGACATATCTATTGCACTGATCGCTATCTCATAGAGTGAGCCTCATTATGGCAGTGTACTGATATGGTTGGTCATCTTCTAGCAATATATCGATAATTATGATCCAAGAACATCAAGTCAAGCTTCCAGTCTCGTATTGATTCTCTACGTGGCTCATCGTAGCGCACTCCAGATCATCGTAATCCCAACGATGTGGGTTTTTTTAGCTTGTTCAAGCTTTGTTATGGTTGACAATCTATTGTCTAGTCCAACTATTTCCTGAGTGAAACAATATTGTAGGGTGAGTTATTTGTACGCCAATGACCAAGAACTCGAGTTAAACTAACATGATTAAATAACTAGAAATGATTCACCTAGTGCATTGGGATGGAAGGACTATAGGTTTTATATTGTCCTACTGGTTAGGGTTGTTTTTATGGTTATGGAGCTCTCCATCGTAAGGGGCATATTTTTAACGCACTGTCCAGTAGTACATTTTTAGTTTTAGATATTAATTATAGCTCACCATTATGTGGTGCTATTGATTTCCCTTCTAGCTAGTTGGTCCTTGGTTAGCTTGTACAGTTTGCAACGCATGTCTCCTTGAAACCTCAATTGTATGTGATATAAATCAAGAATGTGATAACCATATATAGTAACGATATTAAGATGTGGATAGTATTACTTTAGTACTTTTCTAGTTTATTGGTTATTGTCTAGTCTAGTATTTATTTAGTATAGTATATTTTTAGTCAAATTTATCTCTTTATGTATTTTTAATTTCTTTATTGTAATATGCTTGCATGCTGGTTTTAGCTGACCTTTGAGCTTTTTTGTGGTGCTATATGGGGTTGACCTCTACTAGTTTTGTTTAGACAGATCTCGTAGCAGAGCCAACGGATTTATCACATTTTCCATTAAATGGTTCATGCCTAGAGGACCACTTCCCGAGCACCTGAGTGGGTTCCTGATCCTTACTCCTACTAGCATATTTTGTATATTTTCTTTGGCATTTACCCACCAAGCGTATGTTAGCTCGTGCTCTGGGAGCATGTTCCTGCATGCGGGCGACATGATTTTATATATTCTAAAGTATAGCTAGTTATAATTATGTATGATTTGTACAGTCTTGCCAGCATTATATTTTGTACTAGAAGCTTCATGATCTTTTAGTATATATAGATTGGGACATCTTACTATTATATTATCTTATGATTATATATTTTATTGATTTTACTTGCTTGTTTGTGATTGAGACGCCTAGGATTTCTTGACCTAGCATTAACTGATGGATTGTATAGTAAGCATCATTTCTATTATACAATCGTAATCGTACTTTGGGGTACCGGTGTACTCCGTGGTATGTAGTGTCACGACCCGCACCCGCTTTTTCGGATACGAGGTGTGTCCAAGTCAGCCTACGCCGCAGAGTCGGCGGTAGAACGCTGTCAAGCCCGTAAGAAATAAATGCTCAAGAAATAACATTTGCTGCTCATTCACATTTCTACATTCATTACAACATTTACAACATTTACGAGATTTATATTTAAAAAAAAATACAAAGTTCTCACAATTAATAAAAATGACAACTAGTTCCACTATCTAGGTCGACCTCAGCATACCCAAGCCTTCCCCATGCTAAGAGTGATAGCGGATAAACCTGAAAAATGTTAGTTTCCAGTCAGGAATGGAACAAGTACACAAACCGACGGCAATGCGAAAACACAATAGAATTAACAAGACATGAAAATAACATATGAGAGATAAAAACTGGAAGATAACTGATGACATAGTACGATAGAGAAGTAAAGGAAAAATAAAAGACATCTACCTATGTGGTGTGAAATATCATTTTCAACATGTGAACGGCTAGGGGGTAAATACGGCACACCGCACGTGTCGTGTGCAGCTGCTATCATTCAAGATTAGACAAATGGGATACTTCTGGGTAGTCCACATGTATACTAAGATATTTCCCCTCCCGACTACTCCGTGTGACGAGCGTGTCAATAAGCAGCAAGATATATGTATAGACATGAAATGAAAAAACTACTATGAATCGGAAAGCAATCAGAAAGTGCACTTGCCTGAGGTCCTTAGCTGGAGAAACCAATAATACTATACCACTCAATAAGCCACAATCAGTCAACACATGCAGAAGTCTCCAAATGCTAAAATAAACAGTACCAATATTTTTAGAATAGTCAAATTAGCTAGGATTGCCTGTCCTTAAGTCCAATTCTGGATACAGGGACAAAACGGTAATTTCGGGCAAAAACGATGTCCGCCGTTGGACCCGTTTTGTACCGAAAAGCGTGCCAGAGTCAACTGTCTCTAAAGTCATCAAACTATATGTCTACGGATCTAGTTTTCTTATATGAACCCAACCGTATGTCCAAAGTTGGATTCCGGCGGGCCGTGCACAAAATCGCCCGTTGAGTGGGACCGTGGGGCCCGCAAAACGACGTACGATTCAACTATCTCAGAATTGGACCAAACTTGGCATACAGGACCAGAAAAATGATACGGTCCTGTTGGCGTAAGTTTCGTCTCGATCTGACGAGCGTGCACAAAGTAATTGAGAAATTTGCATAGAGACCGATACGGTGAATTTCGACGGATACGCATCAAATTCGTCGCGCACACGCGACCAATTTGAATTCCGTCAAAGCTCACACGACCACGAAGCCGTTACTCACCTTTCGATGCTTACGGTGCGCGACCACGTCGTCCGAAATGGCGGGACGCACGTCGTGTGGATGGATTTTATTAAATTTCTATAATTTTGAAAATAGGTTTTTGGTCATTTTGAGACGTCGATTTATCGACGCTCAGTCGATCACTTCAACTTCTGCAAAGTGGGTTGCAGAGCCGTATAGGTTCTCTAGGACTGTCTTTGATTGGTTTTCAAAATACCTTAATGGTTTGTTCATAAACTCGCTTCCAAGTGGGTGTTTGGGTCATACTTACTGTTTTCCGAAACAGTAGTTTTGGGTCGGATTTGCCTCGATTTTTCGAGAGATTCCTTGGCCATCTATAAATTCTATTTGTTAGGGATCCGAGTGGGTTATGCAGGCTCTCCAGAACACTTTACGAAACGTTAAACGATGAAGTACAGGGGAAGAAATATACCTCGAAATATAGGTGTTCAGCCTGGTTGTTGCTGCGCTCTATCTCAATCCGTGCGCGCGGCCTGGTTCGGGCGGCGGCTGTTCTCGGCCGGTGTGGTGGCGACGCCGGCGGCGAGCGGCGCTGGTAGGTCGCCCAGGGAAGGAGGGGTCGACGGTTTAGGGTTGGATCGAGGTTAGGGTTTGCTAATGAGGTTTTCTTCCCGCTCCGATCGAGTATCCTTGTTTAAATAAGCTCTGTTTACATACTTGGGTCGGGGTCTGCCACAGGCTCGCTGTTGCTGGGGGAAGTTGGTGTGGGCTGGGCTACGGTTTGTTGTTTCTTATTCTACTCTTTTATTAAACACTAATACATATATATTTTATATATATATACACTACACATTTATACATATATATTTTAGATATATATACACTACACATTTATACATATATATTTTAGATATATATACACATACACATTTATACATATATATTTTATATATATATGCACTATACATTTATACATATATAATTTAGATATATATACACATACACATTTATTATATATACAAACACATTTATATTTTTATGTATTTATATATAACTACACCTATACCCATATACATATATATATTCTTTTGATAAAGAATAAATTAATAATAACTAATAATAATAATTTATTCTCAATGACCACAATAATAATATTATTAATAATAATAATAACAACAAGATACCATAACCAATAATAATGCTAATGTTATGTAATAATCACCTCAATAACTTAATAATAAACATTGATAATCAAAATGCAATAGGTCTATAATGGTGTATATACCCTTTATGTACAGTCCAAAATTCCCCATTTAAATAAAATAATTAATAAAATAAAAATTTTCAAAATTTTCGGGAAGTGGAGCTACAAATCTACCCACCTTAAAAATAATTTCGTACTCGAAATTCTAATTCATAACTATTTTAAATTCAAAAAGAAAATCTAACTTAACCTTAACCTCCTCAATTTAATTCTTCAAAATATTTTACATACTCCTCCTAGCCATTTTATAACTCCGAATACTTGAGGACTTCTACCCACCTTTGGTCACACTACTCCCTCGAAAGTAAAATCTTATAATCTTCTAACTAGTTGCTAACAATTCTACCAACAGATATCTACTACATAGGGCGTCTATAATCCTCTCCTATCTATTAAGCAACCCAAAATTTAAGAATCAACAAATTTACACAAGTAGCTAATAAATATTGATAAATTCTAATAAGCATGACCATTCATCACTCTGAAATAGGGAGGACAGGAAAATAAAGAAAATAATCGAGAGCAATTATGAAGTTTCAGTGCGGTAGAGAGTTTCCAATGATGCAGATAGAGAGAAAGTCGCTAGGTTGGGCTACTCTAGTCTAGTCATTTGCTAAATCGAAGAATCCTTCGTTTCTTAGAGGGGCTTGCAATCCGTGCAGTATGAAATTCTGTTCTCGGAATTCTGAACAGGTTCTATGATAGAACGGGATTTAAGAAATCAAGGTTGTGATATTTCTCATGTTTATCTAAACATACGAGCAAGGGGTATAAATGCAATACAAGATCGTATCGCGACTTCTAGATGGAAGAATAAGGGTAACCAATGACTACACATTTTAAGAGGTGGAGACTATATATTAGGTATGGGGACCTATTTCAAACAGTACGGTTTTATAGACCAACTATGGGGGTTTGTTTGGAGGGGTTTTACTAGGCCTTAATGGGTTTCCTATTTGGATATCACTCGTTGGTTGGATGAACCTAGGATCTTAATCTATATGGGCTGAATAAGATCCCAAGATAAAGTTATGTCTACTAAGTTAGGGTAACCTAGAATAGGGTTCCTTCCAAGTGGTTGAGCTAGTTGCTAGTCGGTTTGGTTAGCTAGGTCCATAAGTCTGAAATGCACCTTCAGTGATTTTTGTGTTTAAGTAGCACATGAGGCCTCAATTGGGTGGCACTAGTGGCATGTGTGTAGTAGTCTTCGAGTAGATCATAACCATATATTGGATCGAAGGAATTGGGTCAGGGTTGAGGCTCTAGTGGAAGTCGGGAAGCATACCGGTGTTATGGTAAGGGTTATGGCTAATCCGTTTCACCTGAAAGTCGTAACCCAAAAATAGAGTACAAGGGGACGAGTTTGAGTGGGACATGATATACCTAGATGAAGGTGGACCCGTCTAGATCTTGCATATGAAATTTATTGGAAGATAACAACTGGCCTCGTGCTCCGAATATTAATGACACGGCCGGGGACATAAAATGATCTAAATGAAAAGTGGAAGTCTACGGGGCACCAATTATCATCCTAGTGGAAATTATCCTAATCAATCGGTAATCCTCGTATATCCCAAATTTTAGAAGACATACAGTCTACCCACCTTAGAAGCTAGGATATGGTTTTAGGAAGAGGTCAGAAGAATTTCAAGGTCCGGATATTGTACCTCGACTCTTGTTAATAAAGAATAAGGCACGACGTACGGAATACGGTAGGTTAAGTCGAGTCAAGGGTCGTTCCTTACTAAATGGAAAACGAGTGTGTAATATGACACATGGCTGATAAAATAGAATGATCTACCCGTCCATATTGTACAAGAGTTATCGACGGGGTAACCAGCTCTAAGGCACATCGTATGAAAATATTTCTAACAACTGGGTCGTGAATTTCTATTGGTGTCGAACTTGCCAGACTATTGTCACAAGGGTTCTAGTTGAAACAAGCTTCAAACAAATGATTAGAGACTCACAACATTTGGTCTCTGGAGAATAGGTAGTCTCCTAGGTTGGCATTTGGTCAAGGGAAAGATCCTAATCATTCTCGGACTCCAATGACTAGAAGATTAGGGTAGTAGGTTTAATGTCGAAGGGAGGACGAGTAACTCAATGCAAGGTTCCAGTTACAGGGCTGGCCGATGGTAGCTACACTTGCGTATACAACTATCATAGCCATAGGAATACTCTGTATCTATCTATCAATTACGAGCTTTCGTCTTTCCAATCGGTGAAAGACAATAATAAAAGAGTTCAAGAGAGATGTCACTGAATACAATTACGTGATTCAAAGGCAAATGTATAATTCAAGAGGAATTGTCAAAGCAGTCGTGGATGAGATCCTAGAGACATCTACATCTCAATCCACGTAGGATAATTAGATGAAAAGTGAACCAAATGCATCATGGTTGATCAGACCATAATATAGTGATTCTGATTAGACAATATGTTAGCGGGCGTCCCCAATAAACATGTCTTGAATTCAAGCTCGATAAAGAGTAAGCTTGCAAAACTAGGCTGTAATAGCAGCATTGGTCAAGAGAGTTAAAATATGAATATGCGAGATTTTTGAAAAGAGGAAATAAGTAGTTAGAGTTTTGTGAGAATCAAAATCTAACTCGAGATTCGTACACGAATAACAGAATCAAAAATTATAAACTAACTCCTTACAGCAAAAGAGAATTTAAAATAGACAATTCTAACTTATGATATAAGATTTATATCTAATACAGCAAAAGAAAATTAAACAGTGTATCAAAATTAACGCCTTAATTCTAGGCGAGTCTAGCATACCAAGCGAATAGTATATCCACATGGGATCACATTGTCATATCAAAAGTATTAGTGTACCTATAGGGATCTAGCAAGCTATCTAATAACCTTAACTACCCAACGGTCAGTTTGAACAAGGGACTCCTAGTCCTAGTTATTCTCCTAAATTATTTTAATCTTAATTTGTGAATAAGCATTTCTTCGGCGCAGGCTCGTAATGGTACGCTAACTTAAGTACCATCACGAGTTCGCATTATTTTGCAAAAACTGACCTGCATGGGCCACCACAAAAACTTGTCATGATCCGCACCCGCTTTTTCGGATACGAGGCGTGTCCAAGCCAGCCTACGCCGCAGAGTCAGCGGTAGAACGCTGTCAAGCCCGCAAGAAATAAATGCTCAAGAAATAACATTTACTGCTCATTCACATTTCTACATTCATTACAACATTTACAACATTTACGAGATTTATATTTAAAGAAAAATACAAAGTTCTCACAATTAATGAAAATGACAACTAGTTCCACTATCTAGGTCGGCCTCAGCATACCCAAGCCTTCCCTATGCTAAGAGTGATCGCGGCTAAACCTAAAAAATATTGGTTTCCAGTCAGGAATGGAACAAGTACACAAACCGACGGCAATGCGAAAACACAATACAATTAACAAGACATAAAAATAATATATGAGAGATAAAAACTGGAAGATAACTGATGACATAGCACGATAGAGAAGTAAAGGAAAAATAAAAGACATCTACCTATGTGGTGTGAAATATCATTTTCAACATATGAACGGCTAGGGGGTAAATACGGCACACCGTACGTGTCGTGTGCAGCTGCTATCTTTCAAGATTAGACAAATGGGATAGTTCTGGGTAGTCCACATGTATACTAAGATATTTCCCCTCTCGGCTACTCCGTGTGACGAGCGTGTCAACAAGCAGCAAGATATATGTATAGACATGAAATGAAAAGACTACTATAAATCGAAAAGCAATCAGAAAGTGCACTTGCCTGAGGTCCTTAGCTGGAGAAACCAATAATACTATACCACTCAATAAGCCACAATCAGTCAACACATACAGAAGTCTCCAAATGCTGAAATAAACAGTACCAATGTTTTTAGAATAGTCAAATTAGCTAGGATTGCCTGTCCTTAAGTCCAATTCTGGATACAGGGCAAAACGGTAATTTCGGGCAAAAATGATGTCCGCCGTTGGACCCGCTTTGTACCGAAAAGCGTGCCAGAGTCAACGGTCTCTAAAGTCGTCAAACTATATGTCTACAGATCCAGTTTTCCGATACGAATCCAACCGTATGTCCAAAGTTGGATTCCGGCGGGCCGTGCACAAAATCGCCCGTTGAGTGGGACCGTGGGGCCCGCAAAACGATGTACGATTCAAATGTCTCAGAATTGGACCAAACTTGGCATACAGGACCAGAAAAATGATACGGTCCTGTTGGTGCAAGTTTCGTCTCGATCTGACGAGCGTGCACAAAGTAATTGGAAAATTTGCACAGAGGCCGATACGGTAAATTTCGACGGATACGCATCAAATTTGTCGCGCACACGCGACCAATTTGAATTCCGTCAAAGCCCACACGACCACGAAACCGTTACGCACCTTTCGATGCTTACGGTGCGCGACCATGTCGCCCGGAATGGCGGGACGCACGTCGTGTGGATGGATTTTATTAAATTTCTATAATTTTTAAAACAGGTTTTTGGTCATTTTGAGACGTCGATTTCTCGACGCTCAGTCGATCACTTCAACTTCTGCAAAGTGGGTTACAGAGCCGTATAGGTTCTCTAGGACTATCTTTGATTGGTTTTCGAAATACCTTAATGGTTTGTTCATAAACTCGCTTCCAAGTGGGTGTTTGGGTCATACTTATTGTTTTCTGAAACAGTAGTTTTGGGTCGGATTCACCTCGATTTTTCGAGAGATTCCTTGGCCATCTATAAATTCTATTTGTTAGGGATCCGAGTGGGTTATGCAGGCTCTCCGGAACACTTTATGAAATGTTAAACGACGAAGTACAGGGGAAGAAATATACCTCGAAATATAGGTGTTCAGCCTGGTTGTCGCTGTGCTCTATCTCAATCCGCACGCGCGGCCTGGTTCGGGCGGCTGTTCTCGGCCGGTGTGGTGGAGACGCCGGCGGCGAGCGACGGTGGTAGGTCGCCCAGGGAAGGAGGGGTCGGCGGTTTAGGGTTGGATCGAGGTTAGGGTTTGCTAATGAGGTTTTCTTTCCGCTCCGATCGAGTATCCGTGTTTAAATAAGCTCTGTTTACATACTTGGGTCGGGGTCTGCCACAGGCTCGCTGTTGCTGGGGGAAGTTGGTGTGGGCTGGGCTACGGTTTGCTGTTTCTTATTCTACTCTTTTATTAAACACTAATACATATATATTTTATATATATATACACTACACATTTATACATATATATTTTAGATATATATACACTACACATTTATACATATATATTTTAGATATATATATATTTTAGATATATATACACATACACATTTATACATATATATTTTATATATATATGCACTATACATTTATATATATATAATTTAGATATATATACACATACACATTTATTATATATACAAACACATTTATATTTTTATGTATTTATATATAACTACACCTATACCCATATACATATATATATTCTTTTGATAAAGAATAAATTAATAATAACTAATAATAATAATTTATTCTCAATGACCACAATAATAATATTATTAATAATAATAATAACAACAAGATACCATAACCAATAACAATGCTAATGTTATGTAATAATCACCTCAATAACTTAATAATAAACATTGATAATCAAAATGCAATAGGTCTATAATGGTGTATATACCCTTTATGTACAGTCCAAAAATCCCCATTTAATTAAAATAATTAATAAAATAAAAAGTTTCAAAATTTTTGGGAAGGGGAGCTACATGTAGTTGGCCTAGTATTGCTCGTGCTCTCTAGTATTCTAGTTATGGGGTGTGATAATTCATGATTTGGTATAATGGTCAATGATTATAGATTTTTGCTTGGCGAGCCCTTGATATTCATTGGTATTGTATTTCAATGGCTGTCACATCCTACTCCTAAAATATTGAGGTATACAGATACTATACTAGGCTAGCTACACCATATCAGGTGCTCCTGAACGTCATACAATGATCACAACTGTCAAGAAGAAAAGTGGATGAACTCTAACATGGATATGACGTCAGTTCTAAGACTGACAATCCTAGCTCTTAACCCAACAACAAGTAGCATGAGTATATCATATTGTCACGACCCATACCCGGATGCATGGGTACGAGTGCATGATGCACTCCCAGCCTACGCTGCAACATCGGTGGTAGAACGCTGTCTAGGTGTAGCTCCCCTTCCCAGAAATTTTGAAATATTTATTATTATTATTTATTTGATTTAAACGATGATTTTTAGATTTTTGTAAATAATTATTTAATTATTATTACGGTAGATGATTTTAGTCATGGTTCAAAATTGGAGTACAAGGTGACTAGGAATCATGGCACGGATATTGCAGTGACATACTTTGACTAGTGTATTAGCCATGCCAGGGAAGGCCGAGCCATAGTGATGTCCTAACTAGGAAAACCAAGCTAAGTTGTGACATGACCATTATAAATAGTTTAATTATTCATTATTAATATAATTTGACGTTTAAGAGACCCGGTTGTAGTTATGCCGGATGTCCAATGACATTCGTGTTGATGTATTTTGACGTTTAAGAGACCCGGTTGTAGTCATGCGGGATGTCCAATGACGTTTAAGAGACCCGTACCAAGCCCAAGCCCATGTAGTCATGCGGGATGTCCAATGACATTCGTGTTGATGTATTTTGGTATGATGGTGTCGTATTCCGTTTTAATGATCTAATGAATATTTTTTAAGTATTTTTAATTAAATATTATAAATATCATTATTTGTTAACATTCAATGATAATTGTATAAAATAGGTCCTTGTATATTTTTGGAATTTTTAGACTGTGCATGGTGGTATATACACCATTATTGGTTTATTGAATTTTGTTATTATTATTATTATTATTATTATTATTATTATTATTATTATTATTATTTATTGAGATTATTAGTATATAATATAATATTATTATTGGTTATATTATTTTCGTTAAATAAATGTTACAATACATATATTCATATTTACCTGAATGGGTCCTACACTAGAAATAGATAATATTGAGGTTTTGTTTAAATTTATGGAGATTACTATATATATATATATATATATATTTTATGGAGATTACTATATATATATATATATATATATATATATATATATATATATATATATATATATATATATATATATATATATATATATATATATATATATATATATTGAATCTCTTCTATTTTCTTTTTATATAGCATTTGCTAGCATAATGGCCTAATTTACCACATCTAAAACATTTGATTGGACTATTTTCCATTATATCTTGTTTTAACTGCTTCTCAATAAGTACCTCATTTACTTTGATATTAGCCTGAATTTCGGCTAATTTTTCATTCTCATCGATTCGTTTCCACCATTTTATATGGAACTTTCTGACTAGTACTGGAATATTCAGGGCATTAATCTCTCCCTGGAGAGTCCATTTCATAATAAATGGAATGTCATTTTGTACAAAGAAGTGAAGGGTACTCTCACCTTCAAAAAGATGTTCTTTTTGACAGGGAACCGAAGAATTTACCCAATTAGGAAAACTTTCCTTAATAGAAACAGGCAAAATATCAATGGTTGCCCCAAGTAGCAGCCACCAATTATAGAACCATGTAGGGATATCCAGGCTGAGTATTTCTGGACAGATTTTTAGAAACCAAGTATGTTTTTTATTAGTGTTTTGATAATAAAACACTTTGTAAAAAGCATCAACATATTCCCAGTAAGTATAGACTAAGGTCGGTTTATCACGAACGGTACTGGTCATAAAGAAATTAGGGTTTAAGCCCCAAGATTGTGGAGTTATCACCCTTTTGATAATAGCTTTGCTATAGATTATATCAGAAGTAGGATCATTAACCTTCTGATAGTAGTGTTGAATTTCCACTGATTTGGAAGCTAATAAAATTTCCTCGTACATATTACGGGTTTTACAGAATCTTGGAAACATGCTAAGATCCATGTAGCGAGCCATCAATTTTCATGGCTCAGACAGAAGGGGCACTTCTTCACGACTAATTTGAATAATTTCTTCAGACTTTATTTTCTGAAGAAAAATTGGTTCCTTATCAACCACGTCTTTAAAGGAGGGAGAAGACTGATTTTCTTTCCCTTTGGTAGAACCAGAATCGAGTCTAGACCCCTGGAAATGTTTCCTAGCAACGGATCTAGGAACCCATGGTTGCTTACCCTTTCAACTTGACATCCTGCAAAAATTCACGAGTGAAAAAGTCAGGAAGAGAATTCTCGTTCCATGTATATATTCAATATCAAAATCAAATATAGCTAATTCAGCCTGCCATCGTGCAAATATTTGTTTGGATGTTAAATTTTTTACATCCTTTTCTAGGACTGTCTTAGCGAAGCTACAATCAATTCTTAATAAGAATTTTTTATTAAGTAAATCATCTTGGAACTTATTGATACACAAGATGATAGAAAGAATTTCTCTCTTAATGGTAGAATAATTTATTTGAGTATCATTCCATTTACCGGAATGATACCGAACTAACACTGATTTGTTAGTACCTGGATTTAATTATTTTAAGATACCACCATACCCAATATTACTAGCATCAGTCTCAACTATTTTGTACCATTCAAAATTCGCTAGATGAAGACAGGGTAAATTTTTTACTTTCTGCTTAATAATTCTAATGGCATTAGTATGGTTAGGACTCCAAGGACCTGGATTTTTCTTTAATCTTTGATACAAAATCTTTGTATCTTTGGCTATATCTTTATAAAAGTCAGCTACATAATTAAGAGCGCCTAAAAACCTCTGCAGCTGCTTAATATCAATAATCTCATCTCTTCAATTTTCTTCTTCACATAGCATTTGCTAGCATAATGGCCTAATTTATCACATCTAAAACACTTGATCGTTTTATTAGATCTTTTTGGAGGATTCTTTCTCCTATGAGAAGAAGGATGATCTTTATCTCGATAAGGAATATTTCTATTATTTTTCTTATAATTATTTGTCTTTTTATAACTTCTATCCAAGTTTTTAGAAATTTTCTTATCATTAGGAGGTTTATGAGTATCAATAGCAAACTGACTACAAAATTCTCCTAACTGATGACGCTCAGTTAATCTCTGAGATTTTAGCTGATTTCTTAATTTAAGATCATTGCATAAAGCTAATCCTTCTTGTATGCAAATACTTACCAAATATCCGTAAGTAAATTTATCATAAGGCACAATTCCCGTGTGCTTATTACGCATTCCTTGTTTGACTCTTTCAGCAAACAAGTTGGATAATCCATCAATAAATTTGGATTTCCAATAAGCACTGTTGGCATTGCCTAATTGCATAACCCTACTTAAGAAAGTATCTTTATACCATCTAAAGTGAGTCAAAGTCGGGCATCTAAGGTTTTGTAAGAGAGTTCTTATCTTCTCTCCCTCATCAGAAATGCCACCAGTAAAATGTTCTAATATAGTACAAATTAGAGTATAAACGGCATCAGCAGAGCTAACCATATTCTCAGTTTTAACAGCAGTATATATTGTTTCCTTTTGGGTTGCTAAAATACAATGATCCCACCAACCTTTAAGGATGCCTGTAAAATCGCAGGTTATGAATTTAGCAATGCTAGAATCCGTATTACCACCAGTTCTTGCAATTGTGGCATACATAATCATCCTATGTAAAGTATCATGAATCTGTTTATCAGATTGACCATCTATGTTCCATTCATAAATAGTACCTCCTTGATAATTATTTTGGATGATATCATCATTCTCTTCGAAGAGCACATCCATTGGTGTGGGTCGTTTATAATAATATTTAGACAATCTTGGCTTAACATAGTTCATCTTATTTATCATTCCTGATGAAGAAGCCAGAATATCAGAGGATTGAAACGATCTTTGTATCGCGTCAATACTGATTGGACTTATCTCCAAATCTTCTGATCTATATCCTAGGTCATCTGAGGCTTCAGTTATATTACCATCTACTGAATCTTCAGCATCAAGCATATGTAAAGACATATCTTTAACTTTTTCTATCAAATCTTTGATAAAAATTTTAGGATTCAGTTTGTAATCCTGAATTTCAACCGGAGGTTGAATCGGAACATTCTCAGTCTGTCTTATTTCAGACTTTGAAATTTGAGGTATTTCAATATTGATTGCCCTTAATTT
The DNA here is from genome assembly GCA_029216955.1 of Iris pallida. Lineage (NCBI taxonomy): Eukaryota > Viridiplantae > Streptophyta > Magnoliopsida > Asparagales > Iridaceae > Iris > Iris pallida. The sequence goes on along the minus strand of JANAVB010000599.1, from coordinate 2,516,028 downwards.
ATCAACAACCAGATCAAGCGCAGTTTCAACTCTTGTCAATTGTTGCCCAATAACCTGAATATAGTTATTGGTATAATTATTTTGTTTTATTATATTCTGCATCTCTTTTATAGTTTCTTCTTTACTTTTAATAGTTTTCAAAAAAGAGACTGCTTCTATTTGGTCAAGCATGTGCTGGGCACGAATAATGATTGGATCACATGGAGGATATAAAGAACGATGCTTTATTCCCTTATTAGTGGTCTAATTAACATAATTATCTTCTAGCACATTAATATATATCAACTCATCTTTGATATAGTTTTCTATGAACCATTCAGCAAACCAAACCGTTTTTCCTATAGAACTCATATGAGCATAATAATTATCACGATATTGATATCTCTCTTCTTTAGTATACTTCTTTTCAAACCATTGTCTGAAAACTATATTTTCTTTATATTCAATATATATATATATATATATATATATATATATATATATATATATATATATATATATATATATATATATATATGGATGCCTATTAAATAATTATAAATATACACCCTCATTATTAATTATAAAATAAAAAATATATATAAAGGGTTATACAAGTATATCCATATAAATGTCTATACACATATATATTATATATGTGTATGTAGGGATAAGTATAAAGGAATATGTGTGTGTGTGTGTGTGTGTATATATATATATATATATATATATATATATAATAAAAAGAAAAAGAAAAAAAAACAAAAAAAGAAAAACAAAAAAAGAAAAAGAAAAATATATCAAAAAAAAAAAAAAAAAAAAAATATATATATATATATATATATATATATATATATATATATATATATATATATAATAAAAAGAAAAAGAAAAAAAACAAAAAAAGAAAAACAAAAAGCAAATGAACTAGCAGCTAGCCGGCCCATCCTTTTCCTGAATCCGAACCCAGCCAGGCCTACACACCCACAAGCCCACCCCGATCCGAGAACCCCAGGCTCTGTTTGGAAACAGAACTTATATATATATATATATATATATATATATATATATATATATATATATATATATATATATATATATATATATATAGCCAAGAGTGACATAGCACGCAAACCCAAACCCTAGCTCTACCCACGCCCACGGTGCCCCTCCCCGACCCCGGGCTCCTGCGCGCACTCTCGGCCGCCGGCGCCACGGCCGGATTAGCGCGCCCGGCTGGAAACAGTGACAGCAGTACGCAGTGCGCGGGATGGTTTTTGCAGCGACCGTTCAACGCGTACACGCGATCATTTCACGAGCTACTTCCTCAGGTAAAGTCCCGACATAACCCTCTTGAACTCTGGTTAGTTAGATCATGTTGATACGTATTAGTTCGATCGTAAATCGAGTTCCAAAACTCGAAAAAACCTACTTTTGTAGATACTAAAACGCGAACCAAACCCCCGAACTGGAAGGCTGATTTCGGCCAACCTACTGACAGTTCCTCAGAACCAATTCATGTCAGTCATCGACAACCTATACGAGATTGAAACCCCATTTTTACTTTCATTTAAAATTGTTTAAACAGTAAGATATTTATTCGTGAAAATCGGGAAAAACCCGATAAAAACTGTTTTTCAAAACTAGAAATTCTTCCGATCTAATGTGTGTCCCACCATTCCGGGCGACATGGTCGCAAACCATAAGAATCGAAAGGTGCGTAATAGATTTGTGGACGTGTGGGCTTTGACGGAATTCAAATTGGTTGCGTGTGCGCGACGAATTTGATGCGTATCCGTCGAAATTTACCGTATCGGCCTCTGTACAAATTTCCCAATTACTTTGTGCACATTCGTCAGATCAAGACAAAACTTGCGCCAACAGGACCGTATCATTTTTCTGGTCCTGTATGCCAAATTTGGTCTGATTCTGAGATAGTTGATCGGATCGTCGTTTTACGGGCCCCATGGTCCGACTCAACGGACGATTTTGTACACGGCCCGTCGGAATCCAACTTTGGACATACGATTAGGTTCGTATCGAAAAATTGGACCTGTAAACATGTAGTTTGATGACTTTAGAGATCGTTGACTCTGGCACGCTTTTCGGTACAAAGCGGGTCCAACGGCGGACACCGTTTTGATCCGAAATTACCGTTTTGCCCCTGTGTCCAGAATTGGACTTAAGGATGGGCAATCCTAGATAATTTGACTATTCTAAAAATGTTAGTAATGTTTATTTCAGCATCCGGAGACTTTTTGCATATGTTGACTTTAGTGACTCATCTGATGTAGTTGTATTGGCGGTTTCACCAGCAAAGGACCTCAGACAAGTGCACTTTCTGATTGCTTTCGATTCATAGTAGTCTTTTCATTTCATGTTTATACATATGTCTTGCTGCTTGTTGACATGCTCGTCACACGGAGTAGTCGGAAGAGAAAATATCTTAGTAGATGTGTGGACTACCCAGAACTATTCCAATATGTCTAATCTTGAATGATAGCAGCTGCACACGACACGTGCAGGGTGCCGTATTTACCCCCTAGCCGTTCATATGTCGAAAAGGATATTTAAAACCACATAGATAGTTGTCTTTTATTTATTTTCCTTATTTTCTTCATAACTTGTCATGTCATCAGTTACTTTCTAGTTTTTATTTCTCATATGTTATTTTCATGTATTGTTAATTCTATTGTGTTTTCGCATTACCGTCAGTTTGTGTACTTGTTCCATTCCTGACTGGAAACCAACATTTTTTAGGTTAGCTGTGGCTTCACTTAGCTTTGGGAGATACGGGTGTACTTGCAGGCAGAAACCTAGAAATAGATAGCAGTTGTATCATTTTCATTAATTGTAAAATCTTGTATTTTCTTTAATTATAAATATTGTAAATATTGTAACAAATTTAGAAATGTGAATGAGCAACAAATGTTATATTTTATGATTTTGAGCATCTTGGCCGTGGCAACGTTCTACCGCCGATCCTGCGACGTAGGCTGGCTTGGACACCTCTCGTATCCAAAAAGTGGGTGCGGGTCGTGACACTAGGTCTACTATATAATCTAACACATCACAAAAATATGTATCATAACCTGTCAAGATATCTTAAACTCCAAAAGGGGACATCTCGATGCTGGCCTGAAAGCTGTTGTTATATGCAAACTCTACTAAGTGCAGGTGACTCTCCCAAGATCCTCCAAAGTCCTAGAATTGACTAGGAATGACCTAAAACAACTAGTTTAACTAGTTTGACTAAAACCCTAAGTAGTTTGACTAGTGTTGACCTAACTTTGACTAGTTTGACTTTAGAGTTGACCAGAGTTAACCAAGAGTTGACTTTTGACCAGATTGGCCTAGAATCATGTAGTATGCATAGTAGACTTCATTTTTACTATTTAGAACATATTGTGACTTGTGTTGCTCTGATCAGGAGCCAGACACCTCTCCTCAGACAGCATATTCTCTACAGACATTCATACAGCAGGCGAGTACATTCTCTGACCGTTTCATACTTGTTCAGGCTTTACTTCTCGCTCTAGATTACTTTACTTGTTGCTGTCACATTGGTAACACAGATTGGTACTATATGGATCTTTACATGAGATGTTATCCCTCTCGGGAGCATCGGGTACTTCATGTTATGTGTGTTTCACTATCATCATGTACTCCTATGCTTCCATCTTACATGTGCACTCATGTGGTCATGTACTCTCATGATTCACTGAGCCCTCATGTATAACTTCACGTATACTCATTTATGAGCCTCATGTGAAGTAATCATGTATAATAACGTAACTTGTCTAGATCCTTGTGTATTGATTGGGGAAACGGGGGAGTAGAAGTAGACATGTGAATAATTCCAAAGTAGTGTAATCATGTGCAAACTCAGTAATGTAATCATGTATAAATTCTAGCCATTCACATGTCTATCTTGTACTCTACATCACTAGTCACTTACAGTTCTCTATATACAGTAGATATTTCCTTTACAGCTATCTCTTTTACAGCGTATATTTCCTTTCAGCATTTCTTGTATCTTACTCTATTGCCTGTATCGTATTTCCTAATCTGATATGAACTGTGTGAGATGTATTGTGCTCGTTCCTGTCCTGACTGGACCTGTTAAAAATATTACAGAGGATGAGGATGAGGCATGGGTAACTACATATTATGGAGCAGGACTAGATGACACTTGTGTTGAGGACCCTCAGCAGGATCCACCTGCAGCTGAGGATGTTGCTCCAGTAGTCTAGACCAGTTAGCTAGACAGTCTTTTCTATATTATATTTGTCTCACATTCTGAGTTGTATTTTGAGATGTGGAGATGTATAGACTCTTAGACTTATTGTATTATGAGTTGACATTCTGGATGTTATGTATCCTAGACACTTAGACTTATTTTTATCTATGCTATTGTTCTCTTTGAGTTACTATTTATCTATCTATCTATCTGTCTTTCATTCTTCTACCTTAGATGTGATTGAGACTGTATGTTGTGATGTTACCTCCATTCGGAGTGTATAAACTGTACAGGTACCTTTATATTATTAGATGATTGACCTAGGACAGTGTTCTACCGCCGACACTGCGGCGTAGGCTGGACGTACCCACGTCTTGTGCCCTTACTCTAGGGTACGGGTCGTGACACGTTTTTAGTGGTGGCCCATGCAGGTCCAGTTTATGTGGTGGTATTCGAACTAGAGTATTGCCACAGCCTGCAGTAGGAAATAGGATGTAGTTGAGGTACTCAATCATATTAGGAAAAACTCTTTTCTAAATCCCTGCTATCTAAATTCTTGCTGATATTATTTTTTTTTTGAAATAAACTGTCTCCTTTGACTATATCGTTTCTTTTCCGTATTGATTTTCTTGTTGATCTGTCTTCAGGATGGTGGAGACACGATCGCAGCGTCTCGGTCCAGGTGACACCACTGAGAGGTCTGCCACCTCTTGTCCAGCTCACCAGGACCCGGGGACCACAGCTCCCCTTACTCCAGCTCATGTGGGAGCTTCTGCCACATTTGCGGGTGCACCTCTACTCATTCGGGGGACCATCCCAGCTACCCCAGACATGTCTCCCCCACAGTTTCGTCAGCCACAGTTTCAGCAGCACCAGCAGCAGTTCCAGCCGCCGATGCCATCTGGATTAGTGGATGCTGCACAGATGTTTTCATACTTTCAGTATTTTCTAGAGACGCAGCAGCACCAGCAGCAGCGTCAGACAGCGGAGTTTACCCGGGGCATATATGAGGCCCATCAGCTGGCTAGAGCGACGGTGGAGAGGTTGGTTGTCCAGCCACAGGGAGGATTGGGACAGCCGCGGCAGCAGAGGATTCCGGGCATTCAGGACTTCAAGAAGATGAACCCCAGGGACTTCTTGGGGACAGAGGGGATTCTTTATGCTGATGACTGGATTGAGCACATTGAGGAGATCTTTCGACTGGCGGAGATACCAGCCGGACTCCAGATAGAGGCAGCAGCCAGCCAGATACGGGATCTTGCCCGTACCTGGTATCAGACGGACCCGAGAGTAGGCACTCCAGGGCAGACATGGGGAGCTTTCAAGGAGCTCTTCAAGGGGAAGTTTTTCCCGGATCAGGCAGTCGGTGCTTTGGATACCCAGTTCGAGAATCTGGTTCAGGGGAACCAGACTGTAGAGGAGTATTCCGGTGAGTTTTGCCGGTTGAGCAGATTTGTGGAGGGCCTTAGCGAGACAGCGAAGGCGAGGAGGTTCAGGAAGGGCTTGGTTAAGGAGGTCAAGTCCTTGACCAAAAGTGACAGAAATGCCACTTTTGAGGATATCCTAGCAGGAGCGATGGCGGCTGAGGATGATCTTGAGCTGAAGCTCAAGAGGGCCGCGACACCCAGGGAGCTGGCAGCAGTGGAGGACAGGCCAAGAGGCCTCATTTTCAGCACCAGCAGCATAGGCCATTCCAGCAGCAGAGGCCATTCCAGCAGGTGCAGCAGCCGAGGCACCAGCAGCAGGCACCCAGGTAGCAGGTCGTAAGTTGCACTTTCTGCAAGAAGCAGGGTCATGGATGGAATGACTGCAGAAAGAGGCTTGGCAGGTGTCTACTATGTGGTTCTGGAGACCACCAGCTAAGGGAGTGTCCCATGTCTTCGGGACGACCAGTTCAGGGAGGCGGAGCCAAGGCTCCGGCAGGGCAGCAGAAGGGACCTTTGCCGACTCAGCAGCAGAGGTTCACCCAGCACCAGCATCAGGCCAGGGGTGGACAGCAGGGACGAGCCTATGCCATGGCAGCAGAGGATGCCGAGGTTACTGGAGAGCTGATAGCAGGTTTTATTCTTCTCGACTCTATTCCAGCTTATGCATTGTTCGATTCTGGGGCTTCCCATAGCTTTGTATCAGTATCTTTTGCGATTCGACATCATGTTATATCTGAATCGTTGCCTAGGACTTGCAAGATCACGACCGGGGGTGGCATTATCCTCGTTCGTGATATTTGCAAGGGACGGAGAGCCAGAGTTTGCAAGATCACTACCGAACTATGATATTGTACTCGGTATGGATTGGTTGAGCATGCACCATGCCAGTATAGATTGCCGCGGGGGTAGAGTTCTGTTCAGAGTGCCAGGAGAGCCAGAGTTTGTATATTCCCGACGGCAGGCAGAGCAGACTTGCGGAGTTTTCTGTGGAGCTTCAGTCGAGGAGCAGCCAGTTCCACATCCATTGATTGCTGAGTTCATGGATGTATTTCCAGAGGAATTGCCTGGGCTTCCACCAGACAGAGACGTTGAGTTCTCGATAGACTTGGTTCCAAGTGCGGAACCCATTTCTCAGCATGTCTATCGGGTGAACAACAGCGAGCTGGTGGAATTGAAGAAACAGGTGGATGAGTTGCAGGACAAAGGCTTCATCCGCTCTAGTTTTTTACCTTGGGGTACACCGATACTCTTTGTATCAAAGAAGGATTGGGTCGGTACGTATGTGTATCGACTACAGGGCACTCAACAGTCTGACGATCAAGAACAGATATCCACTGCCGCGGATCGACGATCTCTTCGATCAGTTGAGCGGAGCTCGGGTATTCTCGAAGATTGATCTGAGGTCAGGCTACCATCAGGTAAAGGTGAAGAGGGAGGACATCCCGAAGACGGCGTTCAGGACGCGGTATGGCCAGTTCGAGTTTATGGTGATGCCGTTTGGGTTGACGAATGCTCCGGCGGTGTTTATGAACTTGATAAACAAGGTGTTCCACCAGTACTTAGATAAGTTCGTGGTGGTGTTCATCGACGACATCCTGGTGTACTCGAAGACCGAAGAGGAGCACGAGGAGCACTTGAGAGTGGTCCTAGAGACTCTCAGGCAGGAGCAGCTTTACGGCAAGCTCTCGAAGTGCGAGTTCTTCCTAGACATAGTTGACTTCCTGGGTCATGTAGTGACTGGAGAAGGGATCTCAGTCGACCCGAGGAAGATATCAGCAGTTGAGGCTTGGGCAGCACCGACGTCAGTGGCAGAGATCAGGAGCTTCCTAGGATTGGCAGGCTACTACAGGAGGTTCGTCCAGGATTTCTCCCGGTTGTAGAGCCGTTGTCTAGGCTGACCCGGAAGGACGCAGAGTTTCTCTGGTCAGAGGAGTGTCAGGCCGCTTTCGATGAGTTGAAGAAGCGGTTGACGACAGCCCCGATTCTGACATTGCTATCAGGATCAGGCGGGTTCACTATCTACAGTGACGCCTCGGAGAAGGGTTTGGGTTGTGTCTTGCAGCAGCATGGGAAGGTGATTGCCTATGCTTCCAGGCAGTTACGGCCCCATGAGAAGAACTACCCTACCCATGATTTAGAGTTGGCGGCAGTTATCTTTGCTCTGAAGCTGTGGAAACACTATTTATATGGAGAGCGCGTGGAGATATTCACAGACCACAAGAGCTTGAAATACGTGTTTACGCAGAAGGAGCTGAACATGAGGCAGCGTAGATGGCTGGAGCTGATGAAGGACTTTAATATTCTACTGCAGTATCACCCAGGGAAGGCCAACGTAGTTGCTGATGCGTTGAGCAGATATCCGACAGCTATGTGCTTGACGATGGATCGTCACTTGTTAGCGGACTTGGAGAGCCTTGGGATCGAGATGATTGTGCTGGGAGTGCAGATGCAGATGTGGGGCCTCCAGATTCAGTCGGACTTGATTGATAGGATCAAGTCGGCTCAGTTCGATGACGTTTCTCTACGATGCATCAGGGAGCAGGTCAGACAGGGATTTGCGGACGATGAGTTCACTCTTGCAGGGGATGGCGCATTGAGGCACGGTTCCAGACTGTGTGTGCCCAGTGGAGACTTTCGGGAGCAGGTTATGCAGGAGGCCCACCGTTCTCAGTACTCGATACATCCGGGAGCCAACAAGATGTATAGGGATCTGAGAGAGCATGTATAGTGGAGTGGGATGAAGCGCGAGGTAGCACACTTTATAGCTAGGTATTTGATCTGCCAGCAGGTCAAAGAAGAGAGGCAGAGGCCAGGAGGACTATTGCAGCTATTGCCCATTCCGGAGTGGAAGTGGGAGCACATCACGATGGACTTTGTTTCAGGATTGCCGCGTACTCCAGGAGGGAAGGATGCGATTTGGGTTATCGTCGACAGGTTGACCAAATCGGCCCACTTCTTGCCATTCAAAGTGGGTTTGTCTACCGAAAAGCTATCAGAGATGTATATGAGGCAGATAGTCAGACTTCATGGGATTCCAGTGAGCATTGTATCAGACTGGGACAGTTGTTTCACTTCACATTTCTGGAGGAGCTTGCATATTAGCTTGGACACTCAGCTCAAGTTTAGTACTGCATACCACCCGCAGACAGACGGACAGTCAGAGCGGACCATTCAGACACTGGAGGACATGTTGCGGACTTGTGTCCTGGACTTTGGAGGATCTTGGGAGAGTCACCTGCACTTAGTAGAGTTTGCATATAACAACAGCTTTCAGGCCAGCATCGAGATGTCCCCTTTTGAGGCACTGTACGGGCGTAGATGTCGTACACCCTTGTCTTGGGATGATATTGGGGAGCGAGTTTTATTGGGGCCTGAGATGGTTGTAGATGCAGCAGAGAAGGTGAAGCTTACCAGAGATCGGCTTCGCGTGGCGCAGGACAGACATCGGCACTGGGCCGACAGCCACCGCAGACCTTTGGAGTTTGAGGTACAGTTTAGAGATAGGATTAGAATTAGGTTGTCTTGTTTGTGTTTTGTTAATCATGTTTGTTTATCATAATTAAATTGAGACCTTGTTTGTGATTAGGTCGGAGACCAGGTATTCTTAAAGATATCTCCGACATGTGGCACGATACGTTTTGGTGGAGGTGGGAAGCTTAGCCCGCGTTTCATCGGCCCTTTCGTTATCAGCGGGAGAGTCGGTGACGTGTCTTACAGGCTAGACTTACCACCAGCATTGGTTGGAGTCCACAACGTATTTTATGTGTCACAGTTGAGACGGTACGTGGCAGATCCTAGCCATGTACTTGATCATTCCGAGATCGAGGTGGGTCCTACACTTCGTTATCCAGAGCAGCCTGTTGAGATTCTGGATCGACGGAAGAAGGCATTGAGGAACCAGACGATACCTTTGGTTCGTGTCGCATGGAGGCATCATTCTCCAGGAGAGTCCACCTGGGAACGGGAGGATGAGATGTGTTTGCCATTAAAATTGTTTGATTGAAAACTTTAATACAAACAGAACAGTGTTACAATGTAGGACTTAGATGTAGTCCTAGGAGTACACTTTTGTTTAAGCTGGGTCCTTAGTGCCAATGGAGCGAGTGGTAATATGTTGACTCCGTTGACCGGCTGACGACGGTTATCGGTTCTCTGAAGGTGTTGATTGCTCTGGGTGCTGGAGCTTGCTGAGAGGAGGAAGACGTTGAGTGTCTAGAACTGCCTCTCAGTGATTCTCTGTTGTCGATTCTCTCTGTGTTGTGAGTCTTCTGTTCTGAGTCTCTGTCTGTGTGTGAAGGAGATGATCCTTCTATTTATAGTTTTGCAGGCTGGCTGCTCATGCGCGCATGCAGGATACGCCGGTGTGGAGATGCCACGTGGAGGTCGCTGATGGAGGCGCACGGATGCTGCGCCCTGATCGAGGGGGAGAACTCTTCATACTGCTGTTGTGAGCCGGCATGTAGCAGAGAGAAGATCTTTCCGTTGCTGAAATCTTGGATGAGTTGAGTCAAAAGACACGTGTCGTCGACTCATGGTTCGAAGATCTCGAATTTGGTGGAGAGAAGTGATCTGGTGAGCTGCGCCTTGGATTGGGCGCAGGAGGAGGCTGCGGCTCATAACCTTTAGGAGTTACAAACCATTTGGGGCGCATGGCTTTTGAGGCACATGCAGGCGACTTTCCTTCTGTCTTTCGGGATCAGAGAGCAGTCTGAGGTGCATGGCTTTTGAGGCGCATACAGATTTGGACGCATGGCCGTAGAGGCGCATGCTGATGGTGGAGTGGCCACGTGGCAGTAGCCGTCGAAATAAAGTCATGATGATGCTGACGTTGCCGACGCTTCATTTTCTGAATAAAGCTGTCAACTGTTCAGACTTTGGGAGGCGTGCTGCCAACTCTGTCAGTTCAGCATTTAATGTTTGTGACGTTCGATGGACAGCTGAGTGGGCACGTCGGTTGGCGTTCCACTCGGTATGGGGATGTGTGAGGGCGCACCCTCTGTAATGCGTCGAGTACTGTAGGACGCGTCTGTGCGATGCGCCTGATGCCGAAGGGCGCGTCCGTGTGATACGCTGTCTGGCTGGCGCATCGGACATGTCTTTTAATGATACGGCTGTCTCGCTCTTCGAGTGCTATAAATAGCCGTTTGGCTGAATTCGAGTCGTCCGGTTCATCCATTTAATGTAAATTTATTGCACAGAATTCGGAGGGCCATCCACTTGGCGCGTGGGTTTGATCTGCCCGGCCTATAAATAGTGGCATGGAGAGAAGATTTGCTTCTCATTCCCTCACGTTCTTCCAACATGAACTTGAACATGCGGGTGCATTCTGTTGACGAAGTGCTCCCGAGGGTGAAGATGAGACGCTGTGTTGTCTTCGATGCACTTGAAGATGACTGTTACATCCAAAAGACGGAGTCGAGGGCTTCCGAGGCAGGCGGAAGGTGCCTGTTGCATCCAAAAATAGGGATGCTCGGGCCTCGTCTCCGTTGTTCGGGAAGAGCCGTAGATCGGAATGGCGGTGCTAGGCTTTCTCTTCCTTCAAAGTGGGTGTCGCCCACTCTGGTTGTGTTGAGAGATTCCTTGTGCCATGATTTCGATCACGGTCTTCCTTGGGCTTTGGAAGCCTCCCCTGGCCACAGCTTTGCCGTGCTTCTCTCTTCCTTGGTTCCAGCCAGAGGGTTAAATGCTTTGTGGAAGCACTTATCCGGTGATCCTGGCTGGAAGAGCGGCGCATAACTGGGCTCTGCTCGGCCAGGTGAGCCTGGCTGGAAGAATTTGGCTGAAGGGATGCACATAGCTGGGCTGGATGCACATAACTGAGCTGCTGAAGAGATGGCGGGATGCGCCTGGATGGAGGCGCATAGTGATGCTGCGCCTGACTGACAGTGCATGGTGACTGGCAGCGCATGATGACTGCTGCGCCTAACTGGAGGCGCATGGTGGCCGCTGGCTGTAGACTTAGGATCTTTCCTTTGTAGAAATTCTCCTTTGTACAACTTTTTCTAGACATGTAATAGACTTTTATATATAAATAAAAAGTTCTTCTTCAAATGTCCATGGTTATTGACTTTGCTGTGAAGTGTTCTGTGCGAGTCCTGGCGCATGTAGTGTCTGGCGCAAGGTCTTTCTGGTTGTGAAATTCCATGCTTCTACAAGATGCGCGAGCGATACCCTTATCTATTTGTACCTTGAGGTATGATTTCTATCCATGGAGTTCAGGGAGCATGATTTCTGGGCGCATGCCTGTTCGGGCGCATGCTCTTCTCAGTTAATGATGATGGTGCCTCGGTAACCGAAAAGATTAATGATGATCTTTTGGTTTTATTTGCAGAACCCGAGGCGACGGCCGAGATCATACGTCATCTGTTCACGCGTGCGACCAAGCCCTATAAATAGGTAAGAGTTGGAGAGAGAAAGGGTTCTTCTTCTCTGTGCCTCTGCTTCTTTAGAGTTTCTTCTTCAAAACCCTAACTTCTCCTTCCTCGAGAGAATGGCTCCCAAGACTCCTCGCGGTGCTGCCGGCAAGGGGAAGGAAAAAGCGAAGGAGTCCGCCGATGAGGATGTACCTATCACTCTTGCACCTCTTGCCGACGTTCGTCCTGAGGTGACAGGTAGGTTTCGTCTCTGCTTTGGGCTCTGTGCCCTAACTGCCGACGCGTATAGACTTCGGTCTTTAATGATACGCCGAGGTTCTATCCTGCCGACGTGCATAGGTTTATACCTTTATCATGCACCGAGGTTTTAATGGCTGACGCGCATGGGTTTTATTCCCTGAAGATGTGCCGAAGCCTTTGCTGACGCGTATGGGCTCACGCTCTGATAATGCGCCGAAGCTCCAATGCCAACGCGCATGGGCTTACGCCCTGATGATGCGCCGAGACATGCTGACGCGCATGGGCCTATGCCCTGATGATGCGCCGAAGCAGATGCGCATGGGTTCATACCCTGGCAATGCGCCAGTCTGCTTGACATATTTTATCTTTTTGCCTGACTTCCACTTTTGTCGTGCCAGTGTCGATGACGATCCCTTTGTTGAATGAGGTCCTCCTGGACGCTTTTCTTTGTCAGATGGGAGTTGATTTTGATGAGGCGGTGATCAACCCTGCAAAGGATGCTATCCTTCAGGACCAACCTCGTGAGAGGATGCTACAAATCCAGGTCCAGTTGCCGCTTTTCCTCCAGAGTATGATGGAGAGCGGTAAACTGAAGTCTGCTGATTCTGAATGTGTGACTTTCTTAAAGCCTGCCTTTCTGTTTGGCGACCGATTAGTCTCTTTCGAAGCGAAGATATTGAAGATCAGAGAAGACTGGTTCTTTGCTGCTAAGGGCATGATGTTATACATGCGGCAGGTTGACCGCCAGTTGCCACTGACAGCCTTTTATCGTCTAGCTTCGAAGAGAAGGATGGGTTGGGAACTTACTCATTCTCAAGGAGGTGCCTTGGGGGGTTCCCTTTCGATTGATACCACCTCGAACCAGCGAGACACCTTGACCGCCTCACGAACCGGTTCTTCGTTCAATTATCGAGCTTTGCGTCCCGGGAGCATCTATAGTGAAGTCCCAAATGACACGTTTCCCTTCAGTGCCCCGACTTTTGCAAATCGGATGCTGACGTCGAAGGTCACGTATCCGACAGCTGGTTTTAGAGTCGAAGGTTGGTGTCACTACATCCCAAAGTGGGACGAGTTGACCTCCTGGGTGCTTTCCAGGTTCAAAGTTGAGCTTAAAGAGATAGGGCTGACTGCCGCCATTCGGGCCACACAGGCAGGCGTGGACCTCAATAAGCCGATGTTCCTTGTGCTCTTGGAGCTTTTCAACGCCCAGACTGGCAGCTTCTTTACTCCAGTGGGGGAGTTGGGATTGGCCCTTCATGAGATGTACGAAGTGTCCAAGCTTCCTTGGGGCTCGGAACCGTACGAGGAATATTTTCCATCAAATGAAGAGATCCAGGTCTTGGAAGATAAGGACCCGGAGATGATGGCTGTTTTCAAGGAGGTGACGAGCCATCATTATCTGATGCACCGGAGGGACAAGGGTAAGACCCAGCCTCACGTGACTGCTTGGAGGGACTATGTCTTCAGGCAGGATTTGGCGGATCCTTCGAGGATCCGGTTTGCGACTCCACAAGGCTTGAACCCCGCGGAAGTGAGTTCTAAAATAACCCGGCTGGACGAGAGGGCCCCACATTCCAATGAGAGCGGCAAGGATACGTACAGCTGTTTCTGGCACTGCGCGCACCGGATGTCGTCTAAGGCAGTGTTGACGGCCTACTTGATGATATGGCTCCGGGATTACATATTTGTAGGGGGATCCGGTGCCGTTGAGAGGGTACATCGGAATCTCATTTTGCCTGCAGTGAAGTTGGCCTTTGGACGACCTTTAGCTCTCCTCCCCACGATGGTGTGCAACCTGTTGCGCGGTTTGAGGTCTTTTGCTGATGATGTGATCCACGAGAAAGGTAATAATGACAACTTTCCCCGGGCCGAGCTGCCTTTCCATTATCTTATGGGGTGGCTGATCTTACATCATCCGAATGTGATGAGTCCTGGCCCTGAGGAGGACCATGTTGAAGGAGATGCCTTTATTCGCCGCTTCTACAAGAGGAAGTGGTCTTACACTGGCGTCCCCGTTTGTAGGAGGGTTTTGTCCTTCCTTCAGGGGTGGGAAATCGTGAAGGTTGGCCCGATCTTCAAGAATTTCGAGGCCGACCAGGATTTGGTTGATTCTGGCGAGGATGCGGTTACTTTGCCGAAATGGAGTTTTCGTTGGTTGCAGAGTATCCGGCCTTCGCACCTGGTCTACCGTAATCAGAACAGATGTTATCTGGAACCGTACTTGCCAAGCCGATTTGCTCGTCAATTTGGCTACACTCAGCTAATGCTACGAAATCCCAGTAGCAGTCTAGGCTTCATCGGGAGTTTGCTGGATGGAGCCCGGGGCTGGCAGTATTATAACGCTGGATGCACTAGCGTTAAGTTTACCACACCAGTTCGCAATCCTCGGCCGCCGATCTTATATTCGGCCGCCAAGCTGTATTGCACTATGAATACTATGTCTCCTGGTTATGACAGGGAGACTAGTTTCATCATTGGAACCCAGTTGGAGGCAACAACGAATATGTTGGTGGCAGCTCGGTCATATCGTCCACCAGAATTGGTGGGGTATCGGGCTGCTGCTGTGGCACCAGTGAGAGACCCGTCTGTTGGGAAAAGGCGGGCTGACCCAGAAGCTGGTTCTTCTGTACCGAAAAGGTCGAGAAGGACGTCAACCCCGAAGATTACGGAAGCGCCACTTGTAACGCCAACGGGCTCAGCTCCCGCTGAGGTAAGGAGTGCTTCATAATTCCAGTTTTTTATGTCATTGTAGCGACTTATGTTCTTCTTCTTGTAGGGATTGAAGAAGAAGTCTCGTGCTTCGAAACCGGGCACCAGTAAGCCGAAGGAGGTGGCAGGCTCTTCTGAGGAGCGCATTCCACCAATGATGATGTCTCCTTGGAGGAGGGTCCCGAAGATGTTCCCGCGGAGGTTTTAGTATCTCCTGACTTTGAAGTCGCAACAACTTCTGGGATAGTACCATCTGCCGTGGAGGCCTTGGACGCTGAGGGTCCTACAGACTCGAGGTATCCTGATGATGAAGTGGATTGGAGTTCGTCGCCTTCTGGTGACGTCCCTCCAGCGTTGCAAGGGTCCGTTGCGGGGGCAGCAGAAGCAGTGAGGATAGAGGAGAGGGTTGATTCCCCTCCTTGTCATGATGAAGGGAGGTCGGCCGAATCATTGCCAAATCCTTCCTTGGCTTCAACCATGGACATAGAGATGGCTACTGATCAGGCGGTAGCGACAGATTCTGTCCCTGTAGAGGGACTTGAGAAGGATGAGACCCTTCTGTCGGTCTTGTCTCCCGGGGCTGGCCAGGAGATAAGTGTTGATCTCCCCGTTTTGCCGGGGGAGGTAGCTGATGCTGATAGAACGTCGGGGGTAGAAGAGGTGGCCGTTGACGTTGGTGATTTCTCCGGGCTTGAGAAGGGTAAGGGTGTGGAACCCTCTGTTGCTCCTTCCACTTGGGGTACTATCACGACGCATGTGCCGGCTCCTTCTGTTCCTTCGGCTCCTCGGGTTAGCAGTCTGGCCCCTGTTGATAAAGAGCCTATTGCTGCCGAGGTTCAAACCTTTCAGATCGAGGTTGGCGGATCTTCCTCCGGTCCGCAAACTGTAGTAGCTCCCCCAACTCCTGCTATGACGCCGCAGGTACTGGCGGATGCCGACGAGTATGTGAAGTTCCTCGTCGAGGGAGTGTACAAAATGCTGAAGAAAGGAGTATCTGCAGTGATGGATGCCAAGGGGAGCTTTGCGACAGCAAAAGCTTTGGCAATGCCTTGTATCGAGCTGATCCGCGTTCACCAAGGCCATGACCATATGGCCGAAATTCTGGAGGTTTCGGTGATTGAGCTGGACGAGCGGCTCGCGGAACTGCAGCGCATCCAACGAAATGACCTCTCTGTCTTGATAGATGCAGAGATAGGGAAGTTGATGGCTGAAATCGAGGCTTCCTATCGAGCCGATGTGAGCAGTTGGGAGCGTGAAGTGGCTGGGACTGAGGCTGCGGCGGAGCAGTTGTCTCAATCTATGGAGAAGACGACGGAGAAGTGGGCTGCGGTGGACGCTAACATCGCAGAGGTTGATGCTCAGATGTGCCGTCTTGAAGACCAGCGGGCCCAACTTTAACTAGAAGCTGATCGTGTCCTGGCTGAACACGTGGCATTCAAGCAGGAGGAAGCGACTCTTACTCAGCGGACCCTTGCTTTGGCTCAGCAGTGACGACAGCTTGATGAGAAGTATGAGAGTAAAACTTCCGCTGAGGATGTCAGATTAATGCGTCAAGAAGCCGAGCTGCGAGTCCAGGCGACTGTGGAAACTCGCACTGCCGACCTGAGACGTCGAGTCAGAGAGCTTTCATCCCACCCTGGAGAGGATCGGGGACTGTAGCTTCTCTTCTTTTTATGTGTTTTTACAACTCTTGCTGGGGAAA
Source organism: Iris pallida (assembly GCA_029216955.1). Lineage (NCBI taxonomy): Eukaryota > Viridiplantae > Streptophyta > Magnoliopsida > Asparagales > Iridaceae > Iris > Iris pallida. The sequence continues at coordinate 2,499,357 of JANAVB010000599.1, read as the reverse complement.
TAGCGTATTTCTGTACTCCCTTCTTTGAAAAATAAAGAAATACACTATCTCTTTTTTTTTGTGATGTGTTCATTTTTGATCTCATGAACTTGATGATTTATGTGGACCTATTATCTTTTGTGCACCTTGGTTTTTAGGTACAGATAATAAGTTTGAAGGAACCAACATGTTTGCTCAGAGGTAATGTAGACATGGCAATCATTAGGTTCAAATGATAGAATCTTCCTACTCAGAGGTATTTATGGACATGGTAGGAATGATCCTGGGGAATACGCTGAACAACTCAGAGGTAATGTGGACATGGAAGTTCTGCGATCAATGTACGACAACACAGGAGTTGTTTGTACGGGATGTTTACTCAGAGGTAATATGGACGTGGTAAACATGAAGGATAGCGTAAGCTCACGAAATGTAAGGTTCTGCTTTGTAGGATGTAGAGAGACAACTCAGAGGTATTGTGGACGTGGTTATCTTTCTACGGAAGGATGCCACGGAACAGCTGGGTTCCGGAAGCGTTTGATTTTTGTGAAAAGAGGTTGTTTGGGGAAATACATGTCTTGGAGGATGTCAAGAATAGTACTTTTTTAGGAACTTGCCGTTGATGGACATCATGAACAAGTTTCCATTGGGTTTGGCGAGGCGGTAAGCACCGTTTGAGTATACCGTCTCAATGATGAAGGGTCCTTCCCATTTGGGCTCGAACTTCCCCGGTGTCTTGTGAGTTAACACCATTGGCCTTCTGACTGCTAAAACCAGATTGCCAACTTGGAAAGTTCTTTGCTTGACCTTCTTGTTGAAAGCCTGTGATATACGGGCTTGGTAAAGTTCGATGCGTTGTTGAGCTAGGAGACACTTTTCGTCAAGTGCCTCCAGTTCCCACAGACGACGACGTTGATTGTCTTCTTCTGTGAGATCGTTTGTGATTGCCACACGGAGCGAAGGTATCTGTATCTCGAGAGGCAGTACTGCTTCGCTCCCGTAGACCAGAGAGAATGGAGTGTTGCCTGTTGGGGTCCGTACCGTTGTGCGGTAGGCCCAAAGGCATTCGCCAAGCTTTTCGTCCCAGTCGCATTTGTTGGATGACACGACCTTTTTGAGCAGCCTAACGATAGTCTTGTTGAATGCCTCAGCTAATCCGTTTACTGCCGGATTGTAGGCGGTTGAGGCCACGTTTTGAATGCGATTCTTGTCACAGAACCTGCTGAAAATGTGGCTGATGAATTGGGGACCATTGTCATGAATGATTCGCCTGGGTACTCCGAAATGGTAAATAACATGGTATTTGATAAAGCTGACCACCCTGGAGCTTTTTACTTCCGCTAGTGGGACTGCTTCCGCCCATTTGGAGAAGTAATCGGTGATGGCCAGGATGAAACGATATCCTCTTGATGAAGGAGGGGTGATTGGTCCTACAATGTCCATGCCCTAGGCTTCGAATGGCCAGGAGGCGACTGTAGGATGTAGAGGTTCAGACGGTGTATGTATGAAGTCTGCATGAAGTTGGCATGCATGGCACTTCTTAGCATATTCCACTGCGTCGGCGGCCATGGTTGGCCAGTAGTAGCCCATACGTCGCAGTCGATCTTGCAACTTAGGACCTGGTTGGTGAGCTCCGCAAGTTCCGTCGTGAGCTTCTCGAAGAGCTTCGGCCGCTTCTTCGTTAGACAGGCATCGAAGGAGAAGCCCGTCGAAGGAGCGTCGGTACAGCGTTTTAGTGGCTGTATCGTAGTAGAATCGAAGAGAGCGTCTCCTGACTGAGACAGCTTCCTTCGGATCTTCCGGAAGGATTCCGTAGACGGCGAAGTCGATGAACTGGAATCTCTAGTCTCGGACATTAACATCGGTGTTTGTCGGCACGACGTGAGCCATTTGCAAACATAGGTTGTTTCTGGGACAAATCAAGTCTCGGCCAGTTACCGTGACATAGTGTTGAGTCCCAAGGGGCGCGGCCAATGAGGCTGCGAGGCCAGCCAGAGCGTCAGCCTCCAAGTTTTGTAGACGGAGTACATGTTCGATGAAGAACCCAGTGAAGGTTGAAATGATGTTCAATGCAACTTCATGGTAAGGGATCAAATCTTCATGGCGAACCTCGTATTGCCCCCGAATCTGGTTTACGACGAGTTTCGAGTCGCCGTAGGCTTCCAGATGATCCACCCCCAGCTGTTGTGCTAGCTGGAGTCCCATGATGAGTGCGTTGTACTCAGCAATATTGTTGGAGCACGGCTTCGAAAGAGAGTATGCGCGCTGGATGACCAGCTGATCGGGGGAGACCAAGACTACCCCTACTCCTGCGATGATTTGGCCGTTGGGACCCGTTCTCGAAGCGCCATCGAAGAACATCCGCCAAACGGGGCTTCCTTCAGTGACGTTTGATTCTTGGACTTTATCTGGGATGTCTTCATAGAGTTTTGAAGATTCTGGGATGGGGTGTGCAGCTAAAAAGTCAGCCAGAGCCTGACCCTTGACCGCCTTCTGTGGGACAAATACCATGTTGTATGGCGTTAGTAGGATCGCCCATGTAGCCAGCCGGGAGTTTAATGACCCTGGCTTCGTCATGAGAACTCTGAGTGGATTGACTCGGGAGATGACGTGAATTGTCTGGCCCGAGACGTAATGACGAGTCTTCTGAATGGCAAACACCAAAGCCAAGCACTCCTTTTCAACGGGGTTGTACCGGTGTTCGGCCCCGATGAGTGTTCGACTGAGGTAGTAGATTGCTTGCTCGTAGCCTGCATCGCTGTTTTGAGCCAGTAAAGCGCCGAGGGAATGATCCATGGCACGGACGTAGAGGAGGAATGGTTTGCCGGCGACAGGTGCCACTAGGACTGGCGGGCTTGTCAAGTAAGCCTTGATGTCGTCGAAAGCCTTTTGGCACTCCTCTGTCCAGACGTAAGAGACTCCCTTCTTCATGAGCTGAGTAAAGGGTTGACATTTACCGGAGAGGTTTGCTATGAACCTCCGGATGTATGCCAGACGTCCCTGTAAGCCCCGAAGTTCTCGAAGGTTCTTCGGAGGGTCCATGTTGAGGATGGCTTTAGTCTTCTCGGGATCGACATGAATGCCTTTTGCCGTGATGACAAAGCCCAAGAATTTGCCGCTAGAAACCCCCAGGAAGGATTTAGCGGGGTTCATTTTGAGTTGATGTGCCCGCATGAGATCAAAGACCGTCCTCAGGTCCTGTAGGTGATCTCTTTTGAGGCGGCTCTTGACTGCGATGTCGTCAACATAGCACTCAACTGTCTTGTGAAGATGTTGACGGAAGATGGTACTCATCGCTCGTTGGTATGTTGTACCGGTATTCTTCAAGCCGAAGGGCATTACTGTGTAGCAGAAAACACCTTTCGGAGTCCTGAATGACGTGTGTTTTGCGTCATCGGGGAACATCTTGATTTGATTGTAGCCTGAATACCCGTCCATGAAGGACATGCGTTCAAAGCCACATGTGTTGTCGATCATTACATCGGTGATTGGGAGCGGGAATTCATCCTTCGGGCAAGCAGAGTTGAGATCCCTGAAGTCGATACAGACTCGTATCTTCCCGTTCTTCTTGGTGACAGGGACGACGTTGGCTACCCAGTCCGGGTGTTGTTCCTCATGGATGAAGCCACTGGTCAAGAGCTTGTCCACCTCCTGATCGATGGCATTCATGATGTCCGGGCGAAAGCGTCGCTGTTGTTGTTTGATAGGTTTGGCATCTGGTAAGATGTTCAACCTATGCATCGCGATCTGTGGATCGAGACCCGGCATGTCTTCGTAGCTCCAGGCGAAGACGTCAATATATTCTTTAGCCAGTTGGACTAAAGATTCTCGGTCTTCTCCTTCCAAGCTTTTGCTGATAAAGATGGGTTTAGAAGAAGACCCATCCCCGAGGTCGATCTGCTCGACTTCGTCTTCGGTGGGAGGTTCTCGTAACTCAAAACGAGACTCCCATTGTTCTCCTAGGCGTTGAGCCCAGGGTTCCTCTTCGAAGGGTTCCGGCGGTTGGTCTTCGCCTTCATCTTTCTGAGGTTGCGCCGATGTCATGTTAGCTGACAGCACTTTCCTGAAGACTGATCCGATACTGGTATCGGAATCCCACGTCGATGCTTCAGACGAGTGGGAATGTTCTATGTCTTCTGCGTCTGAACTCTCTAGAGTTGATGGCGACGTGACATAGCCTAACCCCCGTCGAGTCCGATTATAGTAATCCTGTGGCTTTCCATTGGGCATCGAAAGCCGGACAGGGAGATGCCGACCCTTACCGTAGTTTAGGCCTTTATTGCTTTTCAGGTCGTAGCCCATCTTTTGGATGATGCGCTTTGCCGTATCCGTGTACCGATAGACTTGTACTCTGCCGGTATCAGGTTCGGGCTCAATTGACGGGAGGTCCCGACGACGCTCGATTTTGCCCGAGATGATGGTGCCTTCGTCTTGGCTTCGTGGGGGGATTATGAAGACTCCTTGAGACGAGGCCACTCGATTATGGTGGACGGTCGTTATTTGTGTTTGCAACAACCGTAGAGCGTTGTCTAATGTATACATGGCATTCCAGTGTGGAAGACAAGAATAATTGAAAGACACTCTATTATTGATAAAGTGCGAGATTTTATCCCTTGGGATTACATTGTCTAAGGAGGGTGCGTCTACATCAGCAGAGATATATTCGCCAAGCTCCTCATCTGTAAGCACTGGGGCCGGATCAGGAGAGTCCTCCACCACTCTGACTTTGGGGTCTGAGAGGGTTATGTGAGCCCTCTCCGGCATCTTGGATGACTGCGGCGGCTTGCCTTTAAGACGCACCTTGAGAGGTGCCTCGGTTGCGCCTCCGACGAGTGGCGCCTTCCCTTGTAATTTTACCACCAGGGGAGCCGCTGTTTGAGGTGGCTTTCCCTTGAGGCGTATCTTCAGGGGAGCTTCGTGAGTCGGTGCTTTCCCTGATAGCTTGATGCTCATTGGAGGCGCCTTCTGGGGAGGCTTGCCCTTCAATCGGATTTTCAAGGGGGCGTCGGGAGTCATTTCGGGCTCCAAGTCCGGCTCTGTTGCCGTCTCTGCTTCATCATCGGCGTCGTTGGCTTCCTCCTCGTCAAGTGGCTTGTACAAGTCGGAATCGGTGAAGTAGGCCTCAATCCCTTTGAAGGGATCGATATCTGCAAACTCCGTCCAGATGACGCCGTTGGTGGATACATATTTCATGCATTGGTGGAGCGTGGAGGGCACCACCATGTACTCATGTAACCATGGTCGTCCGAGTAAGATGTTGTAGTTGACCTCGGCATCCACCACATAACAAGTCACCTCAGTTTTGAGGCTGCCGATGTGACACTTCAGCCGGATCTTGCCCAGTGGCTCGCTCTTGCTAGCGTTGAAGCCACTGATGGTCGTATTGGAGGGCGCCAGCCGGTACATTGGGATCCCTAGCTTTGATAGCAGCGCCTTTGGAATGATGCTTAGGGAAGGCCCCGGATCGATCTGAATCCTGCTCACCTTTACCGAACCGATGTACCCTGTGTAATACAACGGTCGGTTATGTCGGTGATGCTTGAGCAGCATGTCTTGTTGGGTGAAAGTTATGTTTGGGATAACTTCATCCGCACAATGACAGTGTGCACAAGTAGTTGGGAGGTCTTCAGGCTGCTTGATTTGACTGAGAAAGGATTCGGCATCCTTCAGAGCTTCGCAGAGAGCTTCTCGGGAGTCCTTGGAGAGACGCAGGAGCTTGAACAAAGACAAACGTGCAGGAGTACTGGCCAGTTGCGCCAGAATGTCAAAATTATGGGGCTTGGCTAGCCCCGAAGCATTTTCTTTCCGCAGAGGTCTGTCGAAACGGGCCTCCACTTGCTTTTGTTTATTGGCTGCTGAGGGCTTGGATGGACCCTCCTCAGGGATGGTGCCAGGAGGCACCACTTCGGCGGCAGCTTTACCGGGCTGGGAGTTCTGTTGTGCACGCGTCTGCACAGGAAGCGCCTCTTCCGTTGAAGAAGAGAACGTACGGTAAGACTTGATCTTCCTGCCTTTTGCTTTGGAGGTAGGGCGTACCTCCGGTTGAGTTACCTCGGAGACGAGGTCGGGGTGAACCCAGAGGACCTCTCCTCGAGATGTGGTGAGTGGGACAAGTCCACTCACATTGTCACGGGTGGGTGGCAAGTTCACCACCTCCATTGTCGCCTTAGGAATGGGGACGACGCCATCTTGTGTGGTAGTCGGCGGCAAGGTGCCGAACTGAAGTGACACCACATTAGCTGACACCGTCTTCTCTTTGTAGTCGACGGAGATTACATCCGCATTGATCATGCGCTGGATATAATTTTTGAGGATGTAGCAGTCCTTAGTCGGGTGTCCGACAAACCGATGGTAGTGACAGTACCTCGGGTTGTCCACTTTCCCGACTTCATCGGGCCGCTTCGGGTCCGAAAGCTTGATCTTGTCACCCTGCTTCAGTATCTCAAAGAGTTGCAGGGTGTCATCATCATTGAATGAATAAACCTCCTTGGGTCTCGGTGCCAGTGGAGGCTTTTGAGTAGGCGCAGATGCGCCTTTCGAGGCATTAACAGTCAATGCCTGTTTCCCCTTTGTTTCTCGTCCGGAGTTGTTGATTGCGGACTTTTTCCCTTTATCGTCAAAGGCGGGGAAGCTAACACCCAGAAGACGTGCATTGGCCGCCTTCTTCTCTGCAGCTTCAGCTTCGATGATTAGGGAGCTCCAGTAGGGAGAGGGAGTAGAGTTAAGCCAGAGCTTTACTGCAGGCAGCATGTTCATACTGCAAGCGGAGAGAAGCGCATGCTCTGGCATGCTTGGAGGTAGCCTGAAGCAGGCCTGACGGAAGCGTTCGATGAATGCCCGAACCGTTTCCTTGTCCTTCTGGCGTATCTCAATGAGAGACGCCATCGTCATGTCCTTCCCACCGTCATAGAAGCGGTCGAGGAAGAGGCGTGTCAGGTCGTCGAAGGACGATATGGAATTATCGGGGAGGCTGCAGTACCAGTCATACGCCACCCCTTTTAGGGCCCCAACAAAGATGCTGGTGGGGAGCGCGTCCTCCTTCGGAAGATGCCCTGTCTGCGACTGGAAGTATGTCAGGTACCGTCGTGGAGAGTCCTTCCCGTCATACGGCGTGAGTGTTTGTGGTTTATACTTTGGAGGATAAACCACCTTGTTCCACTCAAGGGGATAAGGCTGGGGAATGCCCATCTTCTGGCGCTCCTCCTGCCTGTTCTTGGATTCGAAGCGCTCCCGCAGATCTTTGATCATTTCGACCACGTCCTCCGTGGAGATAGGAGTCGGGGAAGGAGGTACCACCTGGAGTGGAGCGTTTGAGGGCTCCGACGTCCGGGGTGCTTCTGTGTCTGAGGGTGTCCGTTGGAGGGGCACACTCGACTCTCCATTGGCTCCTGGGTCGGGACCATTTGAAGGTGTCCTGATCAAGGCCGACCGCATCTCAAACACTGCTTGAGTCAGTGCTTGCATTGAGGCAGAGAGGGTTTTGAGTCCTCCCTCTAGCGAGTCTATGCGCTGGACAATGTCCTGTGGCGGCGCATCAGTCTCAAGATCACCCCCGGTCATGTATACTGTCATGACACGGCCGGAAGTGGATGGATTAGTTGAGGCTTCACTCTCAGCCTCGCTCTCATGTGGGGGAGTCACTTCTCCTGGTGTTTGGCCACCCCAGCCACATTCTGGAGTTCGTCTTCGACAGGCGCATCTGCAAGGGTCTGACTGCCCTCAGCTCTGTCTTGAAGGGCCTTTTCGTTTCCAGCACCACCCCCGGCGGTGTCCTGGAGGACATCGTCATTTTGAGGGGCTTCAGGGAGGCCATCTTCGCCTTGATGAAGATCCACCGCAGCTGTGCTTTGGACATCTTCGTCTTCGGAAGGAGGCTCGACAAGGGTCTGGCTACCCCCAGCTTCCTCCAAGAACTTCTTCCTCGACCGAGTGCCTTCGAACACTCCAGAGGTCGAGACAGCTGCCTTGGTTTTCCTCGGCTGGCTTTTGGATGAAGACGAGGAATTGGCAGTCGTCTTCCGGACAGATGAGGAGTTGGAGATCACGTTGCATGAAGCAACCTTTAGCTCCTCTTCTGCTGACACCTTCGTCCCAAGGCGACGTCGGAGGGGTGTCGATGATTGTAGTCGTTGGAAGACCGACTGCTTTGGCGGTACTGCCGTCTTGCAATAGCAGTTGATGGTGACCACTGCACAAGTGTGCCCCATGAGAGGCGCATCGTGCTTGTTGGTCAACTCTCCTGACCGGCGCTTGTGAGTGATCACGTTGCGCAGGTCGTTGGAGGAGAGTGCTACCCTCACACCCCTCTCAGGCGCATGGCAGGGCCAAGCGTCGGGGGTGGTCGGGTGAGTGCTGTGCCCCCTGATCTAATACCAAGCAGGCATCACGATCAGTAGTGGGGGAACCACAGCATTTGAAGTGACTTGAACGGACCTCAAACGCACAACCAGAGGAGGCGCGGGAGTTCAAGACCACTGAGTTTGCCTCTCTCGGCTTGGTTGTGCACGCAGTGAATGCGCCCAAGCGAGATGAGGACTTTGAAGGTCGACTCGTTGTTGGTGCAGAAGCACTTGAGTCAACCTTGTACAGCTTGCCATCGGCAGCGTACGTGATTGTAAGCGCGTGCCTCTGGCCGGCTGCTGGCATAGCACGCTTGTGGCGCATGGCCCGTGCCGCCTTGGATTTCTTCGTACCAGCCCGTTGGGGCGCATAGTACTCAGCATCCAAATTCTCCTCGGCATTACAGCGAGTGAGTCTGTCAAAGACAGAGGCTCTTTGTGGCGCATCAGAAGTGATGCACGGGGCATTGGCTGCGCCCCTGCTCCGTCGACGTATCTTCCTCGCCTGAGAGGAAGATGGCTGGGGAACGTGGTCAGCCGCACGCTTCTCCGAGAGATGCGCTGCATCAGCGGGCGCACCTTGACTGCTGAGGACGTCAGCAGGAAGGGAAGGCTGGATGGACGCATCCCCTTCGATGGTGGTGCCCGAGGCGTCGACTTTGCGCACCCAGACTGCGCGGGTCTTCTTCGGCTTTGACAGCCACTTCGAAGGACTCGCACTTCCTTCAGAAATGAACTCCTCGTACGCCTGTTGATTGAGGCGCACTACCAGCATCTTGTGGGAGGAGCCCACCTTCACATCGTCGGCATGTGACACGACCTTCTCGGTAGAGGAGAAAGAAGTCCCCAGCAGGGTCGCCAGCTTGTTTGCCATTAAAATTGTTTGATTGAAAACTTTAATACAAACAGAACAGTGTTACAATGTAGGACTTAGATGTAGTCCTAGGAGTACACTTTTGTTTAAGCTGGGTCCTTAGTGCCAATGGAGCGAGTGGTAATGCGTTGACTCCGTTGACCGGCTGACGACGGTTATCGGTTCTCTGAAGGTGTTGATTGCTCTGGGTGCTGGAGCTTGCTGAGAGGAGGAAGACGTTGAGTGTCTAGAACTGCCTCTCGGTGATTCTCTGTTGTCGATTCTCTCTGTGTTGTGAGTCTTCTGTTCTGAGTCTCTGTCTGTGTGTGAAGGAGATGATCCTTCTATTTATAGTTTTGCAGGCTGGCTGCTCATGCGCGTATGCAGGATGCGCCGGTGTGGGGATGCCACGTGGAGGTCGCTGATGGAGGCGCACGGATGCTGTGCCCTGATCGAGGGGAAGAACTCTTCATACTGCTGTTGTGAGCCGGCACGTAGCAGAGAGAAGATCTTTCCGTTGCTGAAATCTTGGATGAGTTGAGTCAAAAGACACGTGTCGTCGACTCATGGTTCGAAGATCTCGGATTTGGTGGAGAGAAGTGATCTGGTGAGCTGCGCCTTGGATTGGGCGCAGGAGGAGGCTGCGGCTCATAACCTTTAGGAGTTACAAACCATTTGGGGCGCATGGCTTTTGAGGTGCATGCAGGCGACTTTCCTTCTGTCTTTCGGGATCAGAGAGCAGTCTGAGGCGCATGGCTTTTGAGGCGCATACTGATTTGGACGCATGGCCGTAGAGGCACATGCTGATGGTGGAGTGGCCACGTGGCAGTAGCCATCGAAATAAAGTCATGATGATGCTGACGTTGCCGACGCTTCATTTTCTGAATAAAGCTGTCAACTGTTCAGACTTTGGGAGGCGTGCTGCCAACTCTGTCAGTTCAGCATTTAATGTTTGTGACGTTCGATGGACAGCTGAGTGGGCGCGTCGGTTGGCGTTCCACTCGGTATGGGGATGTGTGAGGGCGCACCCTCTGTAATGCGCCGAGTACTGTAGGGCACGTCTGTGCGATACGCCTGATGCCGAAGGGCGCGTCCGTGTGATGCGCTGTCTGGCTGGCGCATCGGATATGTCTTTTAATGATGCGGCTGTCTCGCTCTTCGAGTGCTATAAATAGCCGTTTGGCTGAATTCGAGGCGTCCGGTTCATCCATTTAATGTAAATTCATTGCACGGAATTCGGAGGGCCATCTACTTGGCGCGTGGGTTTGATCTGCCCGGCCTATAAATAGTGGCATGGAGAGAAGATTTGCTTCTCATTCCCTCACGTTCTTCCAATATGAACTTGAACATGCGGGTGCATTCTGTTGACGAAGTGCTCCCGAGGGTGAAGATGAGACGCTGTGTTGTCTTTGATGCACTTGAAGGTGACTGTTACATCCAAAAGACGGAGTCGAGGGCTTCCGAGGCAGGCAGAAGGTGCCTGTTGCATCCAAAGATAGGGATGCTCGGGCCTCGTCTCCGTTGTTCGGGAAGAGCCGTAGATCGGAATGGCGGTGCTAGGCTTTCTCTTCCTTCAAAGTGGGTATCGCCCACTCTGGTTGTGTTGAGAGCTTCCTTGTGCCATGATTTCGATCACGGTCTTCCTTGGGCTTTGGAAGCCTCCCCTGGCCACAGCTTTGCCGTGCTTCTCTCTTCCTTGGTTCCAGCCAGAGGGTTAAATGCTTTGTGGAAGCACTTATCCGGTGATCCTGGCTGGAAGAGCGGCGCATAACTGGGCTCTGCTCGGCCAGGTGAGCCTGGCTGGAAGAATTTGGCTGAAGGGATGCACATAGCTGGGCTGGATGCACATAACTGAGCTGCTGAAGAGATGGCGGGATGCGCCTGGATGGAGGCGCATAGTGATGCTGCGCCTGACTGACAGCGCATGGTGACTGGCAGCGCATGATGACTGCTGCGCCTAACTGGAGGCGCATGGTGGCCGCTGGCTGTAGACTTAGGATCTTTCCTTTGTAGAAATTCTCCTTTGTACAACTTTTTCTAGACATGTAATAGACTTTTATATATAAATAAAAAGTCCTTCTTCAAATGTCCATGGTTATTGACTTTGCTGTGAAGTGTTCTGTGCGAGTCCTGGCGCATGTAGTGTCTGACGCAAGGTCTTTCTGGTTGTGAAATTCCATGCTTCTACAAGATGCGCGAGCGATACCCTTTTCTATTTGTACCTTGAGGTATGATTTCTATCCTTCTCATTAGTTTCAGTTTCATCTTTAAATTTCGAGGACGAAATTATTGTTAGGAGGGTAGACTTGTAACACCCTGTTTTCTGAAATTGGGGATTTTTAAAAAGTTATTATTTTTATTAATTATTAATGGTGTTTAGGGCATGATATAATTTTTGGTGATTATTAGTGTAATTAGAACCATTTTCTAAGTCATGCTAAGTCATGACTTATGACTTTGTGATTTTGTTAGTATAACTTAGTGTAAACCCTAGTTTTCCTTAACTTAGAAGTTGCCATGACCATATGAGCTTAGCCATAGGCTTAGAACATCAAATTAGTGACTTTTGGCAAAAAGGGTATTTTGGTAATTTACTAGACTTTATTTGAGATTATGTGATTTTAATATTATTTAATCATGGTTAAGTACCATGATTAGTCCCTAACCCATCCTACCCTAATCTAGAGGTTAGCTACTAACCTAGAAGCTTTAGGATGGATAATTGGTCATGGGTTAAAGTAATGGAAATATCTTAGAAAGCACTTTATAGATATTTTGCTTGAAACCCTCAAAAGTGTCCTAACTTTAGCACCAAAGTCTTGCCTTCACCATGAAGGAAAGGGCAAGGACACCCCCCATGCCATGGCCGGCCAAGGGCACCCCCCTAGCAGCCACACATTGCTATATAGTCCCATTGCATCATTCATGAACATATTTACATGAATTTAATCCTAGAAAAATCCCATTTCCTTCAAACACCCACAACTTGATCAATATTGATCCAAATTCACTCTAGTCTTTTGCATTGGGACCCTACAACATCAAGGGTGCTAAGGGAAGCTAGCAATCAAGAATTTGGGAGCTTTGGACATCACCAAGTTGAAGGAAGCACACCCCCTCTTTATTGATTTTTCATTGGATTTGCACAAATAGGTAAATGCCCTCAAACTTAGTTAATATCCTGATTTTTCTTCATAAATGCATGCATGTAGGACTACCATAACTGTGGGTCAAGTTTGGTGAAGATTAGAGTTGGTTTGGTGTCCGTATCGGACACGTATCCTAAGCTAGAAACCCTTGTTTGGTGAAATGCCACAGAGCATTCGATTTTGTTAAAATGTAAAACAAATTGCATGATCATGTAGCCCTAGACATATAGGTCACATACCAACTTGACTGAGCATGTTTTAGTGCTGTGTCCGTGTCCAAATTGGACACGAACCCGCTGCACGAGACTCGCGTGTGTGCCCTGCTACCCCACCCTTCGTGCGCACTGCACAGGGCACTAGGACACGAGAAAATTTACTTGGATACGGAGGAAATGTCTGTGAACATGCCCCCAAAGTTTGGTGTCGCGTCGTATCGAGTGAGAAATCTCATTCGCACTGGACACGTGCTGTCAGCGCACATGCGCGCAGGGGCAACTTTGCGCGTATCGTGTCGCGCGGACACGACACTTGGGTGTCTCGTGGTGACACTAGCGTGTAGCCCTATATGTGGCATACACGAGGACACGAGCACGAGATGTATCGTGTCCTGTGTCGCGAGCACGAGACGTGCAACCGCGTGCACGACGCTGTACACGCGTTGCGTATCAGAAATTTACCCGAGTGGAGTTTTTGTGTGTTTGGACACATAAATCCATGTCGTGGTGTCATGTCAGGTACCTAGGACACTAGGGTACACTGTGGGACTCAGTTACCGACCAATTGATTCGAGCCATAGCTCAGTTTTGTGTGTGTTTTTGGGTTTACCTAGTTTCGAGTAAATAGTCCCTATTTTCCAGTTTTGGGATAAATTCCAGTTTTGCAAATTCGAGTTTTAAACCTATTTTTGATATGAATTATACATGTAATGGTATGTTTTTAGTATATATATATACGTAGTATATATGTATGTGTGAGTGTAGGTGAGTTTTGAGGATAATTAGTTGTGTATATTTGTAGTTGTGTGTGTATACACATGTATGTGTATATGTGCACTATGTGTGTGTGTTTTGTGCATTGGTTGGGGGCTATTTCCTGGTTCCAGGAATACTGGAAACCCCCTCTGCTGTACAGCAGCTCTCTCTCACTGTTCTCTTCTCACATTCACTCTCTCTCTCACTCTATGTCCCTCTCTCACTTTCTCTCTATATATATGTAATATATATAAGTTGATATATATATATAGATATATACATATATATGTATATATATAAATGATATATATACATTTTGTATTAGATCCCATTATGTCATTATATATATATATGTGAGTGTGGGTTGTATTATATAGAGTATTTACATATTGGTATTTGGGTAGTAGATAGATAGTGTATATCTATATATATAGATATATATGTATATATATATAACTTACTAGGTATAGGTTTATATAGAAACCTAAGCAATAGCCTATGGCCAAGATACTAGCCTATGGCCTTGGGGCTAACCTAATGGCCCAAAACACTACTAGTGACCATTGTTGACTAAGGGTTGACCAAAGTCAACCTTAGGTCAAATTTGACCTAGTTAACCTAGAATTAACTAGGAATGACCTAAAACAACTAGTTTAACTAGTTTGACTAAAACCCTAACTAGTTTGACTAGTGTTGACCTAACTTTGACTAGTTTGACTTTAGAGTTGATCAGAGTTGATAAAGAGTTGACTTTTGACCAGATTGGCCTAGAATCATGTAGTATGCATAGTAGACTTCATTTTTACTATTTAGAACACATTGTGACTTATGTTGCTCTGATCAGGAGCCAGACACCTCTCTTCAGACAGCATATTCTCTACAGACATTCATACAGCAGGCGAGTATATTCTCTGACCGTTTCATACTTGTTCAGGCTTTACTTCTCGCTCTAGATTACTTTACTTGTTGCTGTCACATTGGTAATACGGATTGGTACTATATGGATCTTTACATGAGATGTTATCCCTCTCGGGAGCATCGGGTACTTCATGTTATGTGTGTTTCACTATCATCATGTACTCCTATGCTTCCATCTTACATGTGCACTCATGTGATCATGTACTCTCATGATTCACTGAGCCCTCATGTATAACTTCACGTATACTCATTTATGAGCCTCATGTGAAGTAATCATGTATAATAACGTAACTTGTCTAGATCCTTGTGTATTGATTGGAGAAACGGGAGAGTAGAAGTAGACATGTAAATAATTCCAAAGTAGTGTAATCATGTGCAAACTCAGTAGTGTAATCATGTATAAATTCTAGCCATTCACATGCCTATCTTGTACTCTACATCACTAGTCACTTACAGTTCTCTATATACAGTAGATATTTCCTTTACAGCTATCTCTTTTACAGCGTATATTTTCTTTCAGCATTTCTTGTATCTTACTCTATTGCCTGTATCGTATTTCCTAACCTAATATGAACTGTGTGAGATATATTGTGCTCGTTCCTATCCTGACTGGACCTGTTGAAAATATTACAGAGGATGAGGATGAGGCATGGGTGACTACATATTATGGAGCATGACTAGATGACACTTGTGTTGAGGACCCTCAGCAGGATCCACCTGCAGCTGAGGATGTTGCTCCAGTAGTCTAGACCAGTTAGCTAGACAGTTTTTTCTACATTATATTTGTCTCACATTCTGAGTTGTATTTTGAGATGTGGAGATGTATAGACTCTTAGACTTATTGTATTATGAGTTGACATTCTGGATGTTATGTATCTTAGACACTTAGACTTATTTTCATCTATGCTATTGTTCTCTTTGAGTTACTATTTATCTATCTATCTATCTGTCTTTCATTCTTCTACCTTAGATGTGATTGAGACTGTATGTTGTGATGTTACCTCCATTCGGAGTGTATAAACTGTACATGTACCTTTATATTATTAGATGATTGACCTAGGACAGCGTTCTACCGCCGACACTGCGGCGTAGGCTGGACGTACCCACGTCTCGTGCCCTTACTCTAGGGTACGGGTCGTGACACTCAATCACAATGACTATAAGGAAGATAAATAGCACGATACTGTTATAAAGACATGATATGAATATCCAGGAGAATCTAACATAAATATAACACAAGTCCCAATCCAGAGTCTAAGAGTCATCTATCTAAAATAGAAAAGTCTCAAATAATAACATGACAAGAGTCATAAAGTTGGAGACAAATCCAGTACTAAACTAGTATAACTGAGTCGTTACTAGAGCCTCCTCAGCTAGAGCTAAGCCCTCCTGGTCTCCTGCAGGTAGCCCCCATCTACACCGGGTCCATAATAGGTAGGACAAAAGTCCTCAAGATCATTTGGAAAAATATTATCCAGTCATGATTGGAGCGAAGCACAAACTCTAACAACAGTTCCAAGTAAATGATAATGCTATAAAATAGTAATAGTGAGTGTAATACATGATAAGCATATAGAACTGTACCATAACTATCTAGCATAAGATGTAATAAGAATAAAATAACAGAGTAATAAAGAGTATCGCAATGAACATGAAATATACATGAAAGAAGCTGAACTAAATATATTTTTGATCATTATTTACAACATGTATTCTACCAATAATAATGTCCATAATAGTACGGCTCAATCCATTAGGATTAGCTATCCACCATGTCATAAGAGTATGGCTCAATCCAACAGGATTGGCTATCCACGATATTAAAATAGTACGGCTCAATCATACTGGTAACATATGATTGGCTATCCACAATAGTACAAGAGTACGGCTCAATCCAAGAGGATTGGCTAACCACAATAGTACAAGAGTATGGCTCAATCCAACATGATTGACTATCTGCAATTTCATAATAGTACGGCTCAATCCAACATGATTGACTATCCATGATATCACAATAGTACGACTCAATTATACGGATAACGTATGATTGGCTATCCACGATAGTACAAGATGGTGTCAACATATGAGCAGGGAGATCGAAGTGTACAATGAGATATAAGGACAATATGTATATCTAGACAAAAATCATAACAACTAACTCGTATAACCATCGTATCAGGGATCAAGTAGAATATCACTAAATACCTGAATCATAACAAATATCATGTAATGGTGTCACGATCCGCACCCGTTTTTCGGAATGCAAGTGCGTGGGCAAGTCCACCCTACGCCGCAGCATCGACGTAGTAAGTTGTCGAGACCTCAATGATAAAAGTCACAATATTGCTCATAATTATTTTCTTTGCTCATTCACAATACTAAATCAAATTATAATATTCACAAGTTTATATTTGATTTAAAATACAATATCTCACTAAATCTTGGAAACAACTCTTTATGAACAAATAATCTATCTAGCTAGTTTCTAGGATCGGCCTCAGCATACATCCATGTCTCTTCCCAAGGGTCCAAGTGCACAGAGTAGCAAACGACTAATCTGAAAATAGGTTTTCATTCAGGAATGGAACGAGTACAACTCAAGCATGCAATTCTAAATATATGATAACAACTATAAAAATAGTGAATAGTCATGGCATACATGATGAAACAAATAAACTATAAAACATGGCATGGAAAATAAGGTGAAACAATTGATCATGAACTATAAAGACAAGTAAAGCATGGAATAAGAAAACATAATCATCTCAATATGTGATCGGTCTAGGGTAGTTACACCGCATAGGATTTGCATCCCCAAGGTCTACATAGCAAGAAAAATAAAATAAAGTAAGATCTAAGGTCTGATCATATATTTACTTAGTACTTCTCCGCCCGACTACTATATATGGATCAAGTAACGACAATGGGTCACGAAACATGATGATACAAGCAAGATAAAATATGGTATCATGACTAAAATTCATATGCCACTAATCCGTGTAACGAGCATGTCAAGAATCAAGTATAACATTACTAATCATGCAAATATAGTAATTAACAATACTGAAACACAAACAAAAATGTACTCGCCTGGAATCCTTAGTTGGTGAAACAAATAATTCCATTGAGTCCAGAATAGTCCAATTGGCTATGGTCAATGTGAAGAAGTCCAAATTTGGCAAAGGAAATAGGAAATGTTGATTAGTCATGGTCATGATTTATATTGGAAGGAATTTACGTAAATAATACATATAACTATTTTCAAAAATATTTATAATATATAAAAACTGTATTTTATTTGTCCAAATAGTTTGGAAAAATACTTTTAAATATAGAAAATCAATTTAAAACTGAAAGTCTCAATTTGTCAAAATATAATTTTTAGAACAAAACTTATATTTTAAATAGATAGAAAATTACTATAATAATATTTGTAGGATTTCTAAATCCAAACTTGGAATAGATATAGGGCCAAGCCGCAAAATAATATTTTTGTTACACTTATAATTTTTTTTAAGAAATATTAATTGTATATATATTTGATACAAAATTAATAATATAACTAATATGACTAATGACAATATTACTACTACTAATAATTATGACTATACTAATGTATATGTATATATATACCTTTTAAATATAGTATTTAGTACTACTCGCACTGTACTGTATACTACTATACTAAATACACTTATTCCAAACCCTCTCTCTCGTTTCTGATGAGTAAACTATTGAGGATAGAGCTTTTGTTCACAGAAGCCGAGAGAAACAAATAGGGGGGAGAGAGTGAAGTTGAGAGAAGGATCTAAAGACAGAGAGAAAAGAGAGAAAGAGAGAGGGTTTGCTTACCGGGGTTTGCTCGACACGACGAAGGTGGCCGGTTGCACGGCCGCCGGAGGTGGAGGGAGGACGACTCACTGGGTAGGGTTGGTGCGAGCGAAGGAGCACGGGAGTAAGCAAGCGGTCGCTGTCTAGCGGTTGGGTGCTCTGGTCTAGGTCGCTGGGAGTTCCAGAGGCGAGGGGGACGCTCGCCGTCGGCTCTGCTTACCATTAAAATTCTTTTATTACAAATTTCAATACAAACAGAACAGTGTTACAATATAGGACTTAGATGTAGTCCTAGGAGTACACTTTTGTTTATCTGGGTCCCTTGTGCCGATGGAGTGAGTGGTAATGCGTTGACTCCGTTGACGATCTGACGACGGTTATCGGTTCTCTGAAGGTCTGGAATGCTCTGGGTGCTGGAGCTTGCTGAGAGGAGAAAGACGTTAAGTGTCTGTATCTGCCTCTCTGGTGGTGTGATGTCTCTGTCTGTCTACGAATGTTCATCTGTTCGTATGTGTGTGTAGGTCCGGAAGAAGGAAATGATCCCTCTATTTATAGCTTTGCAGGCTGGCCGCTCATGCGCGCATATATAAGATGCGCTTAGACGCGGGGACGCCATGTGGTGATTGCTGATGGAGGCGTATGGACGCTGTGCCCTGATTGAGGGGTTGAATTCTTTATACTGCTGTTGTGGGCCGGCACGTAGCAGAGGAGAAGATCTTTCTGTTGGTGAGATCTTGGGTGAGTTGAGTCAAAGGACACGTGTCATCGACCCATGGCTCAGAGATCTCGGATTTGATGGGGAATGATCTGGTAGGATGCGCCTGGGATTGGGCGCATGAGGATTTTGGCTCATAACCTTTGGGATCACGAACCATTCGGGGCGCATGGCTTTTGAGGCGCATGCAAGGCTTCAGAATTGACTTAACTCCTGTCTTTCGGGATCAGAGAGAAGTCTGGGGTGCATGGCTTTTGAGGCGCATGCAGAGCTTTTAATGGTGACTTTCTTTATGTCTTTAGGGATCAGTGAAAAGTCTGAGACGCATGGCTTCTGAGGCGCATGCAGAGCTTTGGGCGCATGGCCGCGGAGGTGCATGCAAGTGGTTAGGTAGCCACGTGGTAGTAGCCGTCGAAGGAAAGTAATGATAATGCTGATGTTGGCGACGCTTCGTCTTCTGAACTGTTCAGACTTCGGGAGACGTGCTGCCAACTATGTCAGTTCAACATTTAATGTTTTTGACATTCGATGGACAGCTGAGTGGGCGCATCGGTTTGCGTTCCACTAGGCGTATGGGGACGCATGGGGGTACATCCTACGTGATATGCTTGGTGCTGAAGGGCACGTCTGTGTGATGCACGGTCTGGCCGGCGTATCTGCTTCGTGACACGTCTTTAATGGTGCGACTGTTACGATCTTCGAGTGCTTTAAATAGCTGTTTTAACTTAGCTGAATTCGAAGCGTCAGGTTTATCCATTTAATGCAAATTTATTGCACGGAATTCGGAGAGCCATCCACTTGGCGCATGGGTTTGATTTGCCCGGCCTATAAATAGTGGCATGGAGAGAGTTTGCTTTTCGTTCTCTCACGTTCTTCCGACATAAATTTGTTTACTCGGATGCATTCTGTTGATGAGATGCTCCCGAGGGTGAAGATGCGACGCAATGTCTTCATTGATGCACTTGAAGGTGACTGTTACATCCAAAAGTCGGAGTCGAGGGCTTCTGAGGCAGGCAGAAGGTGTCTGTTGCATCCAAAGATAGGGATACACGAGCCTCGTCTCCGTCATGTGGGAAGAGCCGTAGATCAAAATTGCGGTGCTGCAGCTTTGGGGGCTCTTTTTTCCTTCAAAATAGTTGTAGCCCATTCTGGTTGTGTTGAAAGCTGCTCCTTTAGCCACGGTTTCGATTACGGTCTTCCTTCGTCTTTAGAGTCTCTTTCGAAGCCTCCCCTGGCCACAGGTCGGCTTGCGGTGCTCTTCTTTTCCTCGGTTTGGGAAGATCTTCCTCCAGCTAGAGGGTTGATTGCCACCCTCGTTCTGCTCAATAAATGCTTTATTAGTCGAAGCATTTAGACGATGGTGAGCCTGGCTGGAAGAGCGGCACATAACTGAGCTGATGAAGGGATGCACATAACTGAGCTGCTGAAAGGATACGCCCTGCTGAGGGCGCATGGTGGGATGCGCCTGACTGGGGGGGTATGGTGATTGTTGCGCATATTTGAGGGCGCATGGTGGCTGCTGGCTGTAGACTTAGGATCTTTTCTTTTGTAGAAATTCTCTTTTGTACAATCTTTTCTTAGACATGTAATATACTTTTATATGTAATAAAAAAGTCCTCTTTCAATGTCCATATTTGTTGTTTTTACTGTGTGAAGTACTTTGTCCGAGCTCCGGCGCATGTAGTGTCTGGCGCATAGGACTTCTGGTTCTGAAATTCCATGCTTCTACAAGATCGCCTTCAAAGTTTTCAAAACTTTTGGACAAGTTTTGGAATACTTTGAATAAGAAGCATGGTGGTTGGGGCACATAGATACTCCGCGCATCAGTGACGGGGCTTCGTGATGATGAAGTGGAGTGGAGTGGAGTTCGTTGTCTTCGGATGACGTCGCTCTAGAGTTGCAAGAGTCTGTTGCGGGGGCAACAGATATGGTTGGAACAGAGGAGAGGGTTGATTCCCCTCCTTGTCATGATATGGGGAGGTCGGCTGCATCATTGCCGAGCCCTACCCCAGACTCAGCAGCGGAAGCTGAGGTGGCTACCGATCAGGAGGTAGCGACAGATCCTATCCCTGTAGAGGGATTTGATGAGGAAAGTGAGACTCGGCTGCCGGTCCTGACTTCAGGGGCGAGTCAGAAGACAAATGTTGATCTCCCCGTTCTGCCAGGGGAGGTACTGGCTGCTGATAGCACGTTAGGGGCTGATGAGGTGGCCACTGACGTCGGGGGTTCTTCCGAGTTCGGGAAGGATAAGGGTTTGATGGAACCCTCTGTTGCCCCTTCGACTTGGGGTACTATCTCGACGCCTGTCCCGGCTGCTTCTGTTCCTTTGGCTTTTCGGGCTAGTAGTCAAGCCCCTGTTGATGAAGAGCCTGTCGATACCGAGGGTCCAGCCTCGCGGATTGAGGCAGGCATGCCTTCTTGCGGTCCATCTGCTAAAGCAGCTCCTCCAACTCCTGCTATGACGTCGTAGGTGCTGGCGGATACAGATGAATATGTGAAATTCATCATCGAGGCAGTGTATAAGATGCTGCAGAGGGGTGTATCGGCCGTGATGGACGCCAATGGGAGTTTTACAACGGCAAGAACTTTGGCAATGCCTCATATCAACCTGATCCGTCTTCATCAGGGCCATGATCATATGGCCGACATTCTAGAAGCCTCAGTGGTTGAGTTGGACCAGCGGCTCTCCGAACTGCAGCGCATCCAACAAAACGACCTCTCAGTCCTGATAGATGCGGAGAAGGAGAAGCTGATCGCCGAGACTGAGTCTTCGTACCAGGCCACCGTGAGTGTCTGGGAACGCGAAGTGGCTGAGACTGAAGCTGCAGTGGAGCAGTTGTCTCAGTCTACGCGGGAGACGGTGGAGGCGCGAGCTGTGTTGGACACTAGTATCGCGGAGATTGATGCCCAGATCCGTCGCCTTGAGGACCAACGGGCCCGATTTCTATTAGATGCCGAACGTGTCCAGGCTGAACACGTAGCATTCAAGAAGGAGGAGGCGGCTTTCACCCACCGGCTCTTACTTTGGCTCAGCAGCAGCAGCAGCTGGATGAGAAGCATAAAAATGATACTTCTTCTGAGGCTATTGAAGCGATGCGTCAAGAAGCTGAACGTCGAGTATTGGCGACTGTGGAGACTCAGGCGGCAGACTTGAGGCGTCAGATTGAAGAGCTTTCAGCCAATCCTGGGGATGTTTAGGGATTGTAGTCTCTTCTTTTTATGTATTTGCAACTCTTGCTGGAGATGGTGTAGTCCTTTACTCTTTTTTTTAGAAAATAAAGAAGTACACAATTCTCTGTGATGTGTTCATTTTTTGTTTTGTCATGAACTTTGATGATTTGTGTGGACCTATTATCTTTTACGCACCTTGGTTTCTAGGTACAGATAATAAGTTGGAGAGAATTAACATGTTTGCTCAGAGGTAATATGGACATGGCAAATATGGGATTCAAAATGATAGAATCTTCCTACTCAGAGGTGTTATGGATGTGGTAGGAGTGACTCCGGAGGGTACGCGGAACTACTCAGAGGTAATGTGGATGTGGAAGTTCTGCGATTAACATACGGTAACGCAGGGGTTGTCTGTACGGGATGTTTACTCAGAGGTAATGTGGACGTGGTAAACATGATGGGTAGCGTAGTCTTATGGGATGTAAGATTCCGCTTTGTAGGATGTAGGGGGACAACTCAGAGGTGATGTGGACGTGGTTGTCCTTCTACTGGAGGATGCTACGGAACAGCTGGGTTCCGGAAGTGCATGATTTTGTGGAAGGGATTTGCCTGTGAGCCCTGATGATTGGGTTCACAGATCCCCTGGTGGAAGCACATATCTGAAAGATGTCAAGAGTAGTACTTCTTCAGGAACTTGCCGTTGATGGGCATCATGAACAAGTCTCTATTGGGTTTGGCGAGGCGGTAAGCACCGTTTGAGTATACCGTCTCGATGATGAAAGGTCCTTCCCACTTGGGCTCGAACTTTCCTGGTATTTTGTGAGTCAACACCATCGGCCTTCTGACTGCCAGAACCAAGTCGCCTACTTGAAAAGTCCTCTGTTTGACCTTTTTGTTAAAAGCCTGTGATATACGGGCTTGGTAGAGTTCGATGCGTTGTTGAGCTAGGAGACGCTTTTCGTCAAGTGCCTCAAGTTCCCGCAGACGACGACATTGATTGTCCTCTTCTGTGAGTTGGTTTGTGATCGCTACGTGGAGAGAGGGTATCTGGATCTCGAGAGGTAGTACCGCTTCGCTCCCGTAGACCAGGGAGAATGGTGTGTTGCCTGTCGGTGTCCGTACCGTCGTACGGTAGGCCCAAAGGCATTCGTCGAGCTTTTCGTTCCAGTCGTATTTGTTGGATGACACGACCTTTTTGAGTAGCCTGACGATAGTCTTGTTGAACGCCTCAGCCAATCCGTTTGCTGCCGGATTGTAAGCAGTTGATGCGACGTTTTGAATGCGATTCTTGTCACAGAATCTGTTAAAAACATGGCTGATGAACTGAGGACCATTATCGTGGATAATCCTCCGGGGTACTCCAAAATGGTAGATGACATGGTGCTTGATGAAGCCGACCACCCTGGAGCTTTTAACTTCTGCCAGTGGAACTGCTTCTGCCCATTTGGAGAAGTAGTCGGTGATTGCTAGGATGAAGCGGTGTCCTCTCGATAAAGGGGGGTGATTGGTCCCACAATGTCCATGCCCCAAGCTTCGAAGGACCATGAGGCGACTGTAGGATGTAGTAGTTCTGACGGTGTATGGATGAAGTCCGCGTGAAGCTGGCACGCATGGCACTTCTTAGCATATTCAACAGCGTCAGCGACCATGGTTGGCCAGTAGTAGCCCATACGTCGCAGTCGGTCCTGCAACTTAGGGCCAGGTTGATGGGCCCCGCAG
The DNA here is from genome assembly GCA_029216955.1 of Iris pallida. Classification (NCBI taxonomy): domain Eukaryota; kingdom Viridiplantae; phylum Streptophyta; class Magnoliopsida; order Asparagales; family Iridaceae; genus Iris; species Iris pallida. The sequence goes on along the minus strand of JANAVB010000599.1, from coordinate 2,475,712 downwards.
GTTCTATCGTGAGCTTATCGAAGGGCTTCGACTGCTTCTTCGTTGGACAAACATCGAAGGAGAAGTCCATCGTAGGAGCGTCGGTACAGCATTTTAGTGGCTGTATCGTAGTAGAATCGAAGGAAGCGTCTCCTGACTGAGACGGCTTCTTTCGGGTCTTCTGGGAGAATTCCGTAGACAGCGAAGTCGATGAACGGGAATCTCCAGTCTCGGACATTAACACCGATACTGGTTGACATGGCATGGGCCACTCGTAAGCACAGGTTGTTTTTAGGACAGACCAAGTCTCGACCCACCACTGTGACGTTGTGCTGAGTCCCGAGGGGTGCTGCCAATGAGGCTGCGAGGCCAGCCAGAGCATCGGCCTCCAGATTTTGTAGACGAGGTATGTATTCGATAAAGAACCCGGTGAAGGTTGAAATGATGTTCAATGCAAATTCATGGTAGGGGATCAGATCTTCATGGCGAACCTCGTATTACCTTCTGACCTGGTTAACGACGAGTTTCGAGTCACCGTAGGCTTTCAGATGATTCACCCCCAGCTGTTGCGCCAGCTGGAGTCCCATAATGAGCGCATTGTACTCAGCAACATTGTTGGAGCACGGCTTTGAAAAGGAGTAAGCACGCTGGATGACCAGCTGATCGGGGGAGACTAATACCACCCCCACTCTGGCGATGATTTGGCCTTTGGAGCCTGTTCTTGAAGCACCATCGAAAAACATCCGCCAGACGGAGCCTTCTTCGGTGACGTTTGATTCTTGCACCTCATCAGGGATATCTTCGTAGAGTTTTGAGGACTCTGGGATGGGGTGTGCAGCCAAAAAGTCGGCCAGAGCCTGACCCTTAACGGCTTTTTGTGGAACAAACACCATGTTGTATGGCGTTAGAAAGATCGCCCATGTGGCAAGCCGAGAGTTTAATGATTCTGGCTTCGTCATGAGGACTCTGAGTGGATTGACTCGGGAAATGACATGAATTGTCTTGCCCGAGACACAATGACGAGTCTTTTGGATGGCAAATACCAGAGCTAAGCACTCCTTTTCAACGGGGTTGTACCGGTGTTCGGCCCCGATCAGAGTTCGACTGAGGTAGTAGATTGCTTGCTCATAGCCAGTATCACTGTTATGAGCTAGCAGAGCGCCAAGGGAATGATCCATGGCACGGACGTAGAGGAGAAATGGTTTGCCGGCGACTGGTGCTACCAGGACTGGCGGGCTCGTCAGATAAGCCTTGATGTCGTCGAAAGCCTTTTGGCATTCCTCTGTCCAGACGTAAGAGACTCCCTTTTTCATGAGTTGAGTGAAGGGTTGGCATTTTCTGGAAAGGTTTGCTATGAACCTCCGGATGTATGCCAGACGCTCCTGTAGGCCTCGAAGTTTTCGAAGGTTCTTCGGAGGGTCCATATCGAGCATGGCTTTGGTCTTCTCGGGATCGACATGAATGCCTTTCGTCGTGATGATAAAGCCCAAAAACTTTCTGCTAGAAACCCCTAGGAAGGATTTAGCGGGGTTCATCTTGAGCTGGTGCGCCCGCATGAGGTCGAAGACTGTCTTCAGGTCTTGTAGGTGATCTCCTTTGAGACGGCTCTTGATTGCAATGTCGTCAACATAGCACTCGACTGTCTTACGAAGATGCTGACGGAAAATGGTGCTCATAGCTCGTTGGTATGTCGCACCAGCGTTCCTCAAGTCGAAGGGCATCACCGTGTAGCAGAAAACACCCTTTGGAGTCCTGAATGACGTGTATTTTGCATCATCGGGGAATATCTTGATCTGGTTGTAGCCCGAATACCCGTCCATGAAAGACATGCGCTCGAAGCCACATGTGTTGTCGATCATCACGTCGGTGATTGGAAGCGAGAATTCGTCCTTCGGGCAAGCAGAGTTGAGGTCCCTGAAGTCGATACAAACTCGTATCTTCCCATTCTTCTTGGTGACGGGGACGACGTTGGCTACCCAGTCTGGGTGTTGTTCTTCACGGATGAAGCCGCTGGTCAAGTGCTTGTCCACCTCCTGATCGATGGCGTTCATAATGTCCGGACGGAAGCGTCGCTGTTGTTGTTTGATAGGCTTGGCATCAGGTAAGATGTTCAGCCTATGCATCACGATCTGGGGGTCAAGTCCCGGCATATCTTCGTAACTCCAGGCAAAGACGTCGATATACTCTTTAGCCAGCTGGATTAAAGATTCTCGGTCTTCTTCTTTTAGGCTTTTGCTGACGAAGATGGGTTTGGAAGAAGATCCATCCCCAAGGTCGATCTGCTCGACCTCGTCTTCGGTGGGAGGCTCACGTAGTTCAAAATGGGACTCCCACTGTTCTCCTAAGCGTTGCGCCCAGGGTTCTTCTTTGAAGAATTCTGGCGTTTGATCTTCGCCTTTATCTTCTTGAGGTTGAGCTGATGTCATGTTGGCTGACAGCACTTTCTTGAAGACTGATCCGATACTGGTATCGGAATCCCAAGTTGATGCTTCGGACGAGTGAGAATGCTTTACCTCTTCCGTATCTGAACTCTTAGGAGTTGACGGTGGCGTGACGTAGCCTACCCTCCGTCGAGTTCTATTGTAGTAGTCCTGCAGCTTTCCTTTAGGTGTTGGAAGCCGGAGAGGAAGACGTCGACCCTTACCGTAGTTGAGGCCTTTGTTACTTTTTAGGTCGTAACCTATCTTTTGGATGAGGTACTTTGCCTTGTCCGTGTACCGATAGATTTGCATTCTGCCGGTATCTGGTTCTGGCTCGAGTGGCGGGAGGTCTTGATGACGCTCAACTTTGCCGAAGATAATGGATTCTTTATCTCGATTCCGTGGCGGGACTATGTAACAGACCCCTTGGGACGGGACTACTCGATTTACATGATGGACGGTCGTTATTTGTGTTTGCAACGAACGTAGAGCATTATCTAATGTATACATGGCATTCCAATGTGGAAGACTAGAATAATTAAAAGATACTCTATTATTGATGAAATATGAGATTTTATCCCGCGAGATTACATTGTCCAGAGAGGGTGTATCTACATCAGCAGAGATATACTCTCCTAGCTCTTCGTCTGTGAGTACTGGAGTAGGATTGGAAGAGTCCACCACAACGTTAGTCTTGGAGTCCGAGAGGACTATGCGGGCCTTTTCTGGCAGCTTGGATGGCGGCGGCTTGCCTTTAAGACGCATCTTCAGAGGTGCCTCCACTATGCCTCCGGTGATTGGCGCCTTCCCCTGTAGTTTTGCCACAAGGGGAGCCGATGTTTCAGGCGACTTTCCCTTGAGCCGTATCTTCAGGGGAGCTTCAGGAGTAGCTGGTGCTTTCTCGGGCAGCTTAATGCTCATGGGAGGCAACTTCTGAGGCGGTTTGCCTTTGAGTCGGATCTTCAAAGGAGCATCGGGAGTGACCTCAGGTTCCATGTCCGGCTCTGCTGTCGTTTCTGCTTCGTCATCAGCATCATTGGCTTCCTCCTCGTCAGGTGACTTGTACAAGTCAGAATCCGTGAAGTAGGCTTCGATCCCTTTGAAAGGATCGATGTCCGCGAACTCCGTTCGGATGACGTTGTTGGTGGACACGTACTTCATACATTGGTGGAGCGTGGATGGCACCACCATGTACTCATGTAGCCATGGGCGACCCAACAGCAGGTTGTAGTTGACTTCGACGTCCACGACATAACAAGTGACATCGGTTCTGAGGTTACCGATATGGCACTTTAGTTGTATTTTGCCTAGCGGCTCGCTTTTGCTGGCGTTGAAGCCGCTGATAGTTGTATTGGAAGGCGCCAACAGGTACATTGGGATCCCCAGTGTTGAGAGCAGCGTCTTCGGGATGATGTTGAGGGAAGACCCCGGGTCGATCTGAATCTGCTTCACCTTGACTGAACCGATATACCCTATATAATACAGCGGTCTGTTGTGTCGGTTGTGCTTGAACAGCATGTCCTGTTGGGTGAAGGTTATATTGGGGATAACCTCATCCGCACAGTGGCAGTACGTGCATACAGTCGGAAGATCTTCAGGCTGCTTGACCTGACTGAGAAAGGATTCAACATCCTTCAGAGCTTCACAGAGAGCTTCTCGGGAGTCTTTGGAAAGACGAAAGAGCTCGAACAGAGAAAGGCGGGCAGGAGTACTGGCCAGTTGTGCCAGTATGTCAAAGTTGTGGGGCTTGGCTAGCCCTGAAGCATTCTCCTTTCGTAGAAGCCTATCGAAGCGGGCTTCTATATGCTTCTGCTTATTGGCTGCTGGGGGCTTAGACGGGCCCTCCTCCTGGACAGCAGGGACGGTGCAAGGAGGCACCACCTCGATGGCAGCTTCGTCGGGTTGGGTGTTCTGTTGCGAACGCGTCTGTACAGGAAGTGCTTCTTCTGCTGAAGAAGAGACCATGCGGCAAGACTTGATCTTCCTGCCTTTAGATTTGGAGGTAGGGTGTACCTCCGGTTGAGTCACCTCGGAGACAAGATCAGGGTGAACCCAGAGGATCTCTTCCTAAGATGTGGTGAGTGGGATGAGTCCACTCACGTTGTCACGAGTAGGTGGTAAGTTAACCATCTCCATTGTCGCCTTAGGGATGGGGACAACGCCATCTTGTGTTGTAGTCAACGGCAGGGTGCCGAACTAGAGTGAAACCACATTAGCTGACACCGTCTTCTCCTCGTAGTCGATGGAGATTACATCCGCATTGATCATGCGCTAGATGTAATTCTTGAGGACATAGCAGTCCTTGGTTGGGTGTCCGACAAACCGATGGTAGTGACAGTATCTCGGGTTGTCCACTTTCCCAACCTCGTCGGGACGCTTCGGGTCCGACAATTTGATCTTGTCACCCTGCTTTAGTATCTCAAAGAGTTACAGGGTGTCTTCGTCAATGAACGAATAAACCTCCTTTGACCTTGGTGCAGGTGGAGGCTTTTGAGTAGGTGCTGACGCACCTTTTGAGGCATTGATAGTCAACGCCTGTTTCCTTTTCGTGTCTCGTCCGGGGTTGTTGGCTGCAGGCCGTTTTCCCTTGTCCTCAAAGGCAGGGAAACTGACTCCTAGAAGACGAGTATTGGCCGCCTTCTTTTCCGCGGCTTCTGCTTCAATGATCAAGGAGCTCCAGTCGGGAGGAGGAGTAGAGTTGAGCCAGAGTTTGACTGCAGGCAGCATGTTCATGCTGCAGGAGGAGAGGAGCGCATGTTCTGGCATGCCCAGGGGCAGTCTGAAGCAGGCCTGTCAGAAATGTTCGATGAATACCCGAACCGTTTTCTTCTCCTTCTGGCGTATCTCTATAAGGGACGTCATTGTCATGTCCTTTCCGCCGTCGTAGAAACGGTCGAGAAAAAGGTGCGTCAGGTCATCGAAGGAGGATATAGAATTGTCGGGGAGGCTGCAGTACCAGTCGTACGCCACTCCCTTCAGTGCCCCAACAAATATGCTAGTGAGTAGCGCGTCCTCCTTAGAAAGATGTCCCGTCTGAGACTAGAAGTACATCAGATAGCGACGAGGAGAGTCCTTTCCGTCGTATGGCGTCAGTGTTTGTGGTTTATACTTAGGAGGATAAACCACTTTGTTCCACTCGAGGAGATAAGGTAGGGAATCCCCATCTTCTGGCGCTCCTCTTGTCTCGTCTTGGACTCAAAGCGCTCGCGCAAGTCCCTGATCATCTCGACCACGTCTTCCGTGGAGCTAGGAGTCGGGGAAGGAGGTACTACTTGAAGTTGAGCATTTGAGGGCTCCGATGTCCGAGGTGCTTCTCGGCGATTCGTATCCAAGGATACCCGTTGAATGGGTACACTTGATTCTCTATTGGCCCCTGGGTCGGGACCGGTAGAAGGTGTCTTGGCCAAAGCTGACCGTATCTCAAACACTGCTTGAGTCAGTGTTTGCATGGAGGCGGAGAGGGTTTTGAGTCCTCCCTCTAATGTGTCCATGCGCTGGACAAGGTCTGGTGGCGGCGCATCAGACTCGGAATCACCCCCAGCCATGTATACTGTCATAACACGGCTGGAAGTGGATGGATCGGTCGAGGCTTCACTCTCGGCCTCACTCTCGTGTAGGGGAGTTGCCTCTCCAGGAGCTTCGTCTTGGCCACCCCCGGCTATGTTCTGGAGAACATTCTCTACGGGAGCATCTGCAAGGGCCTAATTACCCTTGGTTCCATCTTGAAGGACTTCTTCGTCGCCGAGACTCGGATCTGTGGGGGCTAGACTACCCCCGGCTGTGTTTTGGGGGACACCCTCGTCTTGAAGGACAGGGGCTAGATGACCCTCAGCCATGTCCGGGAGGTTGACTTCGAGAATATCGGCCCCAGCTGTACTTTGGAAGACAACTTCGTCTTCGGAAGGAGGCTCCACCAGGGTCTGTGTAATGCCTGTTGTTCGTATTACGTATTTGGAATATGTATACGTATTTTATCTTGTATTTGCATATCTCCTTGGTTTGGCTTGGCTTGTTTACTCTCGATTTGGGTTGGCTTGGTTCGGCCGGTCCAATGCTTGGTTCATCATGGGCCAAGGGTGGAACACCTTAGCCTATGCTTCTCCTTCATTTCCACCACAACCCCCTCTTTATTATCCCCACCAACCTTCTCTCTCCTCCATAATTCTCATTTACTTCTCCTTCCCCTACCATTACTCTTCTCCACCAACCAAGAACACCATAGGCAAGTGCAACTTTCTTCCACAAGAGAACTCCTTTTGATGGTTTCATTAGCTTCTCCTCATGATTCTAAACCACATTAGAACTTGTCATTTTCCATTTTGAGGCTTTAATTCTTGTAGATCTAGAGTTTTGCTATTTTCGGATTTTTGGTGTTTTGATCTATCAAACTTGCTTGTTTTCAAGTTTTGATGGTTCCATGTTGTAGAGAATTTTATTCTACCCAATTTTGACCTTTGGAAAGTTGGATTCGGACTTATTTTGACCAAGATTTGGACAATTGAAGCTTAGATTCAACTTTAGAGTTCTTGCTGTTCTTGCTATTTGGAGAAGACAGTGAGCAGTGAGCTAGCTTTTTAGCTTACGCCACTGAGCTGTACGCTGCTGTTTAGCGAGCGTACGCTAACTTGTGTACGCTGCTGTTTAGCGAGCGTACGCTGACTTGTGTACGCTGCTCTTTAGCGAGCATACGCTAACTTGTGTACGCTGCTCTTTAGCGAGCGTACGCTGACTTGTGTACGCTGCTCTTTAGCGAGCGTACGCTAATTTGTGTACGCTGCTCTTTAGCGAGCGTTCGCTGACTTGTGTACGCTGCTCTTTAGCGAGCGTACGCTGACTTGTGTACGCTGTTCTTTAGCGAGCGTACGCTAGCCTTGATACGCTGCCTGTTGGTAGCGTGTCTTGAGCGTATGCTAGCTTGAGCGTACGCTGACCTGTAGCTTGAGCGTGCCCTTGTGTACGCTGACCCTTGCGTACGCTCCCCATTGGAAGTGTATGGAACCTTTGGTACGCTAGCTCGAGCGTACGCAGACCTGAACGTACGCTAGCCTGAGTGTAGCCTGGCTTGAGCGTAGCCTGATTACCCTTGATCTTCTATAGCCCTGTATATTGATATTTTATTAGATATTTAACGTCCATTTTATATCCTTACGCCTGTAACGCCCCAGTCCCAAAATACGTAGGACTAGGAACGTAGACATGCCAGCTTTATTCATACGAAGTATACTCCAATATATGGAAATCTCGTATGAATACATAAGCTGTGAAATGCAGTAGAAACCATAACAACTAATCTCATCCACAAAAATAATAAAAGATATCATATAATGAGAATGAATGTCTTGATACAACATGTTGGGCGGAGACAAATCCACTACCAACAAGCAAGGAAAGAAATACATGGAGAATGAAATAAATTTGGCGAGCGAAGCGAAGACGATCCAAGCGCAATAATCCTCGAAAAATAGAGATAGTCGCGGCTAGTGTTAGAACACCTGCGAAGACAAGAGCACACACCTGGCAAGACAACCAGGTCCTCAGAGGGACGTAACATGACACATAATATCATGCCGTAAACTGAATAAAGTTAGCTCAACAGAAAATATATGTGACTACACAAATAAAGGTCCTTAACCATTCTAGGTGAAAATGCAATTTGAAGACAACGTTCCACACAAGGGCTCTCGAGACTAGAAACACGGCACGTTAGCGTTTCAACCAAGTCACTAGTGGCATCCAGAGAAAAGTAAATGCACGGCCCATTAGCACTCGAACGAGAACTAAGGGGCGTCTAGAGAAAAATAAATGCACGGCCACTAGCTTCTTGGGTGAGTCACTAACGGCAGCTAGAGGAAAGTAAATGCACGGCACATTTGTGTTTCAACCGAGGCACTAGTGGCATCTAGAGAAAAGTAAATAAATGCACGTCCACTAGTCTCTCGACTGAGTCACAAATGGCATCTAGAGAAAAGTAAAGGTGTGAAAGCCCCTGCGCCTAATAACTGTCTCCACCCTCCCCATGCACTACTCGTGCTGAATCCACATCACGACATTCCTAATAACTGCTAAGTCGCTAAGTCTTCTAGACAACCATAACTATTTAGCAGTTATTGCCTATCGTACGGCATGTGCGCACCGATGGCCAGTCGATACGTACGTCCGAGATCTATATGAGACTCGTGACTCGTGATACACAAGTGTCGGGCCAATGAATGCGACACAAACAAAGGTGGTCTCTTAACTCTAAGCCATATGCAACTAAAATATAATAATTTGCAAGTACAATTTATATTTTCTAGAATAAGTAAAAACATGCATGATATTGAGCAAGAAATTAAACAGTGAAGGCAAGGTGTCTTGCCTGGTAGAGCGCCTGGTGTGCTGCGATAATCAATGTGGCACGAACTGCAACTTCGGCGCAACAACTATGCAAGGTGACCATGGATGGTGACACGGTCGGTTTCATCGGGTCCAGAAGGGTCGATTTGGTTAGGATCGATAGGTGGAAGGGAAGAATTTGGCAAAGGGTAGAAATAATTCGTTTTAGTCATGGGCAAGAATAAATAATCGAAGAAGTTTGTATATATATAAATAAATACTTTGGAAAATATTTTATTGTTTAAAATATATATATTTATATTTTAGATAGATATATGAAAGATCTAGGAAAATATTTTTAGGAAAACATTGAAGTTGTCCAATTACCCTTTTGAGGTCAAAGCAATAAAAACGTAAAACTGTATTTTTGCTTCAAAATATTTTCTGGAAAATATACATTAATGAAAGCAATTAAAATAATACATTTTTTTTATAATAATAATAATGATAATAATAAAAATATACTACATACATACACTAATACTTATAATAAAATACATTAATACTAATGATATTAATAATAATACTAATAATAATAATGATAATGATAATAATAATAGTTATAATAATACTAATGATAGAAATTAATGATGATAATAATAGAATAAGATTAGTATAATGAAATCTGAAAAAATATAATAATAATAATAATAATAATAATAATAATAATAATAATAATAATAATAATAATAATAATAATAATAATAATAATAATAATAATAAAACATCAGCTCTTTCCATTCACCCGAGGAAGAGAGAGAGAGAGAGTACAGAGAGTAGAGATGGGGAAAGGGTTTTCCGAGGCGGCGGATGGGCGCCGGTGGCCGACCGGGAGGAGGTGGCGAGGCCGCGGCGGTCGGCGCTGGGAAGGGGCGGTGACGGCTGAGAGCGAGGAGGAAGCGGAGGCGTAGGCGTAGGCGGTCCGGCGACTAGGGTTTTGGGCGCGCGCGGATGGCGGTGGTCACGGAGCGGATGTTAGTGGAGGCTCGGACGGCCGAGATCCGTGGCGGAGGAACGGCGTGGAGGGTGCACGCGCCTCCGGCGCGGTGACGATGGCGGAGCTCGCCGCGTCGGGGTCGGGAGGCGGAGCAACGCTGAGAGGGGTGGCGATGGGCGCAGCGGTGCCAGAGCGTGGCGGCGGAGCTGCGGGTTTCGATGGCGCGGAGAGAGGCGGTTCGCCGGAGCGGCGGCCGAAGGTAAGTTCGGTCGGTGGTGGTGTCAGTTTATTTATTTGGGTTTTTCTTCTTGCTTCTCTTTATGGGGTTTTTTTCGGCGGTATACATTTGGTCGAGGGTAGTGGTGTTCATGGGGTCGGGGATGCCGACGGCGGTGGTGGTGACGGTTGGGCTGTGCTCGGGGTGAGTCGGCAGGAATGACGGGGTGGTTCTGACGTTGGCGTTTGGCTGGGTGAGGTCGTGGTGATGGCGGTGGCTGACCGGAGACGAGGGGTCGGGTGAGACGGCTGCTAGGGTTTGGCGGTGGTGGCTGGGAGTCGACGGGGTGGCTGCGGTTGGCTATGGTGGCGGGTCTGTCCAGATTATAATTAGGGTTAGGGTTTAGAATTAGGGATTTGGATGAATCGTGTCGGAGTTGTCGACACGGGGAATTGAATGTATATGTAAAAGATTGGAATAAGAATAGAAAGCGGACACGGACACGAACACGGACACGAGGCACTGCACTGGATGGTGGAATTTATTTGTGGAGGAATTTATGGAAGATGAATAATGTGGAGGAGTACCTGCCTATATTTATAGGATGTGGGAATTCCCAATTAGATATGGACTAGGATATTTAAAACCCAATTTAGATAATTCAACCTATTTAATTTAAATCCAAATCCAATTACAAATCCTATTTAAATCAAATTAAAATCTTGGTTTTAAAAATCAAATCAATTATAGATATTAGTTTAATCTATTTAAATAATTCCAAACATTAAATCAAGATTTAATTGGCCAAAATAACTTCAAAAAATATTTTTCAAAATACCAATAATAATAATTTCGAAAATAATAAATATTTTTAAATATCTTTTTGAACAATAAAATATTACTATTAATAAATTTCGAAAATTATACTTTTTTTTTAAAATAGACCAATAAATAAATAACGAAATATTGGTATGCAACAAATATCCTTTACATAATTAGGCTTTTCTAGTACCAAATATTATTTATTATTAATAACTTTTTAGAAACAAAAAGGCTTTTTATAGCAAGAACAATAATTATACGATTTTGAAAGTGTATATTAAAATAGAAAAGAAAATGTTTTTTTTTATAAAATATGTACGCTCGCACATATTCGTACTCGTCGAGCAAACAAAATTTTGCATACGACGTACAATACGATTACGTGACATACAGTACAAAAATTTGAAATTGGTACCAAATTTTATAAAAAATTTAATAGTAGAAATTTAGGGGTTTTACATCCTACCCAACTTAAAAGAAATTTCGTCCTCGAAATTAAGAATTAGTAGGGGGTGAGAGGACAAGGGGGTATCAATGGGGTACAATCAATAAGTCTCAACAAGATCATGTCATAAGAAGTTGTGATCTAGGTCATTGAACGAGGGTCATAGTAGGGTCGAGGAGAGGGACGAGGAGTTTAGGATGAAGTTATAGCAACATTAAGTGGTGATGGTCATAGCCGATAGGAATGTTAGAGGAAGTTCTAGTATGACGCTTTCGTCCTCCTAAAATAGGTGAGGGCGAAGCAATATAGAGTTCGAAGGAGGCGTTTATCGAATATGAATACGTGATTCAAAGACGATAGAATAATTTCAAAGGAATTGTCAAGGCAGTCGTGGATGGTATTGTAAGGGCTAAGTTTAATCACGTCCCCATCCATGTAAAGTAATAGACAAAAGCGAACCAAAGTGCACTTGGTTGATCAGACCATCATGCACCGGTTCTGATAGACAATATGTTAGTGGGGTACCTCCATTAACACATATGTCACGAACAAGCTTGGTAAAAGGCTAAGCTTGCAAAACTAGGCTACATTAGCATCATTAGTCAAAAACGGTAAATACATAGGTACGAGAGATTAAGAATTAAAGAAGGTAGAATGATTCTAGGGCATACAGTCGTCCTATAGTCTTCTTGTCCAAGTCCTTGGTTGGCTAGACGGTTTAGGTCCTCTAGATTTTAGGATCTAAATAAGCTTGCTACTATAGGTCACTAGGTCAAAGGGGTTGCTAGTTCATAAGGTATTCTACCCAACTTAATTTAAACTAATGGTGTTTGGGACAGCTAACTAATAGGGTCAACCTCTAGTAAGCACGAAGGAAGGATAATGATAGAAGGAATCAAGCAAGATGTAATCGATGAGTCAAACGGTAGATTGAAGAAAGTGGTCAAGATGTGGATGAGATCCTAGACTTCTAATCCTATACGCAGGCTTGCTTGGTACGGTAAAGTAACCAAACAATTTATCTTGACCTGCATGGGCCACCACAAAAACATGTAACGCCCCAGTCCCAAAATACGTAGGACTAGGAACGTAGACATGCCAGCTGTATTCATACGAAGTATACTCCAATATATGGAAATCTCGTATGAATACATAAGCTGTGAAATGCAGTAGAAACTATAACAACTAATCTCATCCACAAAAATAATAAAAGATATCATATAATGAGAATGAATGTCTTGATACAACATGTTGGGCGGAGACAAATCCACTACCAACAAGCAAGGAAAGAAATACATGGAGAATGAAATAAATTTGGCGAACGAAGCGAAGACGATCCAAGCGCAATAATCCTCGAAAAATAGAGATAGTCGCGGCTAGAGTTAGAATACCTGCGAAGACAAGAGCACACACCTGGCAAGACAACCAGGTCCTCAGAGGGACGTAACAAGACACATAATATCATGCCGTAAACTGAATAAAGTTAGCTCAACAGAAAATATATGTGACTACACAAATAAAGGTCCTTAACCATTCTAGGTGAAAATGCAATTTGAAGACAACGTTCCACACAAGGGCTCTCGAGACTAGAAACACGGCACGTTAGCGTTTCAACCAAGTCACTAGTGGCATCCAGAGAAAAGTAAATGCACGGCCCATTAGCACTCGAACGAGAACTAAGGGGCGTCTAGAGAAAAATAAATGCACGGCCACTAGCTTCTTGGGTGAGTCACTAACGGCAGCTAGAGGAAAGTAAATGCACGGCACATTTGTGTTTCAACCGAGGCACTAGTGGCATCTAGAGAAAAGTAAATAAATGCACGTCCACTAGTCTCTCGACTGAGTCACAAATGGCATCTAGAGAAAAGTAAAGGTGTGAAAGCCCCTGCGCCTAATAACTGTCTCCACCCTTCCCATGCACTACTCGTGCTGAATCCATATCACGACATTCCTAATAACTGCTAAGTCGCTAAGTCTTCTAGACAACCATAACTATTTAGCAGTTATTGCCTATCGCACGGCATGTGCGCACCGATGGCCAGTCGATACGTACGTCCGAGATCTATATGAGACTCGTGACTCGTGATACACAAGTGTCGGACCAATGAATGCGACACAAACAAAGGTGGTCTCTTAACTCTAAGCCATATGCAACTAAAATATAATAATTTGCAAGTACAATTTATATTTTCTAGAATAAGTAAAAACATGCATGATATTGAGCAAGAAATTAAACAGTGAAGGCAAGGTGTCTTGCCTGGTAGAGCGCCTGGTGTGCTGCGATAATCAATGTGGCACGAACTGCAACTTCGGCGCAACAACTATGCAAGGTGACCATGGATGGTGACACGGTCGGTTTCATCGGGTCCAGAAGGGTCGATTTGGTTACGATCGATAGGTGGAAGGGAAGAATTTGGCAAAGGGTAGAAATAATTCGTTTTAGTCATGGGCAAGAATAAATAATCGAAGAAGTTTTGTATATATATAAATAAATACTTTGGAAAATATTTTATTGTTTGAAATATATATATTTATATTTTAGATAGATATATGAAAGATCTAGGAAAATATTTTTAGGAAAACATTAAAGTTGTCCAATTACCCTTTTGAGGTCAAAGCAATAAAAACGTAAAACTGTATTTTTGCTTCAAAATATTTTCTGGAAAATATACATTAATGAAAGCAATTAAAATAATACATTTTTTTTATAATAATAATAATGATAATAATAAAAATATACTACATACATACACTAATACTTATAATAAATACATTAATACTAATGATATTAATAATAATACTAATAATAATAATGATAATGATAATAATAATAGTTATAATAATACTAATGATAGAAATTAATGATGATAATAATAGAATAAGATTAGTATAATAAAATCTGAAAAAAATATAATAATAATAATAATAATAATAATAATAATAATAATAATAATAATAATAAAAACATCAGCTCTTTCCATTCACCCGAGGAAGAGAGAGAGAGAGTACAGAGAGTAGAGATGGGGAAAGGGTTTTCCGAGGCGGCGGATGGGCGCCGGTGGCCGACCGGGAGGAGGTGGCGAGGCCGCGGCGGTCGGCGCTGGGAAGGGGCGGGTGACGGCTGAGAGCGAGGAGGAAGCGGAGGCGTAGGCGAAGGCGGTCCGGCGACTAGGGTTTTGGGCGCGCGCGGATGGCGGTGGTCACGGAGCGGATGTTAGTGGAGGCTCGGACGGCCGAGATCCGCGGCGGAGGAACGGCGTGGAGGGTGCACGCGCCTCCGGCGCGGTGACGACGGCGGAGCTCGCCGCGTCGGGGTCGGGAGGCGGAGCAACGCGGAGAGGGGTGGCGATGGGCGCAGCGGTGCCAGAGCGTGGCGGCGGAGCTGCGGGTTTCGATGGCGCGGAGAGAGGCGGTTCGCCGGAGCGGCGGCCGAAGGTAAGTCCGGTCGGTGGTGGTGTCAGTTTATTTATTTGGGTTTTTCTTCTTGCTTCTCTTTATGGGGTTTTTTTCGGCGGTATACATTTGGTCGAGGGTGGTGGTGTTCATGGGGTCGGGGATGCCGACGACGGTGGTGGTGACGGTTGGGCTGTGCTCGGGGTGAGTCGGCAGGAGTAACGGGGTGGTTCTGACGTTGGCGTTTGGCTGGGTGAGGTCGTGGTGATGGCGGTGGCTGACCGGAGACGAGGGGTCGGGTGAGACGGCTGCTAGGGTTTGGCGGTGGTGGCTGGGAGTCGACGGGGTGGCTGCGGTTGGCTATGGTGGCGGGTCTGTCCAGATTATAATTAGGGTTAGGGTTTAGAATTAGGGATTTGGATGAATCGTGTCGGAGTTGTCGACACGGGGAATTGAATGTATATGTAAAAGATTGGAATAAGAATAGAAAGCGGACACGGACACGAACACGGACACGAACACGGACACGAGGCACTGCACTGGATGGTGGAATTTATTTGTGGAGGAATTTATGGAAGATGAATAATGTGGAGGAGTACCTGCCTATATTTATAGGATGTGGGAATTCCCAATTAGATATGGACTAGGATATTTAAAACCCAATTTAGATAATTCAACCTATTTAATTTAAATCCAAATCCAATTACAAATCCTATTTAAATCAAATTAAAATCTTGGTTTTAAAAATCAAATCAATTATAGATATTAGTTTAATCTATTTAAATAATTCCAAACATTAAATCAAGATTTAATTGGCCAAAATAACTTCAAAAACTATTTTTCAAATACCAATAATAATAATTTCGAAAATAATAAATATTTTTAAATATCTTTTTGAACAATAAAATATTACTATTAATAAATTTCGAAAATTATACTTTTTTTTAAAATAGACCAATAAATAAATAACGAAATATTGGTATGCAACAAATATCCTTTACATAATTAGGCTTTTCTAGTACCAAATATTATTTATTATTAATAACTTTTTAGAAACAAAAAGGCTTTTTATAGCAAGAACAATAATTATACGATTTTGAAAGTGTATATTAAAATAGAAAAGAAAATATTTTTTTTTATAAAATATGTACGCTCGCACATATTCGTACTCGTCGAGCAAACAAAATTTTGCATACGACGTACAATACGATTACGTGGCATACAGTACAAAAATTTGAAATCGGTACCAAATTTTATAAAAAATTTAATAGTAGAAATTTAGGGGTTTTACAACGCCTTTTGTCATGAACTTGATAATCATGGATTTGTTTAATATGTTTGGAAATGATACCTGAGCATGACACGATAGTGACCCGTAGTGGTGCACTCCTGACATAATGACCTGGCATGACCTGATAGTGGCCCGTCGTGGCGCACTCCTGACAAGTATACTTGACATGATAAACCTGACATGTTATATCTTGATAAGCTGTTGCGACGGCTACCTGACATGACATGACCTGTATAAATAACCTGGACACCGTGGGCGATTATGCTTGTATAAATAATCCAGTCTTGTCTTGCATCATGTCTAGGAGGGGACTCCTGAGTACCACGGTCAGGAGTACCTATTGAAATAAACTAAGGGCTAATAACTAGATTAATACATTAGTCATGAAGAGATTTTCTAGCTACAGGCAATCCCGTTACCTGGGCACGCCTTGGGATCTGTAGCCTGCCGTCGAGTAGGGCACATTTCCAGCACACTGTCATGTGTTGCACCCTTCAAGCTACCTAAGGGTACATTCGTTTCCTGGACGATGTACCCACCTGAATTCAACTCTAATCTTTTAACCCGGGGAACCTGGATAGTCTGCAGGGCTTGTGGCTGTGGAATAATCTTGCTGCATCTTGTTAGTAATTAGGCTTGTGATAACCCTAGTTAGTTAAAGTATCAAGCCGTAATTCTTGCTTGGCCGTGAAGTGATTGGATGGAGTCTAACCAGTCTAGTCCTGTCCTGATCCTGTTCTAGATCATTGAACGACCAGAATGCTTGTATTTATTTTACCGATAAATGGTGAGAATTCCAAGCTCCGTTCAGACGAAGGGTTACAACCCCGGTCCTTGTTTGGTTTACGGGTTGTAACCTGGCTATCTGAATAGTTCCATGGTTATCTCGTCGTATATCATCCTGATATGTTTTCTTTTATTCCAGTCCTTATTTTATTTATATTTATATTCCTGTGCTGATTGCTGGTTTTAGTTCTTAAGTGAAGCCTCCTTTATGGCACTTGCTCTTTCTGGGGTCTGATCCAGCTGGTTTTGTGTGGCCAGATTTCGGAGCAGCTCTAGAGGATTTACCGACTTCCCAGCCAGATGGTGGCCACTAGACGGAACCCTGGCAACGAGTGGGTTATTTTTGGCTCTCCCGCTCTATTGTAAAAAATATTCTTTTGAGGCGTTTAGCCGACGAGCACCTGTTTAGCTCGATTGCACTTACTTACTGTCTGCCTAAGGGCTGTAACATGATTGACAAATCCTAGGGTTGATCATGCATGACTAAACTCTTGCTAGTCCTAACATTTTGTAACGACTAGCTTCATGATCAGCTGAATATGTAATATTTGGGACGCCTTATTATTGTATATTTAATGATCATACATCTTGTGACTCTTACTTACTTGCTTATGATTGAGACACTAGGCTTGTTCATGACCTTAAGAGACTGTTGGCTTGTAGATAAACCCTCATGTATCCTAGACAGCCGTGACCGTATAGCGAGATGGAATCCATTTCAATATACGTAGCTGGCTATGTCTGCCCCCGCTCTCCAGTATTCTGGTTCTGGGGCGTGACAGTCTGACTACCCCCAGTTTCTTCCAAGAGCTTCTTTCTCCCCCGAGTGCCTTCGAACACTCTGGAGGACGAGACACTTGCCTTGGTTTTCCTCGGCTGGCTCTTGGACGTGGACAAGGAATTGCCAGTCGTCTTTCGGACTGACGAGGAGTTAGAGATCACGTTGCATGAAGCAACCCTTGGCTCTTCTTTTGTTGACACCTTCTTCCCAAGGCGACGTCGGAGGGGTGTCGATGATTGCAGCCGCTGGAACACTAACTGCCTTGGTGGGACTGTCGCCTTATAACAGCAGTTGATGGTGACCACAGCACAAGTGTGCCCTGTGAGGGGTACATCGTGCTTGTCAGTCGACTCTCCTGATCGGCGCTTGTGAGAGATCACGTTGCGCAGATCATTGGAGGAGAGTGCCACCTTTGCACCCCCTTCAAGCGCATGGCAAGGCCAAGCGCCGGGGTGGTCAAGTGAATGCTGCGCCCCTTGATCTAACACCAAACAGGCGTCCCGATCAGTAGTGGGGGAACAACATTTAAAGTGACTTGAACGGACCTCGGACGCACAACCAGAGGAGGCGCGGGAGTTCAAGACCACTGGATTTGCCTTACTCGACTTGGTTGTGCACGCAATAGATGCGCCCAAGCGAGACAAGGACTTTGAAGGTCGGCTCGTCTCTGGCACAGAAGCACCTGAGTCGACCTTGTACAGCTTACCATTAGCAGCGCGCATGATTGTGAGCGCATGCTTCTGGCTCGCTGCTGGCATAGCACGTTTGGGGCGCATAGCCCGTGCTGCCTTAGATTTCTTTGTACCAGTCCGCTGGGGCACATAGTACTCAGAATCCAAATTCTTCTCGCCATTACAGCGAGTGAGTCTGTCAAAGATAGAGACCTTCTGTGGCGCATTAGAGGTGATGCGTGGGGCATTGGCTGTGCCCCTGCTCCGTCGACGCATCTTCCTCGCCTGAGAGGGAGATAGCTGGGGAATGTGGTCAGCTGTACGTTTCCCCGAGAGATGCGCTGCACCGGCGGGCGCATCTTGGTTGCTGAGGACGTCAGCAGGAAGGGAAGGCTGGATTGGCGCATCCCCTTCGGTGGTGGTGCTCGAGGCGTCGACCTTGTGTACCCAGACTCGACGGGTCTTCTTCGGCTTTGGCAGCCGCTTCAAAGGACTCGCACTGCCTTCAGAGATGAACTCCTCATACGCCTGTTGATTGAGGCATACGACCAGCGTCTTGTGGGAGGAGCCCACCTTCACATCGTCGGATTGCGACACAGCTTTCTCGGTGGAGGAAAAAGAGGTCCCCAGCAGAGTCTCCAGCTTGTTTGCCATTAAAATTCTTTTATTGCAAATTTCAATACAAACAGAACAGTATTACAATATAGGACTTAGATGTAGTCCTAGGAGTACACTTTTGTTTATCTGGGTCCCTTGTGCCGATGGAGTGAGTGGTAATGCGTTGACTCCGTTGACGATCTGACGACGGTTATTGGTTCTCTGAAGGTCTGGAATGCTCTGGGTACTGGAGCTTGCTGAGAGGAGGAAGACGTTGAGTGTCTGTATCTACCTCTCTGGTGGTGTGATATCTCTGTCTGTCTACGAATGTTCGTCTGTTCGTATGTGTGTGTAGGTCCGGAAGAAGGAAATGATCCCTCTATTTATAGCTTTGCAGGCTGGCTGCTCATGCGCGCATTTGTAGGATACGCCTGGACGCGGGGACGCCACGTGGTGATTGCTGATGGAGGCGTATGGAAGCTGTGCCCTGATCAAGGGGTTAAATTCTTCATACTGCTGTTGTGGGCCAGCACGTAGCAGAGGAGAAGATCTTTCTGTTGCTGAGATCTTGGGTGAGTTGAGTCAAAGGACACGTGTCATCGACCCATGGCTCAGAGATCTCGAATTTGATAGGGAATGATCTGGTAGGATGCGCCTGGGATTGGTCGCATGAGGATTTTGGCTCGTAACCTTTGGGAGTCACGAACCATTCGGGGCGCATGGCTTTTGAGGCGCATGTGAGGCTTCAGAATTGACTTAACTTCTGTCTTTCAGGATCAGAGAGAAGTCTGGGGCGCATGGCTTTTGAGGCGCATGCAGAGCTTTTAATGGTGACTTTCCTTCTGTCTTTAGGGATTAGTAAAAAGTCTGAGACGCATGGCTTCTGAGGCGCATGTAGAGCTTTGGGCGCATGGCCGTGGAGGCGCATGCAAGTGGTTGGGTAGCCACGTGGTAGTAGCCGTCGGAGGAAAGTAATGATGATGCTGACGTTGGCGACGCTTCATCTTCTGAACTATTCAGACTTCGGAAGGCGTGCCGCCAACTCTGTCAGTTCAGCATTTAATGTTTTTGACATTCGATGGACAACTGAGTGGGCGCATCGGTTGGCGTTCCACTAGGCGTATGGGGGCGCATGGAGGCTCATCCCACGTGATGTGCTTGGTGCTGAAGGGCGCATCTGTGTGATGTGCGGTCTGGCCGGCGTATCTACTTCGTGACACGTCTTTAATGGTGCGACTGTTACGATCTTCGAGTGCTTTAAATAGCTATTTTGACTTAGCTGAATTCGAAGCGTCGGGTTCATCCATTTAATGCAAATTCATTGCACAAAATTCGAAGAGCCATCCACTTGGCGCATGGGTTTGATTTGCCCGGCCTATAAATAGTGGCATGGAGAGAGTTTGCTTCTCGTTCTCTCACGTTCTTCCGACATGAATTTGTTTACTCGGATGCATTCTGTTGATGAGATGCTCCCGAGGGTGAAGATGCGACGCAATGTCTTCATTGATGCACTTGAAGGTGACTGTTACATCCAAAAGTCAGAGTCGAGGGCTTCTGAGGCAAGTAGAAGGTGCCTGTTGCATCCAAAGATAGGGATGCACGAGCCTCGTCTCCGTCATGTGGGAAGAGCCGTAGATCGAAATTGCGGTGCTGCAGCTTTGGGGGCTCTTTCTTCCTTCAAAATGGGTGTAGCCCATTCTGGTTGTGTTGAAAGCTGCTCCTTTAGCCGCAGTTTCGATTACGATCTTCTTTCGTCTTTGGAGGCTCTTTCGAAGCCTCCCCTGGCCACAGGTCGGCTT
Source organism: Iris pallida (assembly GCA_029216955.1). Taxonomy (NCBI): domain Eukaryota; kingdom Viridiplantae; phylum Streptophyta; class Magnoliopsida; order Asparagales; family Iridaceae; genus Iris; species Iris pallida. The sequence continues at coordinate 2,455,199 of JANAVB010000599.1, read as the reverse complement.
GCGGTGCTCTTCTCTTCCTCGGTTTGGGGAGCTCTTCCTCCAGCTAGAGGGTTGATTGCCACCTTCGTTCTGCTCAATAAATGCTTCATTAGTCGAAGCATTTAGACGGCGGTGAGCCTGGCCGGAAGAGCGGCACATAACTGGGCTGCTGAAGGGATGCACATAACTGAGCTGTTGAAAGGATGCGCCCTGCTGAGGGCGCATGGTGGGATGCGCCTGACTGGGGGCGCATGGTGATTGCTGTGCCTATTTGAGGGCGTATGGTGGCTGCTGGCTGTAGACTTAGGATCTTTTCTTTTGTAGAAATTCTCCTTTGTATAATCTTTTCTTAGACATGTAATAGACTTTTATATGTAATAAAAAAGTCCTCTTTCAATGTCCATATTTGTTGTTTTTGCTGTGTGAAGTACTTTGTCCGAGCTCTGGCGCATGTAGTGTCTGGCGCATAGGACTTCTGGTTCTGAAATTCCATGCTTCTACAGGCTCGGGATGCATAGATCCGACAAGGAGATGGTGCTGGAGCGGTTGCCGAATTTTGAGGCACTACAGGCAGAGGACCACAACGCTGGGATCGTACGGGAAAGCGGCTGTGTAGCTTCCCTTCCCAAAAATTTTGAAATATTTTATTATTACTTATTTTATTAGAATGGTGATTTTAGGTTTATATAAATAATTAATTAGTTAATTAGTACGGTAGATGATTTTAGTCATGATTAGGAGTTGGAGTACAAGACGACTAGGAATCATGGCACGGATAGTGCAATGGCGTGCTTTGACTAGAGTGTAGCCATGGTAGGGGAATGCCGAGCCATAGTGATGTCCTAACAAGGAAAACCAGGCCAAGTTGTGTCTTGACCATTATAAATAGTTTAATTATTCATTATTATTATTATTTGACATTTAAGTGACCCGGTTGTACCAGACTGGTCCGGACTGGACCCGAATCGGACCAAGCCCATGAAGTCATTCGGCACGTTCAATGACATTCGTGTTGATGGAATTTGGTATGATTGTGTTGTATTCCGTATTAGTGATCTAATAATATTTTCTAGGTATTCTTAATTAAATCTTATAAATATTATTATCAGTGATATTCAGTAACTTTTGTATAAAATAGGTCCTCGAATAATTTGGGATTTTTAGATTGTACATATTGGTATATATGCCTTTATTTGGTTTATTGAATTTTGTTATTATTATTATTATTATTATTATTATTATTATTATTATTATTATTATTAGTATCAATATTATTGAGGTTACTATTATATAATATTATTTTATTATTATTGGTTATATTATCTTCGTCAAATAAATGTTATTAATATATATATATATTCATATTTATAAAATAGGCCCTAATCTAGGAATAGATAATACTGGTAATTTAATTAGATTTTATGGATATTATTATACTAGTATTCATATATATATATATATATATATATATATATATATATATATATATATATATATATATATATATATATATAAGGAAATAACAAGTCTATGCGAAGAAAATATATATATATATATATATATATATATATATATATATATAAATATAAATATATATATATATATATATATATATATATATATATATATATATATATATATATATATATATATATATATATATATATATTATATATATATATTTTTATATATATATATTATATATATATATATATATATATATATATATATATATATATATATATATATATATATATATATATATATTATATATATATTTTTATATATATATATATTATATATATATATATATATATATATATATATATATATATATATATATATATATATATATATATATATATATTATATATATATTTTTATATATATATATTATATATATATATATATATATATAGATTAATAAAAGAAAGAAACAAAAAAAAAGATAAAACACAGCAGCCTGAGCCCACCCCAGGAGGCCGAGCCCAGCTTTCTGAGCCAACCCGAGCCCCACAGTGCACCGACCTAATATATGATATATAAATATATCAACCGAATGTAACCGAGAGAGAACGAGGGAGAGTCATTGAGAGAACGAAATTGAGAAACCCTAAAACCCGAACAAAACCCGACGACCCCGACACCAGCATCCGCCGCACGCGCGCCTGGGCTTCGCCGGCGGCAGGACAAGCCGCCACGGTCGTGCCGGAGCGCGTAGAACAGCGCCGTCAACGACATCAATCGCAGTCGCGGGAGGCGACTTCGCGACAAGGTTACGTCGCACACGCTCCTCCTTTTGACGAGCCGTTTCTTTAGGTGAAAACCCGACACAACCCCCTTTTACTCTGTTCATTTACTTTTCAAATACCTACCTTCGATCGATCAAAAATTCGACACGAAGTCGAGAGAAAATTGGCCCAAAAACAGGACGTATAGCAGTCCAAACACTCGACTTGGAAGGCGATTTCTCGCCCATCCATAGACCAATTCGAAAATCTATTTGAATAGATCCGTAGGTGGCATAACCAGGATCGAAACCTCACTATTACTTTAAATTCTAGTTACTTATACAGTGAATAAAATATGTTTGAAAATCATGAAAAAACATGTTTCGAAAACTAGAAAATTGTCCGATACGACGTGCATCCCGCCAATCCGGGCGACGTGGTCTCGAACCGAAAGCATTGAAAGGTGCGTAACAGCTTCGTGGACGTGTGGGCTTTGACGAAATTCAAATTGATCGCGTGTGCGCGACGAATTTGATGCATATCCGTCGAAATTCACCGTATCGACCTCTGTGCAAATTTCTTAATTACTTTGTGCACGCTCGTCAGATCGAGACAAAACTTGCGCCAACAGGACCGTATCATTTTTCTGGTCCTGTATGCCAAGTTTGGTCCAATTCTGAGACAGTTGAATTGGACCGCCGTTTTGCGGGCCCCACAGTCCGACTCAACGGGCAATTTTGTGCACGGCCCACCGAAATCCAACTTTGGACATACGGTTGAGTTTGTATCGGAAAATCGGACATGTTGACATATAGTTTGATGACTTTAGAGATCGTTGACTCTGGCACGCTTTTCGGTGCAAAGCGGGTCCAACGGCGGACACCGTTTTGACCTAAAATTACCGTTTTGCTCCTGTATCCAGAATTGGACTTAAGGACAGGCAATCCTAGCTAATTTAACTATTTTGATAACGTTGGTAATATTTATTTCAGCATCTGGAGACTTTTTGCATGTGTTGACTTTAGTGACTCATCTGATGTGGTTGTACTATCGGTTTCTCTAGCTAAGGACCTCAGGCAAGTGCACTTTTTGATTACTTTCGATTCATAGTAGTCTTTTCATTTCATGTCTATACATATATCTTGCTTCTTGTTGACACGCTCGTCACACGGAGTAGTCGGAAGGAGAAATATCTTAGTAGACATGTGGACTACCCAGAACTATCCTAATATGTCTAATCTTGACTGATAGCAGCTGCACACGACACGTACAGGGTGACGTATTTACCCCCTGGCCGTTCACATGTCGAAACGGATATTTCACACCACATAGGTAGTTGTCTTTTATTTATTTTCCTTTTCTTCTCCACCGTGCCATATCATCAGTACTTTCCAGTTTTCATATCTCATATGTTATTTTTATGTCTTGTTAATTCTATTGTGTTTTCGTATTGCCGTCGATTTGTGTACTTGTTCCATTCCTGACTGGAAACCATCATTTTTCAGGTTAGCTGTGGCTTCACTTAGCTTGGGAGATTCGAGTGTACTTTTAGACAGAAACCTAGAAATAGATAACGATTGTATCAATTTCATTAATTGTAAAATCTTGTATTTTCTTTAATTATAAATGTTGTAAATGTTGTAACAAATTTAGAAATGTGAATGAGCAGCAAATATGATATTTTGAGCATTTATTTCTTGCGGGCTTGACAGTGTTCTACCGTCGACTCTGCGGCGTAGGCTGGCTTGGACACGTCTCGTATCCAAAAAAGCGGGTGCGGGTCATGACAGGCTGTCACGCCCGGATCCCGCTAGGGTCGTCCGCCTGTCTGGATCCCTGCGAGATCGTTCATCTTCGCTAAGGTGTGATCTTGTGCAAGCCTAAGTTGTGCTTGCACAAAGCCAAGTACCTGCAAAAAATAACTAGTCAAACAAAACACACGCACACACCCATTTATTGCAGAAAACCAAATATTGAACACAGAGATTTGAAATAAAAATACTTCTTTTATTAATAAACTTGATAGGAATACAAGTATAATGCTTTACAAACTCAAATTGCCTTATCTTGGCTACATGATTCTCTTTAAAACTCTCTTTTAAAAATAGTCGCAATGCCCATACATCATATCCCTTTATTACATGCTGGAAATATAAAGACACCTTCAAAGGAAAAGGAACTTGCAACTTTGACTGGAAATGGAAAGAAGCTTCGAGGCAATCCACAACTCTACTGGACTAGACGAGCTTTAGTGCCTCACTTGAAATCTTCCTGTCTCCTTTGCTTTCTGAAAAGGATGCCCACAACGTGGGTCAGCACACATTATGTACTGGTGAGCGGCTCTTCGCCGAAACTCACAAATATCTGCACTAATTCAATATGTGAAGCTACATATTTACTAGTGATCTTTCTACTTGTCTAGGTTCTTTTTAACAATTCATAAGAAACATGACAGCAAAAATATTTTATAATCAACTTACCCATCACCGACAGTCATCCCTACACAAAACATGTTAGCACAATTTGCATATGTATATAAGAAGCATTCTTTTCCGTCATCGATCAGTGTTAGGTCCTGCAATAAGGATTTGTTCATATGCATGTCCTAACTACATGGTGGTCCATGGGTCCGCTCCCCATGATTAGCCGATGAGACTCATGGTTCAGCTCGTCGCTAAGGACACAACATTCCTGAGGTGTAGCATGTACCTCAAGGTGCTATTACAATCTCTCCTAGGTCGATCAATCCCGGGTGCCTCCAGTATCGTCGAGAGACTATTACCTTGTTAACAAGTTGTCTGAGACCAATACATGACTTGTTCTTTTTGTCAGATAAAACATAACAGTGCAACAGGTAGCGACCAGTTCATAACTAGCCTTAATCGTTCGGTGGTTCATTAGCATTCAATTCTCATTCGGTCATTTGATAACTTTCAATTCTCATTCGATCATTTGATAGCATTCAATAGCATTTCATTTCCTTTGCAGTCATTCGTTAGCATTCATTCTTATTTTTATCTTTTGTTATTTTTGGTATCGTTGATCAGAGGGACACAACAAAAGAGTGGACTAGAGATTATTTTTATTAGGACGTACAAATAAATGCAAGCCCGGTTAGAGCAACTCATCGAGATGAATCTTAGTTGAGAGAAGGAGGGACTTCACGCACCGTTCATGAACAGTTCATGCGTCCTACATTGGCACCAACAGTTGATTAGTATACTTCGGTCTCTTTCTCTCAAGATTCAGAATGAATGCGAAATGTGATAAAAGCGAACAATGAAAACAAATCATCAAAAACCAACATGAAAACACATTCATCAAAATCAAGCAGCCAAAGAAAACATCAAACAAAACTCTTGGATTCATTTCAATAGAAGCCAATCCATCAATTGGAAAGGTTCATTACATTTCATCCGTGATCAATCGATACCGGCAAAGGTTTCCCCAAATACTCAGTTCACGACTGAGTCAGCAAGCCGTAGGCATTACATAGTAGACCGCGAGGAGCGGAGCACTACATAATAACCCACTGAGAAAAAGTTTTGTCCTCAAAACTTAAAGAAAAGCTCACCTCCACTAGTATTGCATTTAGGATCAAGTAAGATGGAGAGATTATAGACGTGCACTGTCGCATTATTGGCATTTTGCAACTGCTGATTATGTTGATTATCTCTGATTGGCGGTGGGTCCCTCAGCGGCCCACGCTCTTCATTATTATTTCTTCATTTTGGGCAATTTTTGATGGTATGGTCTGTACTTTCACAGCCGAAGCATGTTCTGTTAGCAAAACGACAGACTTCCTTGGTGTACCCGGGACGACCGCAAAAGGTACACTCAGTTCTCCGGTGCTGATCATTGTCGGTCTTATTTTCTCCTTCGGTCTTTTTCTTCCCATCGTGGTATCTCTTAGTAGGCTGATTGTGACTGCACTGAATCTTTGCTGATGCCCTTCTCAAGCTAAATTGTTCTACTTGCAGCGCCGCCTCAAAGGCCTGAGAGTATGACTCATATTCTTGGTTCAGCATACTCAATTGAATGCCGTCATTCAGACCTTCAACGAACCGATCTATACGAGCCTGTTCCGTAGGTAACATTATAGCAAAAAAAATTGCCAGCATGACAAATTCAGATTCATAGTCCTCCACGGACATATTTCCTTATTTCAGAGTGATGAAGTCATTCTCCATCTTCTTACTCATGGCCGGAGGCAGATATTGATCCTGAAATGCCTTCATGAACGAGGCCCATGAAATCTTCCCATTCTTAGCCGTTGTGAGCAGTATCGGCTTCTTCGCTTTCCACCAGTCTTTTGCCTGCAGCCGTAGTAGCAGAGCGGCACACATTACCTTCTTGCTACTCGGAACTCCTACGAATGGGAACAGACTTTCCATTTTATCGATCCAGTCCACCACCTTATCTGGTGATGTCCTGCCCTCAAATTCTGGAGGTTTCACATCCAAGAATTCCTTTGGCTTAAAGGAAGAGTGCCTTTGCGTCGGCTGGGGTTCATCACCATCCACGGGCTCAATCTCGGGTGTGCCCGTCGGTTTGGTTGCTGCGGTGGTATCTCGATTTGCCGCTAGCGCAGTTACAAGTTGGGTCAAGGCATCCAACTGCTTCTGTTGGGGCCACCAGTCGGGCCTGTTGTATCTGGTCACGCTCCTCATTATCCTGCCTCTGTAGTTCCATCATGGTCATGATCTGTTCTATCGGATCGGTTGAGCCAGATGGTCGAGGAGGAGCCATTTCTCTACAAAATAGTATAACTTCTGTTAGTCTCATAAAATATTATGGACTTATTGTATGGGACATTGATTTTCATAACTCAAAATCGAAACTTTTGAAAGCCATCAAAATACTTTATATACTTTTTCGAAAATGATATTTGCAAGAGGCCAAGGACGTAAAACCGTGCTCTGATATCACTTTGTCACGCCCCGATCCCACTAGGGTCGTCCGTCTTGCCTGGATCCCTGCGGGATCGTTCGTCCTCGCTAAGGCGTGATGCCGTGCAAGCCTAAATTGTGCTTGCACAAGGCCAAGTACCTGCACAAAATAACTAGTCAAGCAAAACACACGCACGCACCCATTTATTGCAGAAAACTAAATATTGAACACAGAGATTTGAAATGAAAATACTTCTTTTATTGATAAACTTGATAGGAATACAAGTACAATGCTTTGCAACCTCCAATTGCCTTATCTTGGCTACATGATTCTCTTTAAAACTCTCTTTTGAAAATAGTCGCAATGCCCATACATCATATCCCTTTATTACATGCTGGAAATATAAAGACACCTTCAAAGGACAAGGAACTTGCAACTTTGATTAGAAATGGAAAGAAGCTTCGAGGCAATCCACAGCTCTACTAGGCTAGACGAGCTTTAGTGCCTCACTTGAATTCTCCCTATCTCCTCTACTTTCTGAAAAGGATGCCCACAACGTGGGTCAGCACACATCATGTACTAGTGAGCGGCTCTTTGCCGAAACTTACAAATATCTGCACTAATTCAATATGTGAAGCTACATATTTACTAGTGATCTTTCTACTTGTCTAGGTTCTTTTTAACAATTCATAAGAAACATGACTGCAGAAATATTTCATAATCAACTTACCCATCGCCGACAGTCATCCCTGCACAAAATAGGTTAGCTCAATTTGCATATGTATATAAGGAGCATTCTTTACCGCCATCGATCAGTGTTAGGTTTTACAATAAGGATTTGTTCATATGCATGTCCTAACTATATGGTGGTCCATGGGTCCGCTCCCCATGATTAGCCGCTGAGACTCATGGTTCAGCTCGTCGCTAAGGACACAACATTCATGAGGTGTAACATTTACCTCAGGATGCTATTACAATCTCTCCTAGGTCGATCGATCCCGGGTGCCCCTAGTATCGTCGAGAGACTATTACCTTGTTAACAAGTTGTCCGAGACCAATGCATGCCTTTTTCTTTTTGTCAGATAAAACATAACAGTGCAATAGGTAGCGACCAGTTCATAACTAGCCTTAATCGTTCGGTCGTTCATTAGCATTCAATTCTCATTCAGTCATTCGATAACATTCAATTCTCATTCGGTCATTCGATAGCATTCAATAGCATTTTATTTCATTTGCAGTCATTCTTTAGCGTTCATTCTTATTCTTATCTTTTGTTGTTTTTGGTATCATTGATCAGAGGGACACAACAAAAGTGTGGACTAGAGATCATTTTTATTAGGGCGTATAAATAAATGCAAGCTCGGTTAGAGCAACTCACCGAGATGAATCTTAGTTGAGAGAAGGAGGAACTTCATGCGCCGTTCATGAACAGTTCACGCATCCTACATTGGCACCAACAGTTGATTAGCATACTTCGGTCTCTTTCTCTCAAGATTCGAAATGAATACAAAATTTGATTTAAGCGAACAATGAAAACCAATCATCGAAAACCAACACGAAAATACATTCATCAAAACCAAGAAGCGAAAGAAAACATCCAACAAAACCCTTGATTTATTTCAATAGACGCCAATCCATCAATTGGAAAGGTTCATTGCATTTCATCCATGATCAATCGATACCGGCAAAGGTTTTTCCAAATACTCAGTTCAAGACTGAGTCAGCAAGCTGTAGGTATTACATAGTGGACCGCGAGGAGCGGGGCACTATAGTGACCACCGGAGAAGAAATTGTCATGACTCGCACCCGCTTTTCGGGATGCGAATGCGTGCGCAAGCAAGCCTATGCCGCAAAGTCGGCGGTAGAACGCTGTCACGGCTATGATGCTTAAAATCACATAAATATAACATTTATTGTCATTCACATTGCTATATTAATTACAAGATTTATATTTAAAGAAAGTACAATATTCTTATATATTGAAATGACTACAACACATCTATCTAATTTCTAGGTTTGGCCTGCAAATACATCTGTATCTCCCAATGCTAAGAGAAGCCACAACTAACCTGAAAAATGTTGGTTTTCAGTCAGGAACGGAACAAGCACACATATGAAAAGCTATCCGAGACATAAAAGAAATCACAAAACATGAAAATGGTATATGAGAAGTGAAACTGGAAAATAACAAGCATCATGATATAGTGGAAAAGAACAGGGAACTCTATGGGGAGTAATAGCGACTAGAAAGTAAATATGTAAAGCATGGTGACATGGCAAGTGATGAGGATCAAGATGAAAGAACTGGAAAAAGAACTATCTACTTGTGTTGAAATATCAGGTTCGACATGTGAACGGCTAAGGGGTAAATCCGGCACCCCGCACGTGTCGTGTGCGGCTACTATCAGTCACGATCAAACATTTTGGGATGGAATGGGTAGTTCACATGTCTACTAAGATATTTCTCCGCCCTGCTAGTATTCATGGAATCAAGTCGCAAGCATGATAATCACGTGAATGACAGTCAAGAAGTATAAATAAATCCATGATACTAATCTCCGTGTGACGAGCGTGTCAGCAAGCAGAAAAGACAAATGTATAACATGTAAAGGAAACTATTAGAAACGAAAGCAATCAGTATATGCACTTGCCTGTGGTCCTTTGCTGGTGAAACAACCATCTTATTGGGTCCAACATAGTCCGGTTAGCCCAGGGTCGATGTGCAGAAATTCCCAAAATGACAAAGAAAATATGAACACTATTAGCCATGATCAAGATTTCTAATCTAGAGGAATTTGATTTAGGAGAAGTTAATTTTCATTTAGAAAAATACTTATAAATTATTTGTTTAGAAAATATTTATAAACTTATTATGAATATACGTAGTAACTACTTTGAGTCCCATTACTATTTTAAGTAAAGCAAAGTTTGATAGAAAATATATAAATATTCTCTATTCTAATTATAAAACCAATTATATATATACATATTTTCAAAGAATAACATATTTAAAATTATTTAGAAGTCCATCTAAATATTCACATAGGCACATTATAAGGTCCATTAAAAATACCTTATATGAACCTCCATATTAAAAGTACTTATAGAAAACTTTTAGGAAATATAAGAATGGAAAGCTTAATTTTGAAAACCCAAATCCATTAAGGATTAAGCCCCAAATGAATTTATATAGAATATTAGGCCCGCAATAATTATTATAAACAAATTCTTTATATAAAGTCCTAAATATATATTTATAGGAAGTGTAAGAAATACTGTCAGTTCGGCAATGTATACTTGTCTGCGGTCCCAGTTGGTTGAAGCCGCGAAGACTAGTTCCGCAATTGCCTAAAGTAAATTTATAAACCATTATTCGAAAAGTATATATACATACATATACATTAATTATTGAATTATACATATTAATGTAATATTCAGTAATTTATTAAATATAAGGTTCAACACTTAAGTTGGACCGTTCTTCTTATAACTACATTATTTACACATTTGCACTTTATGCTTTGAACTAGTGAATTAAGTAGTACTTAATTTGTTTTAGTGGTCTTATGTGCAAATTTGACCACACAAACTCTGTAGTGTTAATAATGGACGCTGTTGTCTACATCTTCCTTCTTCTTTTTACTTTTAAAAATGTGAATAGCACATGGACATGCATGGGAAGGTAAAATATTAGGAAGAATCCTAATTCTCTTGCATGTAAAAAAAAATGAAGGTACAAGTCTTTGTAAGTCCACGTGAATAGTGCTCCTATTATCAATTTCTCCTATAAGTTCATGTAAACATGAAATTTTCTTCTAGTGTCTCAGACTAAGCGGGAAGGAGAGGGGTTAGACATGGCTTACCGGCCTGTTGCGGCAAGCGACAAGGAGGACAACGGCTGTGGCGTCCTTCGGTGAAGGCGTTGGATGAAGCTTGACGTTTGATAAATACTTTGTCGAGGTGGAGGCAATACTGGTTGCTTGGTGCTGCCAATGGCGCTTGCACACAATAAACTGGACTAGACGAGGGACTGCGAGCAAGGCTCGACGCGGTGAGTTGGCGCACTCGAGGGTCACGGATGGCCGGTGCTCAAAGTATGCACTCGGCTAGTTGGTGCATGAGCATAGATGGCTCTGTGAGGAATTTTCTGCCACTCGGCATCGCACATGGTTTCTAGCGACGTTGGCAAGAAATCATCGATGAAGCTCACGACCCCGAAGTATCGCACGGCTCAACGACGGTCTCCGTCGACAACTCTGGATCCAAGGAGGATGAGTTGTTCATGCCCGGGTTGGTCACATCGGACTTCTCCACCACTTCAGTCCACTATTCACACGTAGAGGCATTGGCGATATGGCTGACATTGGCGGCAGTCGGAAGCTCCGATGGAAAATTTTAAGACGGCTAGGGTTAGGTTAGGACGTGGGATGAAACGGTGACATATAATATATATATATATATATATATATATATTTTTTTTTTTTTAATATATATATATATATATATATATATATATATATATATATATATATATATATATATATATATATATATATATATATATATATATACCACTTCAGTCCACTATTCACACGTAGAGGCATTGGCGATACGGCTGACATTGGCGGCAGTCGGAAGCTCCGATGGAAATTTTTAAGGCGGCTAGGGTTAGGTTAGGACGTGGGATGAAATGGTGATATATATATATATATATATATATATATATATATATATATATATATATATATATATATAGAATTTGAGAGGGGGTCGAAAGTCTGGGGTTGTATAGGAAAATTTTAGGTTTAATTGGTGTCACACTGGGCCGGGTATGTTAGCCCAATGATTATATCATGTTTTTTGAATATGGCTAATCAATTAAGTTTACCATAATGACATCACTAATATTCATGTAATCACTATCATTTTGCTACTTAAACTTAGCATTGTCCTAAATGTTCTATATCATTTTGCTATGCTTGTATCATAGTGTTTTGTTCGTCTAACATGTTCTTATAGACATGCAGTAAGCATGATCAAGTTTTGTCAAACCAGGACATATGCAATAGAGAATTATTGATGGGCCACAGATGGTGTTATACAAGAAGATTTCTCTGAACCGCCTAACGACCTATCCGGGGCCTCGCATCGGGGGTTCCGCTACCCGGTCAGCGGACAGGGGTCGAGGGGACAACGCCTCCCGTGGGGGTTCGGGGGCGAAGCCTCCGAAAGGTATTCAGATTTTCAGATCTGTTTATCTTTGGACGACTGCCGTCAAGGAAAAAGATGACTTCAAGTCTGCTCAAATATTTGAAGAAAGGCGTCATCAAAGGGCTCATGGTTTTCCTATTTCATCAATATAATTTTTTATTTTTATTGAGTCTAGGAATACGATGTACACTGCATCGTACTGGCAAATAGGCTACCCAAGAAACGTTTTTAAAATACCCTTTCATTTTGAAAACAAGCCCACTTACAAAAGCCCAAACTACTTCCTAACTGATTGACTTTTCAAAAAGCCCAAAAACCAATTTACAAAAACCTTGACAGAACTCCAACAGAACTCGGCCAGAGTTCGGCCCGAGTTCGGCCAGAGTTCGGTTAGTGAACGTTGCTTTTTGAACTTGGTCTTCCCACAGTTACGGATCCCAACGAGATTTTCTCATAGAGTTTTGCGCGAATTCTGTCAGAATTCTGTCTTTGGAAAAACTATAAATAGAGAAGGATTTCGATCATTTCAATACACCAATTCACTTTTATATCTCTTCTCTATAAGCCTACTACTTCTTCCAAAGTATTTTGAGCTATTCATTTTCAAATCCCAAGCCAGTTACAATCCTCTAGTCGATTTGCCAGTGCGGTACGGTCTAGAAGCTTCAGAGTGATTGTAATCAGAGGCTTGATTGAAGATAGACACTTCACAATTGAAGTTGGTCGAGTACTTCGGATCAAAGCTCGCGTTGTAGAATTTACAAGAACTTTGGATGAAAACTTGTGGTAATTTTCCATAGTGGATTCAATTGGAAGCTAGAGTTCTTCTAACTGGACTAGTCTTCACAAGAGGAAAACCAGTATACATCCTTGTGTTTGCTTTTGCTATCTACTCTCTACTTTTTATTTACATATCTGTGATATATATATTATGTGATCTTGTTACTAATATTTTTTAAATAGTTAATTTCTGCTGCCTACTCTATTCACCCCCCTCTAGAGTATTGTGCTTTACAACTCATTCCTACAATCGGTCATACAATTGGTATCAAAGCCAGTGCTCCATCTAGAGGTATTATATTCTGATCCCAATTGTTCCTACAATTGGTATCAGAGCAGGTGCTCCTTATAGAGAGATTATTGCAGGTGCTCCTTATAGAGGTATTATTGCTGATACCAATTGCTCCTATAATTGGTATCAGAGCAGGTTCTCTTTATATAGGTATTGCTATCATACCAATTGTTCCTATAATTGGTATTAGAGCAGGTGCTCCTTCTAGAGATATTATTGTAGGTGCTCCTTATATAGATATTTTGGCTTAACATTCTTGGAGCAGATCCTCATTATCAGTACGAGTTATACAGGTAAAGCGAGGTAACACTGCTATTATATTATTATTTATTATAGCTGTTACATAGATCACAATATTACATATGGCAAGTATGTACTTCACAACTGAAGAGCAATCCTCAAATAGACTCCCACTATTTGATGGAACAAACTATAGTTATTGGAAGACACGAATGAGCTTCTACCTGAAGTCTCTAGATTTTGACTTATGGTCAATTGTTGTCAATGGCTACAAAAAGCCTACTATCACTTCTATTCTCACGTTATTTATAATCAACAAGCCTTATTATAGTTACACGGAGGAAGAGAAGAAGTTAGCTAGCCTTGATGCAAAAGCTATGCATATATTTTATTGTGCTGTAGACACAAATGTATTCAATCTTATTACTACTTGCACAACATCTCATAAAATTTGGAAAGTTCTTGAAGCTACTTATGATTGCAGGTATGAAATCAAAGCTAGCAGCTCTAGAAAGAAGGATAGTCTTCATAATGATGCAAATATGTGCATGATAGAATTAGGATTTAAGGTACAACACAATCCCTTATACGAAGAAGAGCTTGTATGTGACAACTGCAAGAAGATAGACCACATCCAAGAAGATTGTACTACTACAAGAAAGGAGAGTCACTACGAACAATCAAATAAAGGAAGATCATCGTCTCACAAGTACACTAGCACGAGCATATGGTATGAAAGCGAAGCAACAGATTCTGAAGAAGAAGAGAGACCTCATCAAGCTACAAATTTATGCTCAATGGCATTATCTAACGAGGTACAAAATAATTCTTTTTATGAAGAGAGTGAATTTTCTTATGATGAGTTATCTGATGCTTTCAGTGATCTGTTAGAAGAACTGTCACGTCCCAGTACCGAAATACGGAGACGGACTAGGCCAGTACTCCATATGAGGTATACAAACGTCATACGACGATCGTGGCTGTCAAGAGACAAGGGGGTACATGCTACATTCAAGTCTCCTATGGTCTCACAGAGCATCTATGTCTCAATCATTCAAAGCAAGAAAACATCAATTAATGAACATATGAGATAAAGCAGTAAGGCGTCCCCGACGCTTCATCAAAATGATCATGGGGATCTAGCTTTATAAGTTAGCTAGCCCAGAGAGTCATCGGTACATAATTGTATTCAACTGCAGTCTGATTTAATTACAAATTATACAAAAGACAAAATATCCAGATTAGCCGGCTAAACAGGTGCCGGTGGCTAAACGCCAGAACATAAGTAAAGATACTAGAGTGGTAGAGAAGAAACCCACTCGAGTCTTCTGACATCCATGCTCCTAGTATGCACCATTGGCGTCAAGGAGGAAGGTCGGATCCTCAGGCTCTGCTATGAGATCTGGCCAAACAAAACCAGCGGGATCAGCCCCGAATAGCAAGTACCACAAGGGAGCACAAAAGAGTGAGATAAAACCCAAGCATAAAATAATAATACTAGTAATAATAAAGCTTTCGGTTGTAACCTCGATCCACAGCCTGTCCTAGCATGATAGACCAACCCAACAACCAAATAAGGACATGGGTTGGACCACGCACCATGACAGTCCATGTCCCTCGGATACTAATGGAAGGCACAAGGCACAGTCAAGTCGTTTTTCAAGCGGCCATTCATTCCTGCGGCTTTCTACATTTGGCGGAGATATCCCCGCGATACTGATTAAAAGGAATCCTCAGATCGTGTCAACCCAGCAGGGCTAGCCAAATCATAAGACATATAGCACATTGATTATGCACCGGTCCCCCGGAGGGCTACCGTGCTAATTTATATAATACTAGCTCGTAGAAATCGGATATAGTCATCTGCTAAAGGCGAATGACACCATATCCGTGGTGGCCAACCCGACACGTCAGGACTGGACCTGGGGTAGCTAGTATGGTACGATCTCGAAATTCTTTTCACCCAATGCATCTACCAAGTTGGTTGCCTAGTTAATCCCTAGGTTATCCTCGGAGTTCACATGTCGTGGTCACATGCTAACTCTCCTAGATGTTGTACATTGTACGAGTACCCCAAGAAGGAATCCGTACTGGCTCATGGAGTCATACGTATGTACCCCCTTCTTGGTGTAATATAACACACAACACATACTACGTCATTGCTACCGACCATTCGCTATGTAAATATTAGATTATTGGAGGTACTGGCAGGTATCACGTAGGAACACTTAGCATATAGGATAGCACCTCGGTGCTCACGTAGATTGTACCTCAATACATACATAGGGTTATCCAGCACACGCATAGGTAGTCAGATCAGGAATGAGGACCAAGACACAAGAGGGAAGAAAACAAAAAGGCACTACGCACTTAGGGTATAAAGTGCTCGCGAGTCATGAAGTGGCCCAAACGGCGCACGGGCAATGTGCAAGGTAAAAGGTACACAAGGTGCCAAAGTCATATATGAATTCTGGTTAAAGTAAGACATGAAGATTCTTGAAGCCAAGACAAAGATCTACAACTTTCATGTTAGGAGTTGGAAGAAAATCTGGCCACAATTTAGCCAAATAGGACATGAAACAGCCAAAAACAGCCAAAATAGGCATTATACGGCATTATGCGGCACTATACAGCCTTCTGTGGCACTATGCGGCCTTCTGCGACACTATTCATTCCATACGGCACTATGCATCTATGTAGTACTATTCATTCCTGTGGAACTATTCATTCCATGCGGCACTATGCATTCATGCGGCACTATTCATTCCTGCGGCACTATTCATTCCATACGGCACTATGCATCCATGCGGCACTATTTATTCTTGTGACACTATTCATTCCATGCGGCACTATGTATCCATGCGGTACTATTCATTCCTGTGGCACTATTCATTCTATATGGCACTATGCATCCTTGCGACACTATTCATTCCTGTGACACTATTCATCGTCCCTGCCAGAACCAGGACAGATGAACATAGAAATGTTCAAATATTGTTTTGGGCATAGCTTCCTCAAAATAAGTCGGAATTCGACGGTTCAAAAGTCAAAATTGGGTAGAATAAGATTTTCTACAACCTAGGACTATTAGTTTTCGAAAACAACCAAATTTGATAGATCGAAACCATAAAATCCATAAAACCCTACTTTTAGAAACTTAGATCTACATAAAACTAGCCATTAAAATAAAAAACTCCAAGAACTAAACTTGTAGAGAATGAAGAGAAGAACAATATAGACAAATAATATCAAAGGAAAAAAAAATCAAGAATAAAAAATGCACAAATCTCTACTTTTGAGCAAGTTGTACTTGCCTAAGTGGGTTGGTGGTTGAGGGAATGAATAAGAGAGTGAATGAGGAAAGAGAGTATGGAAGAAATTATTTATAGTGGGTGAGGGTTGACTTAAGAAAACCCTAATATCTAAACATGCTCTAACCATTCCACTAATGACATGCTTAAAAGCTACATGCAACCATTAATAAATAATAAATAAAATTATGCACATGCTAAATACAGGATACCATGTACAGAATTTATGAAAAAATACATATATCAGGATCGGGAAGTGACATCTCTACCCTCCTTAAAAAAATTTTGTCCTCGAAATTTCTGCCAAGACAAGATAGAGAAAATCAAAGCAAGCAAGATACTAAATACAAGGCTAACTATGCATGCAATCTCATCAAAAATTAACAGGCATTAGAGAAAAATCATCCACCCTAATGGGTGCAACAGAATAACATATTACAAAGGCATAAGGATAAACATAGCTTCTGAGTCGAACAAGTGCGGATATCGAGATCTAATCTCGTCCTCGCGCTCCCATGTCGACTCTTCCGGTGAGTGATGGCCCCAAGCGACGCGGACAAGATTAATAGTCCGGTTCTTGAGCATCTTCTCTAGCCGATCCAAAATGGATATGGGTTGCTCCTCGTAAGTCAGGTCAGTACCGACGACCAGCTCAGAATGATCGAGGATGTGACTCAGATCCGGGACATACCTACGTAACTGAGATATATGAAACACATCATGTACATCACATAGCGAAGGCGGAAGGGCAAGACGATAAGAAACATCGCCTATCCGAGTGAGAATATCAAATGGACCAACGTATCTCGGACTAAGCTTTCCTCGGGTTCTAAATCTAATGATACCCCGAGTAGGCAAAATTCGCAGAAATATTTGGTCACCAACACCAAACTCTAGAGGCCTACGATGTTGATCTGCCCAGTGTCGATGTCTGTCCTGTGCAACTCAAAGCCGCTCTCTGATCAACTTGACTGTCTCTACTGTCTGCGTGATCATCTCCGGTCCCAACAATTTTTTTCTCCCATATCGTATTATGCCAGAGGAGACCTGCATTTTCTTCCATATAATGCTTCAAACGGTGCCATCTGTATACTTGCTTGATAACTATTATTGTAAGAGAACTCTACTAAATAAAGATGATCTTCCCAAGTTCCGTCGAAGTCTAAGGTACAAGCCCGTAACATATCTTCCAATGTTTGAATGGTTCTCTCTGACTGTCCATCCGTCTGCGGATGATAGACTGTACTGAACCTCAACTTGGTACCCAAACTTTGATGCAAACTCCGCCAAAAGTGAGAGGTGAACCGTGTGTCTCGATCTGATACTATGCTGACAGGAACACCATGTTGCCTCACTATCTGCTTCATATACATTTTTGCCAACTGCTCAGTAGACTGCCCTACTCTGAAGGGAAGAAAATGATCAACCTTCGTGAGCCGATCCACGATTATCCAAACTGTATTTCGGTCTGTCAGAGATCTAGGTAAACCGGTCACAAAGTCCATCATAATGTGCTCCCACTTCTACTCTGGAATAGGAAGCGACTGTAGCAATCCTACTGGTCTCTGCCGCTCTGCCTTCACTTGCTGACATACCAAACATCTGGATACAAACCTCGCTATCTCCCTCTTCATGCCATTCCACCAAAAGTGCTGCTTCATATCCTGGTACATCTTTGTGCCTCCGGGATGAATAGAATAAGGAAAACTATGAGCCTCTGACAAAACTTCATGTCGAAGGTCTCCATCTGGTACACAAAGACGGTTTTTGAACCTAAGTGTACCATCCTCATGGATTACTAACTCCTTCCTGAGATCTGACTCACACTCTGATCGAAGCTTCTGGATCCGCGAATCCTCTGCCTGGGCTGCTCTGATCCTCTCTACTAAAGTAGACTGAATCTGCAAACTGGCCATAACTTCCGTATCTTGTGGCAAGATCACTTCAATTCCTATTTCCTAAAGATCTTCCAAAATATGCCTCTACGAGGTTAAAATGAATGCACCACCTCTCATGCTTAAGGCATCTGCTACTACATTCGCCTTGCTTGGATGATACTGAAAATTTATATCAAAGTCCTTCAGTAATTCCAACCATCTTTTCTGTCTCATGTTCAGGTCCCTCTGGGTGAATACATACTTTAAGCTCTTATGATTAGTGTAAATCTCCACTCGATCCCCATATAAATAGTGCCTCCATAACTTAAGCAAAAACACTACTACTGCTAATTTCAGGTCGTGAGTCAGATAGTTCTTCTCATGGTCCCGAAGCTGTCGAGATGTATATGCTATCGCCTTACCATGCTGCATCAATACACACCCAAGTCCCTTCCCGGATGCGTGACAATACACTGTAAATCCTTCCTATCCTACTGGAAGTGTCAAGATCGGGGCTGAGATTAATATCTTCTTCAACTCTTCAAATGAGGTCTGACACTCTGCTGACCAAACAAACTCTACATTTTTATGCGTCAAACGCGTCAAGGGTGCCAAAATCCTGGCAAAGTCTGCCACTAACCTCCTGTAGTAACCTGCCAATCCTAGGAAACTACGCACATCTGCTACTGTCTTCGGAACTGGCCAATTCTCTACTGCCTTAACCTTCTTCGGATCTACTGACACTCCTGCTCCAAAAATAATGTGTCCCAGGAACGAAATATGATCCAACCAAAACTCATATTTATTAAGCTTCGCATAAAGTTGATGCTCCCTCAAGGTTTGTAAAACTGTCCGACGATGTTTCTCATATTCTACTTCACTACTGGAATAGACGAGGATGTCGTCTATAAACACTACTACAAACTTATCCAAATATGGTATAAAAATATGATTCATCAAATCCATAAATACTGCTAGGGCATTAGTTAGTCCAAATGGCATCACCAGAAACTCATAATGCCCATACCGCGATCTAAATGATGTCTTGGGTATGTCCTGCTACCGGACCCTCACTTGATAATATCCAGATCGAAGATCAATCTTAGAGAAGACATATGCCTTACTCAATTGATCAAACAAGTCATCAATCTTTGGTAACGGATACTTGTTCTTCACTGTCACTGCATTCAACTGCCGGTAATCAATGAACATTCGTGTCGATCCATCATTCTTGGGTACTAAAATCACCGGTGCTGTCCAGGGCGATTCACTCCCGGATAAACTGCTTCGCCTTCAGTTCTTTTTTATGCTGGTACAACTTGTACAACTCTGACTGCGACATCCTGTAAACTCTGCCGACTTTAGGCTCCGTCCCAGGATTCAACTCAATGCAAAACTCCACATCTCTCACCGGTGGTAAACCTGGAAGCTTATCTGGAAATACATCAAGAAACTCTCTGACCACTCTTGGTATCTGCTCCTACTTTGCCAATGCTTCTGTAACAATGCCCTTGGGTCGATCCTCCAATGATCGAACAAATACGAACTCCTCAAGCCAGGTACATTAAATACTAACCTACCTCCCCGATAATCTATCGTCGTATGACTGTCTCTCAACCAGTCCATGCCTAGAACAACGTCAAAGTTTTCCATAGGGAACTCAATCAAAGATGCGGGCAATAATCGCCCACTCACTATGACCGGACACGCTAAGCACACTCTGTTAACTCCTACAAGCCCATTACCAGTAAGTATATTCATCCTCTCTGGCAATGCCTCGAACTTCAATCCAATACGTGCCGTAAATTGTACAGATATAAAAGAGTGGGTAGCCGCCGAATCAAACAATGCTACTGCAGGAAAAGAGGTAACATAAATATTACGTACAACCACGTCGCCTAAATCTAGTGCATCCTCCAGTGATAAGGTGAAGGCCTGGCCCTAGCCTTACTGAGCTCCCTGCTGCTATCTTCCTCGACCATGCTGTTGCTGCGGCCTCTGTGGGCCTTTCTGGTTCTGCGCCTGGCGAAACAACTGAGCCTGCATCGGCAGACGCTGGGCTAGCGGCCTTACGGCCAATACTGGTCCTCTGTTCGGTGCTGCCCTCAGAGCTGGCAACGCCAGAAACTGCTGAACTGGCCATCCTGGTCTCTGTATCATAGGACAATTGGCAATCCTATGGTCTGGACTGCCACATCTCATGCACAATCCGTTAGCTGAACGACACATGTCCCTAGTGTGACCTCCCTTACCGCAGTAAGTACATCCAATGGGCGCCCCCTGGCGCTGCTGCTGGTTCCTCGGCTGCTGATGCCGAACTGGTACTGTTATCTCTGATACTGCCGTCCTCCGCGGCGCTCCTAACTCATGAATACGGATGCCAGGTGCTGGCGCCGATGTTCGCTGTACTGTTCCTCCGCCCCTACTCTGGGGATGAGACCTCTTCTGGCCCCTTGTCTTGTCACCAACCATTGTTGGGTGAGTTTATACCTCCGAGCTGCCGTTAAAACGACTTCAAAAGTATGATAGTCGTGCCCTTCTACTAGCTGTAGAATCTCCAAATGAAGTCCCTGCTGGAACCTCATAGCCTTTTCTGGCTCCGTAGCCGCCATCGTCGGTGTAAACCGACTCAGTCTGCAGAACTTCGCTGCATATCCATCCACCGTCTTACCAGCTTACTTGAGACTGATAAACCTCTGCCGTAGCTCATACCGTGCTACCACGCCAAAGTACTTGGCCTTGAATCTAGTACTAAAGCTATCCCAAGGAACATGATGCCTCATTCCAATCTCTTCTGATGCCCACCAGTCGTGGGCGAGGTCCTGAAGTAACAGTCTGACCTGGTCAACTTTTTCTTCTGCTGGAACCTTTGCTGCGGTCAATATGGCCTCAATATCTTGAAGCCAAGCATCCGCCGTGATGGCATCCTCCATGCCGTCAAAATATCTTGGGTAAGTCGACAAAACCTCCCCGATGCTCCCGAATTATTCATGACACTTATCTCAAGGGCTAATTGTAACCCCTGATTCAGTAGCATATTTTGTTCATGCTGCTGGGTCTGCTGTTGTTGATGGGCTGCCACCTGACGTTGTTGAGTGGCCAGGAATCCCCGGATGACCTCCAGGAGTGCTGCAGCATCAGGTACTGTCGTTGCTGTCGGCACCGCTGGGGGTACAGGAGTTTCTAGAACCCGCGGTTCCACTGGCTCTGATATCACTTCTACTAGGATCTGGTCAGGAGAAGGTATTCTTTCCTTCTACTGCCCCATCGAGCCATGCTCTACTAGACGTTCCTCCATGTTGGACTCGCCAGCTACTGAGAAAGAAGTACCCCTATAGGGAAAGATACATGATATCAAATGACATGATGAGGAAGATTCGAGGATGCAATTCAAGTTATCAATCAAGGTGAGGGAAGCGAAGTCGAGGCAAAAGATTCAAAAGGAACAAATTTTTATTGAGACTCCTATAATAGTAACACCCCTCAAGTCTGAAAATCAGACCTGCATGGGCCACCAATAAAACCTTGTCACGCCCCAGTACCGAAATACGAAGACGGACTAGGACAGTTACTCCATATGAGGTATACAAACATCATACAGCGATCACGGCTGTCAAGAGACAAGGGGGTGCATGCTACATTCAAGTCTCCTATGGTCTCACAGAGCATCTATGTCTCAATCATTCAAAGCAAAAAAACATCAATTAATGAACATATGAGATAAAGCAGTAAGGCGTCCCCGACGCTTCATCAAAATAATCATGGGGATCTAGCTTTATAAGTTAGCTAGCCCAGAGAGTCATAGGTACATAATTGTATTCAACTGCAGCCTGATTTAATTACAAATTATACAAAAGACAAAATATCCAAATTAGCTGGCTAAACAGGTGCCGGTGGCTAAACGCCAGAACATAAGTAAAGATACTAGAGTGGTGGAGAAGAAACCCACTCGAGTCCCCCACCAGCTATGCTCCTAGTATGCACCATTGACGTCATGAAGGAAGGTCAGATCCTCAGGCTTTGCTACGAGATCTGGCCAAACAAAACCAGCGGGGTCAGCCTTGAATAGCAAGTACCACAAGGGAGCACAAAAGAGTGAGATAAAACCCAAGCATAAAATAATAATACTAGTAATAATAAAGCTTACGGTCGTAACCTCGGTCCACAGCCTGTCATAACACGATAGACCAATCCAACAACCAAATAAGGACATGGGTTGGACCACGCACCATGACAGTCCATTTCCCTCGGATACTAATAGAAGGCACAAGGCACGGTCAAGTCATTTTTCAAGCGGCCATTCATTCTTGCGGTTTTCTATATTTGGCGAAGTTATTCCTGCGATACTGATTAAAAGGAATCCTCAGATCGTGTCAACCCAGCAGGGCTAGCCAAACCCTAAGACATATAGCACATTGATTATGCACCGGTCCCCCGGAGGGCTACCGCGCTAATTCATATAACACTTAGCTCGTAGAAGTTGGATATAGTCATCTGCTAAAGGCGAATGACACCATATCCGTGGCGGCCAACCCGACACATCAGGACTGGACCTGGGGTGGCTAGTATAGCACGATCTCAGAATTCTTTCCACCCAATGCATCTACCAAGTTGGTTGCCTTGTTAATCCCTAGGTTATCCTTGGAGTTCATATGTCGTGGTCACATGCTAACTCCCCTAGATGTCGTACATTGTACGAGTACCCCAAGAAGAGATCTGTATTGGCTCATGGAGTCATACGTATGTACCTCCTTCTTGGTGTAATGTAACACACAACACGTACCACGTCATTGCTACCGACTACTTGCTATGTAAATACTGGACTCTTGGAGGTACTGGCAGGTATCACGTAGGAGCACTTAGCACATAGGATAGCACCTCGGTGCTCACGTAGATTGTACCTCAATACACACATAGGGTTATCCAGCACACGTATAGGTAGTCAGATCAGGAATGAAGACCAAGACACAAAAGAGAAGAGAACAAAAAGGCACTACGTACTTAGGATATGAAGTACTCGCGAGTCATGAAGTGGCCCAAACGACGTACGGGCAATGTGCAAGGTAAAAGATGCACAAGGTGCAAGATGCACAAGGTGCCAAAGTCACATATGAATTCTAGTTAAAGTAAGACATAAAGATTTTTGAAGCCAAGACAAAGATCTACAACTTTTATATTAGGAGTTGGAAGAAATTCTGGCCACAATTCAGCCAAATATGGCATGAAATAGCCAAAAACAGCCAAAATAGGCACTATGCGGCATTCTGCGGCAATATACAGCCTTCTGTGGCACTATGCGGCCTTCTGCGGCACTATTCATTCCATGCGGCACTATGCATTCATGTGGCACTATTCATTCCTGCGACATTATTCATTCCATGCGATACTATGCATCCATGCGGCAATATTCATTCCTATGGCACTATTCATTCCATGCGGCACTATGCATCCGTACGGCACTAGTCATTTCTACGGCACTATTCATTCCATGCGTCACTATTTATTCCATGCGGCACTATGCATCCATGCGGTACTATTTATTCCTATGGTACTATTCATTCCATGCGGCACTATGCATCCATGCGGCACTTGTGAAACCCGTAATTTTATTTAACTGATTTAGTGTCTAATATTATTATTTTATTATTTTTTTCGGTTCAATGAAAATATTATTCATAATTTATTGGATTTCTTATTTTGGCTTGACCCGTCCCGAACCTGTTTCTGAAACCATGTTCGAATCCGAGCCAATCTCGGTTTTCGAAATCATTATTTAAAGTATTATTTTATATAATATTATAATTCTTCATAAAGAAAAGAAAACTTAAAATTTCCTTTTAAAACTTTCTTTAAAACTCTTAAACTCTCTCTTTCCATTTAATTCATTCAGCAAACTTTTCATTAAACTATTATATTAACTCTTTTTCTCTCTCTAAATTCTCATTAACTATTAGCTAAGGAGAAAACTGTTCTTTTTCTTCTCAAAACAGCTAAATGGTCGAGCCTTTTGGCCGACCCCTCGGCTCCCTAACGTCAACTCCTCCTTCAATCTTCAGTAACCCCCATCATCTTTTCTATATAAACCCTCTTCCCCATCCTTTCATCACCATTCCTCACCATTTTTCCAAGCTCTAACCGAACCCTAACCCCCAAATCCGACGAACCCCGTCTGAAACGCGCCCTTCCGACGATTTTCTGGCCGAACCCCTCGGCGCGCGCCCCGACGCCACTTCCAGTGTTGCCCGAGGCCCTTTCGGACGACCCCGAGCGGATCCCGCCGCCGTCGCCTCCTCTGTCCGGCGACCCACAGCCGATCCGACGACCCCGCTCGGCGACATCCTTCGCCGGCGACCCTCGCGCCCGTGCCCGACCTCCTGTGGTCCCCGATCCGGCTGCCCCGTGCCCGATTCGTTGTCCGTGGTTTCGTGGCCGAACCCGCTGTCCAGTTTCCATTCCCGAGTTTATTCCGCGGCTCCCCGACCAACGGATATTGGGTAATTTCTAAGTAAACTCAGTAGTTCGTCCCTCCTGTTATCGAGTCGATGATGAATTTGGTCCCCGAACCCGCTGCGAGATTCGGATTTAGACGATTTCGGAAAGTTTCGAAGTCCCCTTTGGTTAAGTGTGTGCTGTGGTAGTTTTTGACCTTCTGTTTCGAAATTTCTGAACTATTGGGTTTCTGTGGTTTTTGTTCCTGTGGCTTCTCGGAAATTCCGAGTTAAGTTCGGATGTATTCTGTAGATTGGTTTTATGATATTTTCGGGTTCTGAGTAACTTCGGTTTTTCGAATACTGGAAACATGTTGTGGATATAATTTTTTGGGTTTTAATATTAATGGTGGAAATGAATTCGTGGGTTTTTCCCTGGTTTGGGATATTATTTGTGTGGTTGGCACAATTTCCCAGTATTGGGTTATTCCAAATATAGAGGAAATGCTGCCCAATTTTCGTAAAACTATATATATATATGATTTTCAAAACTGGTTTATTAAATGGATTTTTCGGGCGACGACCTTATTGGTCAATGGGCTCGCAGTGAAATGCAAACGAAATCGGCATTGTTCCGGACGTTGAGGCATTAGCTAGTACGCGACGTAATACTTTGGACCAAGTCTGAGACCTATTTTCATATTATAATTAATATTAATTATATTTATTATTTAGAACTAGTTACTGGCCAAATCATATTTTGGTGCAGGACCTCGTCCTGCTGAATTGGATCGCTTTCCGGCGTTCAGGATTCATCAGTATATTTATTTTTTTATTCCATTCATTTATGTAAATAATTGTAAGGGCATAAGCCCAACTTTTATTTCTTTTATGTGGTTCTGTAATAATGTAGAGTAGTTTTTATTTTCTGGTTTGTTGGTTTGACGTAAACACATAAAATAATAAATAACTAATTATTTTATAGAAATTAATATCATTTTTCTCACATTAAATAAATAGGAAAATTACAAGTTCGTTATTTAAACAAATTCACGTTCTTCTCATTTAAAGAAAAATATTAGTTTTATATATAATATTACAAAATACTAAGTTTTGCCAAATAATCAGAAAATACGATTTTTCAATAAATGTTAAATAGATTTTTCCTTCGTAAATTAATAACTAATAAATTACATCGATAAACGTGTTTTGGTAGAATTTGTTAATAACATAAAACTGGATTAGGACCAATTCTAGAGATTGTAACTAGCACACCTAGATATGGTTTCCTCTCTAATACTAAGTCAGGATTCTCAATGTAGGATTTCGAAGACGAGTCTGATTGTCTATCCCGGAACCAACTCTTCAACAAGTCATAAAATAAAGGCAAGTACGGTTGTGTTTATTTTTCAATTTAGTTAATAATAGTAATATTGCAAGATTAAACCACATTGCCACATGGAACTCTCTCCGAGAGTATTGATTGTTATTGATTGTGGGATTGGGGGAGTAGTGTAGTGTATTATGACCAATACCCCTCATATTGCATATTGATTGTGCGAGCTTACCCCTCTTACACACGGGGATAAGCCGTATCGTATCACTAGGATACTATTGTACAACCCAAGCCGGTCATAAACATTATATACTCAAATCACATTATTTTTAATTGTGGAAAATTGCTGGAAAATATTATTCAAATATTTCAACTGTTTAAACTGCAAATTTCTAATTATTAGTTAAATTGTTAAATTTTCATAATTGTACTTTGCTCCTTTCCTGACTGGATCCCCCACCCCCAATAGGTTCTTTTGATGAGGCTGAGCTATTGATAAATAGCTACTACGACCCGGTGCTTTATCCAGCAGTGCTGCCAGAGTCCCATTTGGAGGATGATGATATTGTGGCTGATGAGCCAATACTCTAGAGGATGTTTTATCTTTTAGTTTTGATGTTAAATAAAAGATAGTTTAATTCAGTTGTATTTTGTTGGACAAAGTTTATTTTTAAATATTCGAAATTCAGATGTTGTGACAAAATAGATTGTGTTGTTGTGATTACCTGTATTTGGATACAGCTTACTGCCGCCGTCTCACAACGGTGCAGGCTGGGCATGATCCGATTCGACCCAACAAATTAGGACCGGGTCGTGACATGTTTTTAGTGGTGGCCCATGCAGGTCAGATCAACAACTTAGGTAAACATATCTAGAAACATTTAGAACACTAGAACATTAATTTGTCACAACATAGGACCGATATATATTATAAATAAATATTTTTGATTGTTATAGACTGGTAGGCTACCTTGCTTATGTTTTGCAATCCTAAACCTTCCAGAGTATGGCCACCAATCTTGCTGGCGATGGGATGTCATCACCCGATCACACCCTACCTCCTCAATTGAGTCCGGATCCTACACCCCGGCAGCTGACCAACCGTCCCCATAATGCACCAGCACCTCGTGGATTCTACACTACAACTCAAGTGTTAGATCCTACATCTTCCCAGACTGAACAGCAAGCCCATGCGGTGCTGCCTGATCCAGTTGCGCCACCAGTGCCCATGGACCCCACCGACCTTGTAGGCCTACTACGAGGAGTGCTTGAGGCACAGAGAACTCAAGCTGAGGCTCATCGCGAACAGACGGCGATTATGAGAGAAGGCATAGAGAATGCCCACAATGTGGCTATGGCTGCACTAGAGAGAGGAGAAGCAGCCCAATCTGAACCAAGGCCCGCTAAAGTCGGAGATATCGAGAAATTCAAGAAGCTGGGCCCTCGACCTTTCAAAGGAACCGAGGGAATCATTTTTGCTGACGAATGGCTCGACAGTATGGAGCGTCTCCTCAGTGTTGCTCGACTTTCTGATGATCTTCAAGTTGAAGCTGTGGGACTCCAACTGTTAGATGTATCCAGCACTTGGTATCGGAATGAACCCCGACTCCAGGACAGGCAGCTTGACTGGAACACTTTCAAGAGATTGTTCCGAAGGAAGTTCTTCCCAATATCAGAGTTGCGGGAGATGGAAAGACAGTTCCAGAACCTGAAGCAAGGGAACATGACTGTTAGAGAATATGCGCCGAGTTTGTTCAACTTAGTCGCTTTGCAAAGAACTTGGTTGCTGACCCCGCCGATCGTGCTGAAAGATTCAGGTATGGACTGAGGGAAGAGATTCGTACTCCTGTGATCGCAGGCGGCGCCAAGATGTACGAGAGGATCCTAATACGAGCTCAGGATATAGAGAAGAGTCAGCCTGCTCGTTCAAAGAGGGAGTATTCTGGAACTAGTAACTTCCAGAATAACCAGAAGAGGCCCAACCACAACAATAACAACAGGCCTTCTCACTACCAGCAGTAGCATCATCAGGCGAGGACCAATGACAGAGCACCTCAGAAGCAGATTCCTGTCTGCGATTTCTGCAAGTGGCCAGGACATCAGTCGAACATCTGCAGGAAGAGGCTAGGACATTGCCTAGTCTGTGGGTCTGCCATCCACCAAGTGATGGACTGCCCCACGACTTTCAACCGAACTGGAACAACATCGCAGAAGGCTCCTCTACCCACTCAACAACAACATTTGGGCAACACTGTCACGACCCGGTCCCAATTTCTTGGGTCGAATCGAATCATGCCCAGCCTGCACCATTGTTGAGACGGCGGCAGTAAGTTATTTTACTCATGCAGGTAATCAACAACACAGTTCTAATTGTCACAACTTAATATTTCGATAAATAAAATTTGTCCAACACAAAGTTTCAAATACAAACCACAACTGAAATAAAATATTTGTTTTCCACATAATCATAAACTGGAAATAAATCTAATTAGCAGTCTCCTCATCATCATCCTCTAGTAGAACAGCCGGGTACAGCTCAGGGTCATAGTAGCTACTTATCAATAGCTCAGTATCGTCCATAGTACCTATGGGGAATCCAGCCAGGAAAGGAGCAAAGTACACTTCATGATAATTTAATAATTGAAATAATAATAGAGTTATGCACTTTTAAACAATTTGAAATAAATAGTTTTCCAACAGTTAAAATATTGTGATGTGAATAGGTAATGAATATGACCTGATTAGGTTATACAGTTGTATCCTATTGATACGATATGGCTTATCCCCGTGTGTATGAGGGGTAAGCTAACACAGTCATTATACTACTTTGGATGTGGTCATACTCATTACACTACTCCCCCAGTACCCAACAGTTAATCAGTCAATGCTCTCAGAGAGAGTTCCGTCTTGCATCGTGGTTTAAACTTGCAATAAAACGATTACTAAATAATTGTAAACTAATACAAAATGTACATGCCTTGGTTATGACTGGATTCGATGTTGGTTCCAGGATGATGCTAGTACAGTCCTCGAAACCCTACAATTGAGAATTTCTGACTTAGCACCAATATTCAATCCATATCTAGGTGTTGTAGTTACAATCTCTAGAATTTTAACCTAATCAAGTTTTATATTGTTACAATTATACTAATGTTACACGATTATCTATACGAATTAAAATTATTAATTCACTAAAGAAAAAGTCAATTTAACATTTATTGGGAAAATTCACATTTTTTGATTATTTGGCAAAACTTTATATTTTGTAATATATCTAAAACTAGATTTTTCTTTAAATGAGAAAAACGTGAATTTTATTTAAATTACAAACTTGTAATTTTTTATTACTTAATATGAGAAAGTTATTTAATTTTCTATAAAAAAATAATATTCAATTTTATTATTCTACGTGTTTTACGAACAAAACAACAACTCAAAAATAAAGGAAAAATCTACGATACACAATACAGGATCGCAGAAATAAATAGAAAACTGGGCTTATGCCCTTACAACACTTTACATGAATTAAAAATTAATTAAATTTGCTGGTGAACTCTGAACGTCGGGAAGCGGTCCATTCAGTAGGCCGAGGCCCTGCACCAAAAATACGATTGGCCAGTAGCTAGCTCTAAATAATAATTAATATTATTAAATATAAAATAAAAGAAAGGGTCTCAGACTTGGTCCAAAATCGTGTTTGCAAATAGCTAATGCCTCAACGTCCAGAACAATGTCGATTTCGTTTGCATTTCGCTAAGGGCCCATTGACCGATACGGTCGTCGCCCGAAAGGTATCCAAAACCAACAAAACCAAATCGAAAAACCTTTTAATAAGTCTTTGCAAAAGGCCGGTTTTGAAAATAGTATTTTAAAATCATTTGAGAAAAATTGGGCAGTATCTCCTTTGTAACTGGGATAACCCAATCCTGGAAAAGTGTCAGCGCCCAAAGTATTTTCAATACAAAAATATTCCCAACACTAAAATCCCATTTATCAAGCCCACGAATAATATCCAAAATCACATAACTTCCGAATCGTAATATTCGAAAAAACCCGAAATACTCTCGGGACCCAAAGAAAACCACAAAAACAAGCTAAGGAAATGTCGCAGAAACATTTCCGAAAACCTTTCTCGAAAATTCCGAAACAATCACAGAACCAACAAACAATCCAAAATAAGCCACAAAATCATCCCGATGTCAAATTCAAAATTCCGACACCAACATCGCAATTATCGATGTCGAATCCTATGTCGGAATCGAGACCGCGTCATCATCGACACTAAGAGGGGACACGGGAATATGGAAAAAATACCTTGGTGCTCGGCTAGAGCTCTCAGATGTAAATAGGAAGAAGAATTAGATCCTGCAAATCTTGGAAGATGCGGACAGCGGTGTAGAAGCATGGAATTTCAGAACCAGAAAGTCTATGCACCAGACTACATGCGCCAAAGCTTGGACAAAGTGCTTCACAGCAAAAAGCAACAAATATAGACATTGAAAGGGGACTTTTTATTTAACATATAAAAGTCTATTACATGTCTAAGAAAGACTGTACAAAGGAGAAAGAAAAGATCCTAAGTCTACAGCCAGCAATCAACATGTGCCCTCGGCCAGGCGCATCCCAACACGCGCCCTCAGCCAGGCGCATCCCACCATGCGCCCTCAGCAAGGCGCATCCTATTCAGCAGCTCAGTTATGTGCATCCTCAGTTATGTGCATCCCTGAGGCAGCTCAGTTATGTGCATCCAACCAGAATGGGCAACACCCACGCAGAGAAGGAGCTCGCCAAAGCTCGAGGAAGACGGTCAGGGCACCGCAATTCCGATCTACGGCTCTTCCTGCACAACGGAGACGAGGCTCGTACATCCCTATCTTTGGATGCA
Organism: Iris pallida; assembly: GCA_029216955.1. NCBI lineage: Eukaryota > Viridiplantae > Streptophyta > Magnoliopsida > Asparagales > Iridaceae > Iris > Iris pallida. The sequence goes on along the minus strand of JANAVB010000599.1, from coordinate 2,423,739 downwards.
ACAGGCACCTTCCGCCTGCCTCGGAAGCCCTCGACTCCGACTTTTGGATGTAACAGTCACCTTCAAGTGCATCAATGAAGACATTGCGTCGCATCTTCACCCTCGGAAGCATCTCGTCAACAGAATGCATTCGAGTAAACGAATTCATGTCGAAAGGATGTAAGAGAACGAGAAGCAAACCCTCTCTCCATGCCACTATTTATAGGACGGGCAGATCAAACCCATGCGCCAAGTGGATGGCTCTCCGAATTCCGTGCAATGAATTTGCATTAAATGGATGAACCGGACGCTTCGAATTCAGTCAAGTCAAAACGGATATTTAAAGCACTCGAAGAACGTAAAAGTTGCACCATCAAAGACGTCTCACGAAGCGGATGCACCGGCCAGACCGCGCATCACACAGACGCGCCCTTTAACATCAAGCACATCACATAGACGCGCCATTCAGCACCAAAAGCATCACAGGGGATGTGCCCCCATGCGTTTCCATGCGCCTAGTGGAACGCCAACCGACGTGCCCACTCAGCTGTCCATCGAACGTCATAAACATTAAATGCTGAACTGACAGAGTTGGCAGCACGCCTCCCAAAGTCTGAACAGTCGGCAGCTTTTTCAGAAGACGAAGCATCGCCAACGTCAGCATCATCATTACTTTCCTCCGACGGCTACTGCCACGTGGCCACCCAACCATCTTGCATGCGCCTCCGTGGCCATGCGCCCAAATCTGTATATGCCTCAAAAGCTGTGCGTCTCAGACTTTTCACTGATCTCTAAAGACAGAAGGAAAGTCACTGTTACAACTCTGCATGCGCCTCAAAAGCCATGTAGACTTCTCCCTATTCCCAAAAGACAGGAGTAAAGTCACTACTGAAGCTCTGCATGCGCCTCAAAAGCCATGCGCCCAGAATGGTTCGTGACTCCTAAAGGTTACGAGCCAAAGACTCCTCATGCGCCCAATCCTAGGCGCATCCTACCAGATCATTCCCCCCACGAAATTCGGGATCTCCGAGCCATGGGTCGACGACACGTGTCTTTTGACTCAACTCATCCAAGATCTCAGCAACAGAAAGATCTTCTTCTCCGCTACGTGCCGGTTCACAACAGCAACATGAAGAAGTCAACCCTCTCGATCAGGGCGCATCGTCTATGTGCCTCCATCAATAATCAACACGTGGCGTCCCCGCGTACAGGCGCATCCTACATATGCACGCATGAGCAGCCAGCCTGCAAAACTATAAATAGAGGGATCATTTCCTTCTTTTGGACACACACGGACCAACCTACGTGCACACATATCAACTTCCATAGCGAATAGACAGAGACTTCGCACCACCAGAGAGGCAGATACAGACACTCAACGTCTTCCTCCTCTCAGTAAGCTCCAGCACCCAGAGCAATCCAGACCTTCAGAGAACCGATAATCGTCGTCAGATCGTCAACGGAGTCAACGCATTACCACTCACTCCATTGGCACAAGGGACCCAGATAAACAAAAGTGTACTCCTAGGACTACATCTAAGTCCTATATTATAACACTGTTCTATTTGTATTAAAATTTACAATCAAAGAATTTTAATGGCAAACAAGCTGGCGACTCTGCTGGGGACCGCTTTCTTCTCCAACGAGAAAGCTGTGTCATAATCCGACGACGTGAAGGTGGGCTACTCCCACAAGACGCTGGTCGTTCGCCTCAATCAACAGGCGTATGAGGAGTTCATATCTGAAGGCAGTGCGAGTCCTTCGAAGCGGCTGCCAAAGCCGAAGAAGACCCGCCTAGTCTGGATGCGCAAGGTCGACGCCTCCGGCACCACCACCGAAGGGGATGCGCCAATCCAGCCTTCCCTTCCTGCTGACGTCCTCAGCAACCAAGATGCGCCCGCTGGTGCAGCGCATCTCTCGGAGAAATGTGCGGCTAACCATGTTCCCCAGCCATCTTCCTTTCAGGCGAGGAAGATGCATCGACGGAGCAGGGGCACAGCCAATGCCCCGTGCATTACCTCTGATGTGCCATAGAAGATCTCTGTCTTTGACAGACTCACTTGCTGTAGTGGCGAGGAGAATTTGGATTCTGAGTACTACGCGCCCCAGCGGCCTGGTACGAAGAAGTCCAAGGCAGCATGGGCCATGCGTCCCAAACGTGCTATGCCAGCAACAAGCCAGAAGCATGCACTCACAATCATGCGCGCTGCTGATGGTAAGTTGTACAAGGTCGACTCGAGTGCTGCGGCGCCGAGAACGAGCCGACCTTCAAAGTCCTTGTCTCACTTGGGCGCATCTACTGCGTGCACAACCAAGTCGAGTAAGGCAAATCCAGTGGTCTTGAACTCCCGCGCCTCCTCTGGTTGTGCGTTTGAGGTCCGTTCAAGTTACTCCAAATGCTGTAGTTCCCCCACTACTGATTGGGATGCCTGTTTGGTATTAGATCAGGGGGCACGACACTCACTTGACCACCCCGGCGCTTGGCCTTGCCATGCGCCTGAAGGGGGCACGAAGGTGGCACTCTCCTCCAATGATCTGCGTAACATGATTACTCACAAGCGTCGATCAGGAGAGTTGACTGACAAGCACGATGTGCCTCTCACGGGGCATACTTGTGCTGTGGTCACCATCAACTGCTGTTGCAAAGCGGCAGTCCCACCAAGGCAGTCGGTGTTCCAGCGGCTGGAATCATCAACACCTCTTCGACGTCGCCTCGGGAAGAAGGTGTCAACAGAAGAGGAACCAACGGTTGCTTCATGCAACGTGATCTCCAACTCCTCGTCAGTCCGAAAGACGACTGGCGGTCTCTCTTCTTCGTCCAAGACCCAGCCGAGGAAAACCAAGACAGCTGTCTCATCCTCCAGAGTGTTCGAAGGCACTCGAACGAGGAAGAAGTTCTTGGAGGAAGCTGGGGGTAGTCAGACCCTTGTCGAGCCTCCTTCCGAAGACGAGTGTGTCCAAAGCACACTTGGGGCAGATCCTCGAGGCGAAGTCAGCCTCCCAGAAGCCCCTGAAGACGAGGATATCCCCCAGAACATAGCTGGAGGTAGTCTAGCATCTGCGGACCCGAGTTCCGGAGACGAAGAGGCCCTTCAAGACGGAGCTGAGGATAATCAGGCTCTTGCAGATGCGCCTGTGGTGAATGTTCTCCCGAACATAGCTCGGGGTAGCCCAGACGAAGCTCCAGAAGAGGCAACTCCCCTACAAAGGAGTGAGGCCTCAACTCATCCATCCACTCCCGGCCGCGTCATGACAGTGAACGTGATTGAGGCTGATGTCGAGTCTGATGCGCCGCCAACAGACCTCGTCCAGCGCATAGATACCCTGGAGGGAGGACTCAAAACCCTCTCTGCCTCCATGCAAACACTGACTCAGGCAGTGTTTGAGATACGGTCAGCTTTGACCAGGACACCTTCTACCGGTCCCGATCCAGGGGCCAATGGAGAGTCGAGTGTACCCCTTCAACGGGTATCCTCGGACGCAGGTCGCCAAGAAGCACCTCGGACGTCAGAGCCCTCAAATGCTCAACATCCGGTGGTACCACCTTTCCCGACTCCCAGCTCCACGGAAGATATGGTCGAGATGATCAGGGACCTGCGCGAGCGCTTTGAGTCCAAGACGAGGCAAGAGGAGCGCTAGAAAATGGGCATCCCCTAGCCTTATCCCCTCGAGTGGAACAAGGTAGTTTATCCTCCAAAGTATAAACCACAAACACTGACGCCGTACGACAGGAAGGACTCTCCTCGTCGCTACCTGACGTATTTCCATTCTCAGACGGGACATCTTTCGAAGGAGGACGCGCTTCTTACCAGCATATTTGTTGGGGCACTGAAAGGAGTGGCGTACGACTGGTACTGTACCCTTTCCGATAATTCAATATCTTCCTTCGACGACCTGACGTGCCACTTTCTCGACCGTTTCTACGACGGCGGGAAGGACATGACAATGGCGTCCCTTATAGAGATACGCCAGAAGGAGAAGGAAACAGTTCGAGTGTTCATCGAACGCTTCCGATAGGCCTGTTTCAGACTGCCCCCGGGCATGCCAGAACATGCGCTTCTCTCCTCCTGCAGCATGAACATGCTGCCTGCAGTCAAGCTCTGGCTCAACTCTACTCCTCCTCTCGAATGGAGCTCCTTGATCATTGAAGCAGAAGCCGCGGAGAAGAAGGCAGCCAACGCTCGTCTTCTGGAAGTCAGTTTTCCTGCCTTCGAGGACAAGGGAAAACGGCCTGCAACCAACAACCCCGCATGAGAGGCAAAGGGAAAGCAGACATTGACTGTCAATGCCTCAAAAGGTGCATCAGCACCTACTCAGAAGCCTCCACTTGCACCGAGGCCGAAGAAAGTTTATTCGTTCAACGACGAAGACACCCTGCAGCTCTTTGAGATACTGAAGCAGGGCGACAAGATCAAGCTTCCGGACCCTAAGCGTCCCGATGAGGTTGGGAAAGTGGACAACCCGAGGTACTGTCACTACCATCGGTTTGTCGGACACCCAACCAAGGACTGCTATGTCCTCAAGAATTACATCCAGCGCATGATCAATGCGGATGTAATCTCCGTCGACTACGAAGAGAAGACGGTGTTAGCCAACGTGGTGTCACTCCAGTTTGGCACCCTGCCGCCGACTACAACACAGGATGGCGTCGTCCCCATCCCTAAGGCGACAATAGAGGTGGTTAACTTACCACCAACCCGTGACAACGTGAGTGGACTCATCCCACTCACCACATCTCGAGGAGAGATCCTGTGGGTTCACCCGAATCTCGTCTCCGAGGTGACTCAACCGGAGGTATGCCCTACCTCCAAGCCCAAAGACAGGAAGATCAAGTCTTGCCGCATGGTCTCTTCTTCAGCGGAAGAGGCACTTCCTGTGCAGACGCGTTCACAACAGAACGCCCAACTCGACGAAGCTGCCGTCGAGGTGGTGCCTCCTGGTACCGTCCCTGCTGTCCAGGACGAGGGCCCGTCTAAGCCCTCAGCAGCCAATAAACAGAAGCAGATAGAGGCCCGCTTCGATAGGCCTCTACGAAAAGAGAATGCTTCGGGGCTAGCCAGGCCCCACAACTTCGACATACTGGCGCAACTCGCCAGTACTGCTGTCCGCCTATCTCTGTTCGAGCTCCTCCGTCTTTCCAAAGACTCCCGAGAAGCTCTCTGCGAAGCTCTGAAGGATGCTGAATCCTTTCTCAGTCAGGTCAAGCAGCCGAAAGATCTCCCGACTGTGTGCAAGCACTGTCACTGTATGGAGGAGGTTATCCCCAATATAACCTTCACCCAACAGGACATGTTGCTCAAACACAATCGACACAACAGGCCGCTGTATTACACAGGGTACATCGGTTCAGTCAAGGTGAAGCGGATTCAGATCGATCCGGGGTCTTCCCTCAGCATCATCCCGAAGACGCTGCTCTCAACACTGGAGATCCTAATGTATCGACTGGCGCCCTCCAACACAACAATCAGTGGTTTCAACGCCAGCAAAAGTGAACCACTGGGCAAAATACGACTAAAGTGCCACATCGGTAACCTCAGAACCGAGATCACTTGTTATGTCGTGGACGCTGAAGTCAACTACAACATTCTGTTGGGTCGCCCATGGCTGCACGAGTACATGGTGGTGCCATCCACGCTCCACCAATGTATGAAGTACGTGTCCACCAACAACGTCATACGTACGGAGTTCGCGGACATCGACCCCTTCAAAGGGATTGAAGCCTACTTCACCGATGTCGACTTATACAAGTCACCTGACGAGGAGGAGGCCAATGATGCTGATGACGAAGCAGAAACGATAGCAGAGCCGGACATGGAGCCTGAGGTCACTCCCGATGCTCCTTTAAAGATCCGACTCAAAGGCAAACTGCCTCAGAAGTTGCCCCCATGAGCATTAAGCTATCCGGGAAAGCAACAGCTGCTCCTGAAGCTCCCCTGAAGATACGGCTCAAGGGAAAGCCGCCTCAAACATCGGCTCCCCTTATGGCAAAACTATAGGGGAAGGCGCCAATCACCGGAGGCACAGCGGAGGCACCTCTGAAGGTGCGTCTTAAGGGCAAGCCGCCGCCATCCCAGCCGCCAGAGAAGGCCCATGTAGTCCTCTCGGACTCCCAGATCAACGCTGTGGTGGACCCTCCCGATCCTACTCCAGTGCTTACAGATGAAGAGCTGGGAGAATATATCTCGGCCGATGTAGATGCTCCATCTCTCGACAATGTAATCCCACGGGATAAAATCTCGCATTTCATCAATAATAGAGTATCTTTTAATTATTCTAGTCTTCCACATTGGAATGCCATGTATACATTAGATAACGCTCTACGGTTGTTGCAAACACAAATAACGACCGTCCATCATGTAAATCGAGTAGTCCCGTCCCAAGGGGTCTGTTACATAGTCCCACCACGGAGTCGAGACGAAGAATCCATCATCTTTGGCAAGGTCGAGCGTCATCAAGACCTCCCGCCACTCGAGCCAGAACCAGATGCCGGCAGAATGCAACTCTATCGGTACACGGACAAGGCAAAGTGTCACGACCCGCACCCACCGTGAGGGTACGAGAACGTAACAACGCCCAGCCTACGCCGCAGTATCGGCGGTAGAACGCTGTCCTAGGTCAATCATCTAACAATATAAAGGTACCTGTACAGTATATACACTCCGAATGGAGGTGACATAACGATATACAGTCTCAATCACATCTAAGGCAGGATGATGAAAATAAAAGATAGATAGATAAGTGCTGGAATAAAAGATCCACAGGATACAATCAGAAAGAGAGTCTAAGTGTCTACTGCCATACAACTAAACATCCAACTCAATACAAGTCTCTAATACTAAAATGAAAGAATATACAATCAGATCTCAAAAGACAGTAAATGTAAACCTAGACTAGGGAGCCACAATCTCTAAGCTAGTGGATCAGGCTGGGAATCTGGGTCACACAAGTCATCAACAGCTGTCCCATAGTAGGTGTCTATGCAGGCCTCCTCATCATCCTCTATAATATTTTCAACAGGTCCAGTCAGGACGGGAGCGAGCACAAAACATCTCACGCAGTTCATATCGAGTTAGGAAATATAAAGCATGCAATAGAGTAAAGTACATGAAACGCTGAAAGAAGAAGATATAGGAAAAACAGTAGAGATTTGATAACAGGAAATATCTAAATATGATAAGTAAGAACTGTAAGGAACATGTGATTTTAGAGTACAATCTGGTTATGTAAACGGGCTAGGAAAATGCAATGGTAACTCCATTGTACGTGGGTGTACAATAGACATATACAATAGTTATACAATGTTGTACAATAGGATTTGAGTACATAACCAATTCTACTCCCCCTCCCCAATCAATACACAAGGATCTTCTCCAGTTACGTTATCTTATACAATAGTGTACAATGTTATACAATGGATGTACAATGTTATACAATAGTGTACAATGGTCTATCCCTGGGCTCATGTGATAATGAGAGTACAATATGCACAATGAGTATACAAGGATATGTGTATTCAATAAATACAATATGGAAGTGAAACGCACGTCACAATATGTATCTAGTGAATACAAGGAGATAACATCTCAAAAGGAGATCCATATAGTACCAACCCGTGATAACGGTCGTGTCAGCATCAAGTACAGTAATCTAGAGCAAGAATGTACATCCATACAAGTATGAAACGGTCAGAGAATGTACTCGCCTGATAGTCTGAGTGTCTGAAGAGAATATACTGTCCGAGGAGTGGTGTCTGTCTCCTATAGAACAGCACAAGTCACAACAAGTCTAAAAATGGTAAACTGAAGTTCTACTATGCATTCTACATGAATCTAGGTCAATCTAGGCCAAAGTCAACTCTTGGTCAACTCTGGTCAACCCTAGAAGTCAAACTAGGTCAATCTAGTCTAAATAAGTCTCACTAGGCCTAACCAAACCTAGTCCAAGTTAGTCAAATCTAGGTTTAACAAGTCATTCTAGGCCCTAACTAGTCAATCAAGTCTAGCTAAGTCTATAATAGGCCTACCAAGTCTAACTAGTCTATTCCAACCACCACACAACATCACAAGTCTAAATAAGGCTATACAAGCTAGTCAAGCCATCAATCTCACATATCACATATTTATATATATACACATTGCATTCATACTCAAAATGCATAGGTACTTGCCTACATACATATATATCTACATAGGCACATCACAATATATCTATACATATATGTATAGAGGTAGGAAATCAAGTGTGTGTCAAGGGTGAAGGGTTAATAGCAGGTTTAGGGGGCTGTCCCATAGGCCAATATGGCCTGAACATGGACTGATATATATATAGGGACTGATATGGGTATTCAATGGGGATTAGAAGGGCTAATATTGGACAGCCATGTAGTGGTCATTTGACTGATATTGGACTGTCATTAGGACAGTCCAATAGGGCTGCTTGTACTGGGGTTGTGGGGGTGTGACAGTGTGCAATACACAAGTTCAACAAGTGACAGTTAGATAGAGGGAAGGGTGTGTGTGCTACATCATATAAAACAGTACAACATTCCACAGTGTACAAATACTAGTGTGCAGGAAATATTGCAGGAAATCAAAAACAGTGTGGAGAAGGTTGTGTTTACATGTGAGGCATGTGAGTGAGTATAACATGTGTGGTCATGTGTGTGTGTGTGTGTCTTGCATGAGTGAAGTATGGGAGTGTCAGTGTCCAGTCAAGGGTTAATGGAAAACAGGAATACATTAGAGGGCTGTAAAGAACATGTAATCAGGAGTTAATTAACAGCTTTCAGATTTGTGACTCTCAAGTGAGGGTGTATGCATGAGTATAGCAGTGTGCTATGGCAAAAAAAACAATGTTCAGGAATGTGTGAAGCATTACATTGATATACATTACATAAAATCCTGAAATCAGTTCACAGTATCACCAAGCTCCAGTTTTTAGTTCTAGGTTTAAATCTCAGTTATTCAGAACTGTGGAAAACAGTCCACACAGTTGGTTCAATCCCAAATCACAAACCACAGTCACAATATTTCAATACCTATGAAAACTGAACCAATTCAGTTTTCCCCCATCTCAACATCAACCCATTTGAATCAAAAACCCACCAATCAATACCAAAATCAACACATAGGTAGTTAACATGTAGGAGAAACAATGTGAGGTCTTAAACCACTCTATTAACAGTGTTAGGTAGGGTAAAATTGATGACAAAATCAAGTTATGAAACCTGGAACAAAAACAAGAATGAGCAAATAATGGAGGTATCAGGAAAATAGGAAAAAAAAGAAGGAATTGATCAATATAATTAAACTAAAGCATCAATCAGTGGTTGGTAAATAATATATACAAAGTGTACATGTCGTGTCAAGTTTTTGTGTCCACAAAAGTGGACACAAACGTGTCCAACAAATCAAAAATACAAAACAGTGCAATCACAGAACAAATCCTCGTGCACGTGTTCCTAGAGCTCGTGCACAAGACACGACACGACACAGACCCTGTGCTCGTGTCCCAGTGTCGAGTAGGACTAGGGCTAGGACTAGGGTTGCCTGAATCGTGTCCTCGACGTGTCCAAAGGAGATACGAACAGCGTATCAGTGGCTAAATGCACACTGTGTGCAGAACAGTGTATAACCAATGCACTGGGGATTTCTCCCTCGACACGCCACGTGGTCATCTGAAACTTGACACGTGGCGTGTCAGTCAGTGCCCCGTGGTGTTTGTCGAGTTTCGTGTCCTCTAGCCGCGTGTCGTGTCCGGTGCAGCCCCCGCACAGCAGGACAGTGCAGACCCAGCGCGCGCGGGCGTGTCCCCGTGTCCAAAACGACCCGACACAACACAAACACTACCTCAGTCAACCAGAAACCAATAAGCAACATCAAAACCTAAATTCCTATTCAAATAGAATTCGAAAATAACACCAAAACTTTCTTTGTGGCATTTCCTCAAACACAAACAAGGGGACACTGATACGTGTCCTAATAGGACACGAAATGGACCCAAATTTTAGGGTTTCCTATTCCTACAGTTAGGTTAGGCCTAGGGTTCCCTAGAAATGCAATAAAACTAGAATTTCATGGTGAGATTAGGAAGTTACCTCTATGTATCAAAATCTCCAAAAAGCTCTAAAGAGAGGGGTTCCTCTTGAGAGTCAAACTCCTCCAAATTGATTTGAATCTGAGAATAAAGTGTAAAAACAGCAAGAATACTCAGATTAAAACCTATTGCAATTTGTTTGGGGGAAAAAGGAGCTAAAATGGATTTTCTATGGATTTTTGAAGTAGGGACATTACCTCTTCCTAAAGCTTGTTCTTCCTTAGAGGCTAGCCCTAATTCCAAGAGAATATTTATAAGGGGGGAAATTCCAATGAGGGTTAAGTGGCTGGACAAAAATGGTTAGGGTTAGGGTTGGGCACTTGGTTAATGGGCTTTGGGCCTAGCCTTTAAACAAATGACTTAAAAATCAAATGTCATGACTTGTGGTTAAATCTCTCCATTCAAAACTCAATATTCTCAAATGTTTGCACTAACTAGAATATGGTTGACCCAACTTAACCTAGGATCTCATATCTAGTCAAGTCCAACCTAACTAGGGTTAGGTCACAAGTCAAAGCTAGTCAAAGTCAACCTAGTCAACCTTCAATCAAACAATTCCAAAATAAATTCTAAAAATTCCTAAAAATTCCAATAAATTCTAAAATGACCAAAATATCCTCTAGGCTAAAATGTACTAATCAAATATCCTAATCACAATGACTAGGCTCTAGGTCAACAGTCTAAGGCTACACTAGTCAATGCACCAAAATCACAAGTCATGATTAAATAATTTAAAAATGAGTAAAAATTACCAAAAATCATATTATTAAATAAATATCATAATTAAATAAATTAAAATACAAAATTTCAAAATTACCCTTATTTTAGAAAACTGGGTGTTACACAAAGTACCTCATCCAAAAGATGGGTTACGACCTAAAAAGCGACAAAGGCCTGAACTACGGCAAAGGTCGACGTCTCCCTCTCCGGCTTCCAACACCTAAAGGAAAGTTGCAGGACTACTACAACAAAACTCGACGGGGGGTAGGCTATGTCACGCCGCCGTCAACTCCAGAGAGTTCAGACGTAGAGGAAGTTGAACATTCTCACTCATCTGAAGCGTCAACGTGGGATTCCGATACCAGTATCGGATCTATCTTCAAGAGAGTGCTGTCAGCTAATATGACATCTGCACAATCTCAAGAAGAAGAAGGCGAAGACCAAGCGCCAGAATTCTTCGAAGAAGAACCCTGGGCTCAACGCCTGGGACAACAATGGGAGTCTCGTTTTGAATTACGTGAACCTCCCACCGAAGACGAAGTTGAGCAGATCGACCTTGGGGATGGATCTTCTTCCAAACCCATCTTCGTCAGCAAAAGCCTAAAAGGAGAAGATCGAGAATCTTTAATCCAGCTGGCTAAAGAATATATCGACGTCTTCGCCTGGAGCTACGAAGATATGCCGGGACTAGATCCCAAGATTGCGATGCATAGGTTGAACATCTTGCCTGATGCCAAGCCTATCAAGCAACAACAGCGGCGCTTCCATCCGGACATCATGAACGCCATCGATCAGGAGGTAGATAAACTCTTGACTAGTGGCTTCATCCGTGAAGAGCAACACCCAGATTGGGTAGCCAACGTCGTCCCCGTCACCAAAAAGAATGGAAAGATACGAGTCTGTATTGACTTCAGAGACCTCAACTCTGCTTGCCCGAAGGATGAATTCCAGCTTCCAATCACCGACGTGATGATCGAAAACACATGTGGCTTCGAGCGCATGTCTTTCATGGACGGGTATTCGGGCTACAACCAGATCAAGATGTTCCCCGATGACGCAAAACATACGTCATTCAGGACTCCAAAGGGCATTTTCTGCTACACAGTGATGCCCTTCGGCTTGAAGAATGCTGGTACGACATACCAACGTGCTATGAGCACCATTTTCCGTCAACATCTTCGTAAGACAATCAAATGCTATGTCGACGACATCGCAGTCAAGAGCCGTCTCAAAGGAGATCACCTGCATGACCTCAAGACAGTCTTCGATCTCATGCGGGCGCATCAACTCAAGATGAACCCCGCTAAATCCTTCCTTGGGGTTTCAAGCAAAAAGTTCTTGGGCTTCATCATCACGGCGAAAGGCATTTATGTCGATCCCGAGAAGACCAAAGCAATTCTTGATATGGACCCTCCGAAGAATCTTCGAGAACTTCGAGGCCTACAGGGACGTCTGGCATACATCCGGAGATTCATAGCAAACCTTTTCGGCAAATGTCAACCCTTCACCCAGCTCATGAAGAAGGGAGTCTCTTACGTCTGGACAGAGGAATACCAAAAGGCTTTCGACGACATCAAAGCCTACCTGACGAGCCCTCCAGTCCTGGTAGCACCCATCACCGGCAAACCATTCCTACTCTACGTCCGTGCCATAGATCATTCCTTCGGCGCCCTGCTAGCTCAGAACAGCGACACAGGCTATGAGCAAGCAATCTACTACCTCAGCCGAACTCTGATCGGGGCCGAACACCGGTACAACCCCGTTGAAAAGGAGTGCTTGGCTCTGGTATTTGCCATCCAAAAGACTCGTCATTATGTCTCGGGCCAGACAATTTACGTCATTTCTCGAGTCAATCCGCTCAGGGTCCTCATGATGAAACCAGGATCACTGAACTCCCGGCTAGCCACATGGGCGATCTTGCTAACGCCATACAACATGGTGTTCGTTCCACAGAAGGCTGTTAAGGGTCAAGCTCTGGCCGACTTCTTAGCTGCACACCCCATCCCAGAGTCCTCAAGACTCTATGAAGACATCCCGGATGAGGTCCAAGAATCAAATATCATCGAAAAAAGCTCCGTCTGGCGGATGTTTTTCGATGGTGCTTCAAGAACAGGCCCCAAAGGCCAAATCGTCGCAGGAGTGGGGGTGGTATTAGTCTCTCCCGATCAGCTGGTCATCCAGCGTGCTTACTCCCTTTCGAAGCTGTGCTCCAATAATGTTGCTGAGTACAACGCGCTCATTATGGGACTCTAGCTAGCGCAACAGCTGGGGGTGAATCATCTGGAAGCCTACGGCGACTCAAAGCTCGTCGTAAATCAGATCAGAGGGCAATACGAGGTTCGCCTTGAAGATTTGATCCGCTACCATAAAGTTGTATTGAACATCATTTCAACCTTTACCGAGTTCTTCATCGAACACGTACCTCGTCTACAAAACCTAGAGGCCGATGCTCTGGCTGGCCTCGCAGCCTCTTTGGCGGCACCCCTCGGAACTCAATACTACGTCACGGTGGTGGGTCGAGACTTGGTCTGCCCTAAAAACAACCTGCGCTCACAAGTGGCTCACGCCATGTCAGCGGGTGCCGGTGTTAACGTTCGAGATTGGAGATTTTCGTTCATCGACTTCGCTGTCTACGGAATTCTCCCAGAGGACCCGAAAGAAGCCGTTTCGGTCAGGAGACGCTCTCTTCGATTCTACTACGATACGGCTACTAAAATGCTGTACCGACGCTCCTACGATGGACTTCTCCTTCGATGTTTGTCTAACGAAGAAGCAGCCGAAGCCCTTCGAGAAGCTCATGATGGAACCTGCGGGGCCCATCAGCCCGGTCCTAAGTTGCAGGATCGACTGCGACGCATGGGCTATTACTGGCCAACCATGGCCGCTGACGCTATTGAATATGCTAAGAAGTGCCATGCGTGCCAGCTTCACGCAAACTTCATTCATACACCATCCGAACCACTACATCCTACAGTCGCCTTCTGGCCCTTCGAAGCTTGGGGAATGGACATTGTGGGACCAATCACCCCTCCTTCATCGATAGGACACCGCTTCATCCTAGCAATCACCGACTACTTCTCCAGATAGGCAGAAGCAGTTCCTCTGGCAGAAGTGAAAAGCTCCAGGGTGATCAGCTTCATCAAGCACCATGTCATCTACCGTTTTGGGGTACCCCGGAGGATCATCCACGATAATGGTCCTCAGTTCATCAGCCATGTCTTCAGCCAATTCTGTGACAAGAATCGTATTCAAAATGTGGCATCAACCGCCTACAATCCCGCAGCAAACGGATTGGCATAGGCGTTCAACAAAACTATTGTCAGGCTACTCAAAAAGGTCGTGTCATCTAACAAACGCGACTGGGTTGAAAAGCTTGGCGAATGCCTTTGGGCCTACCGTACAACGGTACGGACCCCGACAGGCAACACACCATTCTCCTTGGTCTACGGGAGCGAAGCGGTACTGCCTCTCGAGATTCAGATACCCTCACTCCGCGTAGCAATCACAAACCAACTCACAGAAGAAGACAATCAACGTCGTCGTCTGCTGGAACTGGAGGCACTTGACGAAAAGCGTCTTCTAGCTCAACAACGCATCGAACTCTACCAAGCCTGTATATCACAGGCTTTCAACAAGAAGGTCAAGCAGAGGACTTTCCAAGTTGGCGACCTGGTTCTGGCAGTCAGGAGGCCGATGGTGTTGACTCACAAAATACCAGGAAAGTTCGAGCCCAAATGGGAATGACCTTTCATCATCGAGACGGTATACTCAAATGGTGCTTATCGTCTCGCCAAACCCAATGGGGACTTGTTCATGATGCCCATCAACGGTAAGTTCCTAAAGAAGTACTACTCTTGACATCTTTCAGACATATGCTTCCACCAGGGGATCTGTGGACCCAATCATCAGGGCTCACAGACAATTTCCTTCCACAAAATCATACGCTTTCGGAACCCAGCTGTTCCGTGGCATCCTCCAGTAGAAGAACAACCATGTCCATATCACCTCTGAGTTGTTCCCCTACGCCCTGCAAGGCAGAATCTTACACCCCGTAAGATTACGCTATCCTTCATGTTTACCACGTCCACATTACCTCTAAGTAAACATCCCGTACAGACAACCTCCGCGTTGTCTTACATCGATCGCCGAACTTCCACGTCCACATTACCTCTGAGTAGTTCCGTGCATCTTCTAGAGTCATTCCTACCACATCCGTAACACCTCTGAGTAGGAAGATTCTATCATTTGAACCCCATATTTGCCACGTCCATATTACCTCTGAGCAAATATATTGGGTCCTTCAAACTTATTATCTGTATCTAAAACCAAGGTACGCAAAAGATAATAGGTCCACATAAATCATCAAAGTTTATGACAAGCAAAAATGAACTCATCGCGGAAAATGGTGTACTTCTTTATTTCTAAAAAAAAAAGAGAGTAAAGGATTACACTATCCCCAGCAAGAGTTGCAAAAAATACAAAAAACAGAGACTACAAGCCCTAAATATCCCCAGGGTTGGCGGAAAGCTCTGCAATTCGGCGTTTCAAATCTGCCGCCCGAGTCTCCACAGTCGTCAAGACTCGACGTTCAGCTTCTTGACGCATCACTTCAACAGCCTCAGCAGAAGTTTCATTCTCGTGCTTCTCATCAAGCTGCTGTCTCTGCTGAGCCAGGGTAAGAGCTCGGAGAGTGAAAGCTGCTTCCTCCTTCTTGAATGCTACGTGTTCAGCCTGGACACGTTCAGCATCCAATAGGAGTTGGGCCCGCTGATCCTCAAGGCGGCACATCTGCGCGTCAATCTCCGCAATATTAGCGTCCAATACAGCTCGCGTCTCTACTGTCTCCCGCGTAGACTGAGACAATCGCTCTACCGCAGCTTCAGTCTCAGCCACTTTGCGTTCCCAGACACTCACTGTGGCCTGGTAAGAAGACTCAGTCTCGGCGAACAGCTTCTCCTTCTCCGCATCTATCAGGACAGAGAGGTCATTTCGCTGGATGCGCTCTAATTCAGAAAGCCGCTGGTCCAACTCAGCCACCGTGGCTTCCAGAATGACGGCCAGGTGATCGTGGCCCTGGTGAACACGGATCAGGTTGATATGAGGCAATGCCAGAGTTCTTGCCGTCGCAAAGCTCCCCTTGGCGTCCGTCACTGCCGACACCCCTCTCTGCAGCATTTTGTACACTGCCTCAATGATGAATTTCATATATCTATCTGCGTCCGCCAGCACCTGCGACGTCATAGCAGGGGTTGGAGGAACTACTCCAGTCGGCGGACCGGAAGAAGACCCGCCGACCTCAACCTGCGAGGCTGGAACCTCGGTATCAGTAGGCTCTTCATCAACAGGGGCCTGAGTACTAGTCCGAGGAGCCAAAGGAACAGAAGAAGCTGGGACAGGCGTCGAGATAGTACCCCAAGTGGAAGGAGCAACAGAGGGTTCCATCACACCCTTACCCTTCCCGAACTTGGAAGTACCACCGACGTCAGTGGCCACCTCTCCAATACCCAACGTGCTATCACCAGCCAATACTTCCCCTGGAAGAACGGGGAGATCAACACTTACCTCCCGACTCGTCCCTGAAGTCAGGACCATCAGACGAGTCTCTTCATCAAATCCCTCTACAGGAACAGGATCTGTCGCTACCACCTGATCGGTAGCCACCTCAGCTTCCGCCGCTGAGTCTGGGGTAGGGCTCGGCAATGATGCAGCCGACCTCCCCTCATCATAACAAGGAGGGGAATCAACCCTCTCCTCTGTTCCAACCATCTCTGTTGCCCCCACAAAAGGCTCTTGCAACTCTGGAGCAACGTCATCCGAAGATGACGAACTCCACCCCACATCGTCATCACGAAGCCCCGTGTCTGCTGGACCCTCAACGTCTAAGGCCCTAACGGCAGCTGGCACCTTCCCGGAAGTTGCAGCAACCTCTGCATCTCTTTCAACAAAGTCTGGAGATAGTAAAACCTCTGCGGGAACATCTTCAAGACTCTCCTCTATTGGAGACATTACCATCGGAGGGATGCGCTCATCAGAAGAGCTTGCTACCTCCTTCGGTTTACTGACACCCAGTTTTGAAACGCGGGTCTTCTTCTTCGACGATCCCTACAAGAAAAAAGCATAAGTCACCAAAATGACAAGATAAGCCAAAGCTATGGAGGACTCCTTACCTCAGCAGGAGCTGATTCCACTGGCGGTATAGGTGGCACTCCCGTTGCCTTTGGATTCGTCGTCTTCCTCGACCTTTTTGGTACAGACGAGCCGACTTCTGCGTCAGCCTGCCTCTTCCCAACAAGGGGATCTCTCACTGATGCTGCAGCAGCAGCCCAATATCCTGCCGGTTCTGGTGGGCGATATGACCGAGCCACCGTCAACATGTTCGTCATGGCCTCCAGCTGAGTTCCAATGATGAAACTAGTCTCTCTGTCATAACCTGGAGACGCAGCATTCATTGTGCAATACAGATTAGCGGCCGAATACAGGATCTGTGGCCGAGGGTTGCGAACGGGCGCCGTAAACTGAACACCAGTACACCCGGTATTGTAATATTGCCAGCCCCGGGCTCCATCCAGCAAACTACCGATGAACCCCAGACTGTTACTGGGATTCCGTAGCATCAGCTGAGTATAGCCAAACTGGCGAGCGAACCGGCTAGGCAGATATGGCTTCAGATAACACCTATTCTGGTTCCGATAGACCAAGTGAGAAGGCCGAATACTTTGTAACCAACGAAAACCCTATTTCGGCAGAGTAATCGCATCTTTACCAGAGTCGACTAAATCTTGGTCAGCCTCGAAATCTTTGAAGATGGGGGCGACCTTGACAATCTTCCACCCCTGAAGGTAGGACAAAACTCTCCTGCAAACGGGGACGCCAGTGTGTAACCACTTCCTCTTGTAGAAGAGGCAGATAAAGGCATCTCCTTCAACATGATCCTCCTCCGGACCGGGACTCATTACATTCGGATGATGCAAAATTAGCCATCCCATAAGATAATGGAATGGCAATTCAGCCCGGGGAAAGTTGTCGTTTTTACCTCTCCCCTGGATCACGTCATCAGCAAAAGTCCTCAAACCCCGCAATAGGTTACACACCATAGCGGGAAGAAGAGCTAAGGGACGCCCGAAAGCCAACTTTACGGCAGGCAAAATAAGGTTCCGGTGTACCCTCTCCACTGCACCAGATCCGCCCGCAAACACACAATCTCGGAGCCATATAATCAAGTATGCTGTCAGCACCGCTTTAGACGACATTCGGTGCGCACAGTGCCAGAAGCAGCTATACGCATTCTCGCCATCCTCATTGGAACGAGGAGTCCTCTCGTCCAGCCGGCTTATCTCAGAAGTCACTTCCGCAGGTTTCAGCCCTTGCGGAGTCATAAATCGGATCCTCGAGGGGTCCGCCAAATCCTGCTTGAAAACATAATCCCTCTAAGCAGTCACATGAGGCTGAGTCTTGACTTTGTCCTTCCGATGCATCAAATAATGATGGCTCGCCACTTCTTTGAAAATGGCCATCATCTCCGAGTCCTTATTTTCCAGAACCTGGATCTCTTCATTTGATGGGAAATATTCCTCGTACGGCTCTGAGCCCCAGGGAAGCTTGGACACTTCGTACATCTCGTGGAGAGCCAACCCCAACTCCCCCATGGGAGTGTAGAAGGTGCCAGTCTGGGTATTGAACAACTCCAAGAGTGCAAGGAACATAGGCTTATTGAGATCCACGCTAGCCTGCGTGGCACGGATAGCGGCTGTCAGCCCAATCTCCTTAAGCTCAGCCTTGAACTTCGAAAGCACCCAAGTGGTCAAATCGTCCCACCTCGAGATATGATGACACCAACCTTCGACCCTAAAGCTACCTTTCGGATACATGACCCTCGATGTCAGCATCCGACTCGCGAAGGTTGAAGCATTGAAGGCAAAAGTGTCAGTTGGGACTTTACTGTAGAGGCTCCCGGGACGCAAAGTTCGGCAACTGAACGAGGGACCGGTTCGTGAAGCAGATAGGGTATCCCTCTGATTCGAGGTAGCATCAATCGAAAGAGCACCTCCTAGGGCCCCTCCCTGAGAAGGAGTAAGATCGCAGGGCATCCTTCTCTTTGAAGCTAAATGATAGAAGGCCGTCAGCGGCAACTGGCGGTCAAGTTTTCGCATGTACAGCACCATACCTTTTGCAGAAAAGAACCAGTCTTCTTTGACCTTCAGTATCTTCGCTTCAGTGGAGATCAGGCGGTCGCCGAACAAAAAGGCGGGTTTCAAGAAGGTTACATCCTCGGATTCAGTAGATTTCAGTTTTTCGCTCTCCATCATGCTCTGGAGGAAAGTCGGCAACTGGTTCTGGATCTGCAGCACCCTCTCAGGAGGTTGATCTTGTAAGATAACACCCTTGGCAGGGTTGACAACCGCCTCATCAAAATCAACTCCCATTTGACAAAGGAAAGCATCCAGAAGGACCTCATTCAGCAACAGAATCGTCATCGATACTGGCACAACAAAAATCAAAGGTCAGGCAAAAAGACAAAGTGTGTCAAAGCAACCTGGCGCGTCATCTGGGTTTAAACCCATGCGCCTCAGTAAAAGGCTTCGGCGCATCATCAGGGTGTAAACCCATGCGCCTCAGTGAAAGGCTTCGGCACATCATCAGGGCGTAAACCCATGAGCGTCAGCAAAGGCTTCGGCACATTCGGGGTATAAACCCATGCGCGTCCGTAGTTAAACCTCGGTGCATGATAAAGGCCTAAACCTATGCACGTCGGTGGGGTGAAACCTCGACGAGGACAGAAGTCCATGCGCGTCGGCAGAAGAGAGTTAGGGCACGTCAACTCAGTCGCATGATCCAAAGACCGCCTGAACAAAGAAAGTAGTGGAAAAGACGACACCCACCCGTCACAGCGGGGTGAACGTCGGCCGGAGTCACAATGGTGATAGGGGCATCCCCCTCGGTATACTCCACCAGCTCCTTTCCCTTGCCAGCACCGCCGCGAGGAGTTTTGGGAGCCATTTCTTTGAGAGAAGAAAAGTTAGGGTTTTTGAAGAAGAACTCTAAAGAAAGCAAAAGCAAGGAGAAGAAGAACTCTCTCTCTCTCCATCTCTCGCCTATTTATAGGGTTGGTCGCACGCGTAAACCGGTGATGTGTGATCTCAGCCGTCGCCTCGGGTTCTGTGAAGAGATAACCACAAATAAAACCAAAAAAGATCATCATTAATCTTTTTTAGGTTACCGAGGCATCATCATTTGTACTAACTGAGCGGAGCATACGCCCAGCACTGACGTGCAGAGTATCTATGCGCCCTGACGGTCATGCGCCTCCACTACCATGCTTCTTATTCAAAGTATTCCAAAACTTATCCAAAAGTTTTGAAAACTTTGAAGGGGGTCTTGTAGAAGCATGGAATTTCAGAACCAGAAAGTCTATGCGCCAGACTACATGCGCCAAAGCTTGGACAAAGTGCTTCACAGCAAAAAGCAACAAATATAGACATTGAAAGAGGACTTTTTATTTAATATATAAAAGTCTATTACATGTCTAATAAAGACTGTACAAAGGTGAAAGAAAAGATCCTAAGTCTACAGCCAGCAATCAATATGCGCCCTCGGCCAGGCGCATCCCAACATGCACCCTCAGCCAGGCGCATCCCACCATGCGCCCTCAGCAAGGCGCATCTTTTTCAGCAGCTCAGTTATGTGCATCCTCAGTTATGTGTATCCCTGGGGCAGCTCAGTTATGTGCATCCCTTCAGCAGCCCAGTTATGTGCCATCCTTCCAGCCAGGCTCACCTGGCCGAGCAGGACGAAGGTGGCAATTAACCCTCCATCCAAAAGTCAAAGGAAGAGAAGAGCACCGCAATCGACCCGCGGCTAAAGGAGCAGCTTCCAACCAGAATGGGCAATACCCACGCAGAGAAGGAGCTCGCCAAAGCTCGAGAAAGACGGTCAGGGCACCGCAATTCCGATCTACGGCTCTTCCTGTACAACGGAGACGAGGCTCGTACATCCCTATCTTTGGATGCAACAGGCACCTTCCGCCTGCCTCGGAAGCCCTCGACTCCAACTTTTGGATGTAACAGTCACCTTCAAGTACATCAATGAAGACATTGCGTCGCATCTTCACCCTCGGGAGCATCTCGTCAACAAAATGCATTCGAGTAAACGAATTCATGTCGAAAGGATGTGAGAGAACGAGAAGTAAACCCTCTCTCCATGCCACTATTTATAGGCCGGGCAGATCAAACCCATGCGCCAAGTGGATGGCTCTCCGAATTCCGTGCAATGAATTTGCATTAAATGGATGAACCGGACGCTTCGAATTTAGCCAAGTCAAAACGGCTATTTAAAGCACTCGAAGAACGTAACAGTTGCACCATCAAAGACGTCTCACGAAGCGGATGCGCCGGCCAGAGCGTGCATCAAACAGACGCGCCCTTTAACATCAAGCGCATCACATAGACGCGCCCTTCAGTACCAAGAGCATCACAGGGGATGCGCCTCCATGTGCCTAGTGGAATGCCAACCGACGCGCCCATTCAGCTGTCCATCGAATGTCATAAACATTAAATACTGAACTGACAGAGTTAGCAGCACGCCTCCCAAAGTCTGAACAGTCGGCAGCTTTTTCAGAAGACGAAGCATCGCCAACGTCAGCATCATCATTACTCCCCTCCGACGGCTACTGCCACGTGGCCACCCAACCATCTCGCATGCGCCTCCGCGGCCATGCGCCAAAATCTGCATACGCCTCAAAAGCTGTGCACCTCAAACTTTTCACTGATCCCTAAAAACAGAAGGAAAGTCACTGTTACAACTCTGCATGCGCCTCAAAAGCCATGCGCCCTAGACTTCTTCCTGATCCCAAAAGACAGGAGTAAAGTCACTACTGAAGCTCTGCATGCACCTCAAAAGCCATGCGCCCAGAATGGTTCGTGACTCCTAAAGGTTACGAGCCAAAGCCTCCTCATGCGCCCAATCCTAGGCGCATCCTACCAGATCATTCCTCCCACAAAATCCGGGATCTTCGAGCCATGGATCGACGACACGTGTCCTTTGACTCAACTCATCCAAGATCCCAGCAACAGAAAGATCTTCTTCTCCGCTACGTGACGGTTCACAACAGCAACATGAAGAAGTTAACCCCCTCGATCAGGGCGCATCGTCCATGCGCCTCCATCAGCAATCAACACGTGGCATCTCCGGGTACAGGCGCATCCTACATATGCGCGTATGAGCAGCCAGCCTGCAAAACTATAAATAGAGGGATCATTTCCTTCTTTTGGACACACACGGACCAACCTACGTGCACACATATCAACTTCCACAGCGAACAGACAGAGACTTCGTACCACCAGAGAGGCAGATACAGACACTCAACGTCTTCCTCCTCTCAGCAAGCTCCAGCACCCAGAGCAATCCAGACCTTCAAAGAACCGATAACCGTCATCAGATCATCAACGAAGTCAACGTATTACCACTCACTCCATTGGCACAAGGGACCCAGATAAACAAAAGTGTACTCCTAGGACTACATCTAAGTCCTATATTGTAATATTATTCTGTTTGTATTAAAATTTACAATCAAAGAATTTTAATGGCAAACAAGCAGAATCGGGACAGAAATCGATTGTGAAAACTCCGAATCTGAACCCGCGAGGTGCCTGTGAACAGCGGATCGGGGCACGCGGGGTCGGCCGGGACAGCTGCGGGGAGGCCGCGCGGATCGGGACAGCAGTAGCGGGGACAGGGGCCGCCCGGCTCGGGCTGGCGTGTACGATCGTGGGGATGCGGCGGTCGGGGTTGGTCGCCGGTGAGGCGTCGGCCTCGGAAGGGTGGCGCCGATCTCAGGGTCGGCCAGGACTTGGACGAAGGGCGCTGTCGGGTCGAGGATCTCGCCGGAGAACGTCGGGGTCGACTAGGGCTGGGTTTGGGGAAAAAGTTTGGGAGTTTAGAGATGGTGGTGATGGGGCATGGAGGGGATGGAGAGGGTTTTATAGGGGTGAAAGAGAGGAGTTACGGGAAGGGGAAGGGGAAGGGTGGTCGGCCGGCGGTTACGGGAAGTCGAGGAGTCGGCCGAGAGTTGGCAGTGGGGAAAATGAAGGGTTTTTCCCTTCAGGTGGTATAAATGAGAATGAGAGAGAGAAAGTGAGAGTTAAGAATTTTAAGTGAGTTGAGAGGGGTTACTGAGAGGAAAGGAATTCGTTCCTTTGAGAAATTAATATATATATAATATATTTAACTTATGATTTATACACGAAACCGATCTCGATTTTCGGAATTGATTCCGAGTCGGGTTTCGGAAATGGGAACGGGTTCGGGTCTGCCCAGACAATCAAAAGTCCAGGAATTTATATTTTTGAAAAATAATAATTTTTAATAATAAACACAATATTTAATTAATAAAGATTACGGGTTTCACAACCTTCCCTCCTTAAGAAATTACGTCCTCGAAATTTAAAGGATAGGGTTAGGAATTACCTCAGGTCTCAAACAAGTACGGGTACTGCTCCCGCATCTCATCTTCTTGCTCCCAGGTAGACTCGCCTGGGAAATTGTGCCTCCACATAAATCTGACTATGGGAGTCAACGAATTCCTGGTCCTCTTCTCGCCTCTGTCCAAAATTGCCACAGGCTTCTCTGGTACTGTAAGGCTCGGTCCAATCTCCAGCTCTGAATGGTCCAAGATGTGACTCGGATCCGGAATGTAGCGTCTGAGCTGTGAAACATGGAATACGTTGTGCACGCCTTCAAGATTAGCTGGTAGAGCTAATCGGTACGCTACTTCACCAATTCGGCTCAAAACTTCAAATGGTCTGATATATCTGGGACTCAACTTCCCAGCTCTGCCAAATCGGATAGTTCCTCTGGTAGGAGAAATCTTCACAAAGACACTATCTCCTTCTTTAAACTCCAGTGGTCGACGACTGCTATCAGCCCAATGCTTCTGCCTATCTTGGGCGATCCTGAGTTTGTCTCTAATCACCTTCACCTTCTCTGCTGCGTCAGTCACCATCTCTGGCCCCAGCAGTACTCTTTCTCCTACGTCGTCCCATGCAAGTGGAGTGCGACAACGATGTCCATAAAGAGCTTCGAACGGTGTCATACCGATGCTAGCTTGGTAACTGTTGTTGTAAGAGAACTCTACCAAGTGCAAATGGTCTTCCCAAGACCCTCCAAATTCTAAGACGCAAGATCTCAACATGTCTTCAAGCGTCTGGATTATCCTCTCTGATTGTCCATCAGTTTGGGAATGGTAGGCTGTGCTGAACTTCAGTTGTGTTCCCAAGCTGTCATACAAACTCTTCCAAAAGTGAGAGGTAATTCTAGTATCTCGGTCAGATACAATACTTACCGGTACTCCATGAATCCGGTAGATGTGTCTTATGTACAGTGCTGCCAACTTCTCGTTGGATAGACCAACCTTGAAGGGGATAAAATGAGCTGACTTCGTCAGTCGGACCACAATAACCCAAATGGCATCCTTCCCTCCTTGGGATTGAGGCAGTCCTGACACAAAGTCCATTGTTATATGCTCCCACTTCCACTCAGAAATGTCCAGCTGCTGTAGAAGTCCTGCGGGTCTCTGTCTGCTAGCCTTCACTTGTTGACAAATCAAGCATCTAGCCACAAATCTGGATACATCCTTCTTCATTCCATACCACTAAACGATGGTACGCATATCCCGATATATCTTGTTAGCTCCAGGATGTATGGAATACTGCGACTGGTGCGCTTCTTGTATTAGCTCATTCCTCAGTTCTCCAGATGGTACACACAGCCTCGTACCATTCTTCAATGCTCCGTCACTGGCGATAGAGAATCCTTCAAGTGTTCCTGCCAACACTTGATCTCTGAGTTTGTAAAGTGCTTCGTCTTAAAATTGTGCCTCCTTGACTTTGTCCATCAGACTCGAGCTTACTTGCAACTGCATTATGGTTGAGTCAGCTCCAGGTACAATAGCTTCTTGCCCCAGTTCCTTCATCTTTTCCTTAGGCAGTACAATCTCCAGACCAAGCTTCTCTATGTCCTCCAACAAGTGCCACTCCTTAGTTAAGAACATCGCCACTGGGTATCGAATAAGTGTATCTGCAACCACATTAGCCTTACCCGGATGGTACTGCAAGTCGATGTCAAAATCCTTCATCAGCTCCAGCCATCTTCTTTGTCTCATGTTCAACTCCTTCTGAGTAAAAACATATTTCAGACTTTTGTGGTCTGTAAATATTTCCACTCTCTTTCCATAGAGATAATGCTTCCATAGTTGCAAAGCAAAGATGACTGCAGCAAGCTCCAGATCATGTATGGGATAGCTCTTCTCATGAGTCCGTAATTGCCTTGATGCGTAAGCAATTACTTTCCCATGTTGTTGAAGAACGCAACCCAGTCCTTTTCCAGAGGTATCACTGTAGATTGAGAAACCGCCGGTACCTGCGGGTAGCGCAAGTATCGGTGCTGTTGTAAGCCTCTTCTTCAATTCCTTAAACGATGCCTGGCAAGCTTCCGTCCAGATGAACTCTTTATTCTTCTGAGTGAGCTTCGTCATTGGTTCAGCAATCCTGGCGAAATCCTTCACAAACTTTCGGTAGTAGCCAGCCAAGCCCAAGAAACTTCTAATTTCAGCAACTGAGCTTGGGGTAGACCACTTCTCAACAGCAGCTATCTTCTTAGGATCCACCGAAATTCCTTCTCCTGTGACAACATGGCCAAGAAAATCCACCTTGTCTAGAAAGAATTCACATTTGGATAGCTTACCATAGAGCTTCTCTTTTTTCAAAGTTCCCAGAACTTATCTGAGGTGCTCTTCATGCTCCTCTTTAGTCTTCGAGTAGATCAGAATGTCATCGATGAAGACAACAACAAACTGATCCAGGTATTCATGGAAAACCTTGTTCATAAGGTTCATGAATACAGCAGGAGCATTCGTCAGTCCAAACGGCATAACCAAGAATTCAAACTGCCCATACTTGGTGTTGAACGTCGTCTTGGGAATGTCCTCCTTCCTGACCTTGATCTGATGGTAGCCAGATCTTAGGTCAATCTTCGAAAACACCTTAGCTCCACTCAGTTGATCAAACAGGTCATCGATCCGGGGTAGAGGGTATTTGTTCTTGATGGTAATATTGTTCAGCTCCCGGTAGTCGATGCACATCCGCACTGTTCCGTCCTTCTTGGGCACAAATAAGACAGGTGCTCTCTAGGGTGAAGCTCTGTCTCGGATAAATCCTAAAGCCTTCAGTTCATTGATCTGATCCTTCATCTCCTTTGCCTCATTCGGGTTGACTCTATAGCATCCTTTAGAAATAGGGGAAGAGCCGGGGACTAGGTCAATGGTGAACTCTATATTTCGATCTGGGGGTAACCCGGGAAGACTATCAGGGAAGACGTCCATAAATTTTGCTATGATAGGATGGGGAGGTCCGGGTTCTTCTGTGATAGAGGTGTAGGTAACATACTCCATATCCTCCGGAATTTGAGAGATTTCAAACTCCGGCTCTCCAGGTGGGATGAAGACTACACATCCTCTGTGACAATCTATCAGCGCATGCTGCTTACTCAACCAGTCCATCCCTAGGACTATATCATAGTTGGGTAAGGGCATCACAAGCAAAGGTGCTATGAACTGGTGGCCTGATATAGTTATGGGACAGTTACAGGTCTCAGTGATGGGTAGGGGTCCTCCACCGGTCATGACTCTACATATCTTCTTGCTAAAGCCCGTAACTATGTGGTGTGCAGAGATGAATTTTGTTGATATGAAACTATGTGATGCACCCGAATCAAATAATGCTAAAGCAGGATGTGAATGCACATAAATGAAACCTGCAATGACATCAGCTGTAGGTTCCTGCTCTGGCTCTTGTTTCTCTGCTGTTAGGGCAAAAGCTCGCCCAGTCTTCTGTTGATGTTGTCCAAATTATTGTTGCTGAGTGGGCAGAGGACCTTTCTGCTGAGTTGCTCCAGTCCGATGGATCGACGAGGGGCAGTCCTTCACTTGGTGGGTGGCAGACCCACAGACTAGGCAGTGTCCTAGCCTCTTCCTGCAGATGATCGACTGATGCCCTGGCCTCTTACAAAAATCACAGACAGGGATCTGCCTCTGAGGTGCTCTATCCTTGTTCCACGCCTGTTGGTGCTGCTGCTGGTGGTGAGGAGGCCGGTTGTTGTTGTTGTTGGGCTTCTTCTGATTACCCTAGAAGTTGTTAGTTCCAGGATAATCTCTCTTTGAGCGAGCAGGTTGACTCTTCTCTATATCCTGAGCTCGCTCCAGGATCCTTTTATAAGTCTTAGCACCGCCTGAGATCACATGGGTGTGGATCTCTTCTCTTAGCCCATATCTGAACCTTTCAGCACGATCATCAGGGTCAGCTACCAAATTCTTGGCAAAACGGCTGAGTTGGCAGAATTCTGCCGCATATTCTCCAACAGTCATATTTTCTTACTTCAGATTCTGAAATTGCTTTTCCATCTCCCGCAACTCTGATGTTAGAAAGAACTTCCTCTGGAACAACATCTTAAAGGTGTTCCAGTCAACCTGCTTGTCCTGGAGTCGGGGTTCATTCCGATACCAGGTGCTTGCTACATTTTGCAGTTGGAGTCCTACTGCTTCCGCCTTGAGGTCTTCTGGAAGTCGAGCGACGCTTAGAAGACGCTCCATGCTGTCAAGCTATTCGTCGATATAGACGATTCCTTCGGTTCCCTTGAAGGGTCGAGGGTTCTGCTTCTTGAAACTCTCAATATCGTCCACCTTAGCAATATGATCCCCATTAATTTAAATGGCCTTAATGTTTTTATAAATTAATCCCTTATATTTATGTTTACCTTGGCAGGCCTTGGTTCAAGTTGAGCTGCTTCTCCTCTCCCCAGAGCACTCATAGCCACGTTATGAGCATTCTCCATATTTTCCCTCATAATCGCGGTTTGCTCTTGATGAGCTTTCGTTTGAGCTCTCTGGGCTTCTAGCACTCCTCGTAGCAGACCTATGAGGTCGGTGGGGTCCACAGGCACCGGTGGGGCAGCTGGAGTGGGTATTACCACAGGGGGCTGCAGCTCAGTCTGGAAAGATGATGGACCCACCGTTGTAGCAGCATACATCCCACGGGGTGCATTATGGGGACGGTCGATCAGCTGATGGAGTGTAAAACCTGGACTTGGTTGAGGAGGTGGGGTATGATCGGGTGATGACATCCCATCGCCAGCAGGATTTGTGGCCATATTATGGAAGGTTTAGGATTGTAAAACATAAGCAAGGTAGCCTACCAGTATATAACAAACAAAAATATTTAACATATATATTTCGGTCCTATGTTGTGACAAATTAATGTTCTAGTGTTTTAAATGTTTCTAGATATGTTTTCCTAAGTCGTTGATCTGACCTGCATGGGCCACCACTAAAAACATGTCACGATCCGGTCCCAATTTCTTGGGTCGAATCGAATCATGCCCAGCCTGCACCGTTGTTGAGACGGCGGCAGTAAGCTGTTTCACTCATGCAGGTAATCAACAACACTGTTCTAATTGTCACAACTTAATATTTCGATAAATAAAATTTGTCCAACACAAAGTTTCAAATACAAACCACAACTGAAATAAAATATTTATTTTCCACATAATCATAAACTGGAAATAAATCTAATTAGCAGTCTCCTCATCATCATCCTCTGGTAGAACAACCGGATACAGCTCAGGGTCATAGTAGCTACTTATCAATAGCTCAGTATCGTCCATAGTACCTACGGGAAATCCAGTCAGGAAAGGAGCAAAGTACACTTCATGATAATTTAACAATTGAAATAATAATAGAGTTATGCACTTTTAAACAATTTAAAATAAATAGTTTTCCAGTAGTTAAAATATTGTGATGTGAATAGGTAATGAATATGACCGGATTAGGTTATACAGTTGTATCCTATTGATACGATATGGCTTATCCCCGTGTGTATGAGGGGTAAGCTAACACAGTCATTATACTACTTTGGATGTGGTCATACTTATTACACTACTCCCCCAGTACCCAATAGTTAATCATTCAATGCTCTCAGAGAGAGTTCCGTGTTGCATCGTGGTTTAAACTTGCAATAAAACAATTACTAAATAATTGTAAACTAACACAAAATGTACCTGCCTTGGTTATGACTGGATTCGATGTTGGTTCCAGGATGATGCTAGTATAGTCCTTGAAACCCTACAATTGAGAATTTCTGACTTAGCTCCAATTTTCAATCCATATCTAGGTGTGCTAGTTACAATCTCTAGAATTTTATCCTAATCAAGTTTTATATTGTTACAATTATACTACTGTTACACGATTATCGATACGAATTAAAATTATTAATTTACTAAAGAAAAAGTCAATTTAACATTTATTGGGAAAATTCATATTTTTTGATTATTTGGCAAAACTTTGTATTTTGTAATATATCTAAAACTAGGTTTTTCTCTAAATGAAAAAAACGCGAATTTTATTTAAATTACAAACTTGTAATTTTTTATTACTTAATGTGAGAAAGTTATTTAATTTTCTATAAAAAATAATATTTAATTTTATTATTCTACGTGTTTTACGAACAAAACAACAACCCAAAAATAAAAGAAAAATCTACGCTACACAATGCAGGATCGCAGAAATAAATAGAAAACTGGGCTTATGCCCTTACAACACTTTACATGAATTAAAAATTAATTAAATTTGCTGGTGAACTCTAAACGTCGGAAAGCGGTCCATTCAGTAGGCCGAGGCCCTGCACAAAAAATACGATTGGCCAGTAGCTAGCTCCAAATAATAATTAATATTATTAAATATAAAATAAAAGAAAGGGTCTCAGACTTGGTCCAAAATCATGTTTGTAAATAGCTAATGCCTCAACGTTCGGAACAATGCCGATTTTGTTTGCATTTCGCTAAGGGCCCATTGATCGATACGGTCGTCGCCCGAAAGGTATCCAAAACCAACAAAACCAAATCGAAAAACCTTTTAATAATTCTTTGCAAAAGGCCGGTTTTGAAAATAGTATTTTGAAATCATTTGAGAAAAATTGGGCTGTATCTCCTTTGTAACTGGGATAACCCAATCCTGGAAAAGTGTCAACGCCCAAAGTATTTTCAATACAAAAATATTCCCAACACTAAAATCCCATTTATCAAGCCCACGAATAATATCCAAAATCACATAACTTCCGAATCGTAATATTCGAAAAAAACCCGAAATACTCTCAGGACCCAAAAAAAACCACAGAAACAAGCTAAGGAAATGTCACAGAAACATTTCCGAAAACCTTTCTCAGAAATTCTGAAACACTCACAGAACCAACAAACAATCCAAAATAAGCCACAAAATCATCCCGATGTCAAATTCAGAATTCCGACACCAACATCGCAATTATCGATGTCGAATCCTATGTCGAAATCGAGACCGCGTCATCATCGACACTAAGAGGGGACACGAGAATACGGAAAAAATACCTTGGTGCTCGGCTAGAGCTCTCAGATGTAAATAGGAAAAAGAATTAGATCCTGCAAATCTTGGAAGATGCGGACAGCGGAATCGGGACAGAAATCGACTGCGGAAACTCCGAATCTGAACCCGCGAGGTGCTGTAAACAGCGGATCGGGGCACGCAGGGTCGGCCGGGGACAGCTGCGGGGAGGCCGTGCGGATCGGGACTGCAGTGGCGGGGACAGGGGCCGCCCGGGTCGGGCTGGCGTGCACGATCGTCGGAGGCGGCGGCCGGGGTTGGTCGCTGGTGAGGCGTCGGCCTCGGGATGGTGGCGTCGAGCTCGGGGTCGGCCGGGACTCGGACGAAGGACGCTGTCGGGTCGGGGATCTCGTCGGAGAACGTCGGGCTCGGCTAGGGCTGGGTTTGGGGAAAAAGTTTGGGAGTTTAGAGATGGTGGTGATGGGGCATGGAGGGGATGGAGAGGGTTTTATAGGGGTGAGAGAGAGGAGTTACGGGAAGGGGAAAGGTGGTCGGCCGGCGGTTACGGGAAGCCGAGGAGTCGGCCGAGAGTTGGCAGTGGGGAAAATGAAGGGTTTTTTCCTTCAGGTGGTATAAATGAGAATGAGAGAGAGAAAGAGAGAGTTAAGAATTTTAAGTGAGTTGAGAGGGGTTACTGAGAGGAAAGGAATTCGTTCCTTTAAGAAATTAATATATATATATATATATATATATATATATATATATATATATATATATATATATATATATATATATATATATATATAACTTATGATTTATACACGAAACCGATCTCGGTTTTCGGAATTGATTCCGAGTCGGGTTTCGAAAATGGGAACGGGTTCGGGTCTGGCCAGACAATCAAAAGTCCAAGAATTTATATTTTTGAAAAATAATAATTTTTAATAATAAACACAATATTTAATTAATAAAGATTACGGGTTTCACAAACACCAACAGAAGACTGGGCGATCTTTTGCCTTAACAACAGAGAAGCAAGAGCCAGAGCAGGAACCTACCGCTGATGTCATCACAGGTCTCATTTATGTGCATTCACAACCTGCTTTAGCATTATTTGATTTGGATGCATCACACAGTTTCATATCAACAAAATTCATCTCTGCACACCACCTAGTTACGGGTTTTAGCAAGAAGATATGTTGAGTTATGACTGGTGGTGGACCCATACCCATCACTGAGACCTGTAACTGTCCTATAACTATATCAGGACAAAATTTCTTAGCACCCTTATTTGTGATGCCCTTACATAACTATGATGTAGTCCTAGGAATGGACTGGTTAAGTAAGAAGCATGCGCTGATAGATTGTCACAGAGGATGTGTAGTCTTCAGCCCACTTGGAGAATCAGAGTTTGAAATCTCTCAAGCTCTGGAAGATATGGAGGGTATTACTTACTCCTTTATCAACGAAGAACCTGGACCTCCTCACCCTATCATAGCAGAATTCATGGATGTCTTCCCTGATAGTCTTCCAGGATTACCCCCAGATAGAGATGTAGAATTCACCATCGACCTAGTTCCCGGCTCTGCCCTTATTTCTCGGGGATGCTACAGAGTCAACCCTTAGGAGGCCAAGGAAATGAAGGACCAGATCAATGAGCTGAAGGCCCTTAGATTTATCAGAGATAGAGCTTCACCCTGGGGAGCACCTGTCTTATTTGTACCCAAGAAGGACGGGACTATACGGATGTGCATCGACTACCGGGCGTTGAACAACATCACCATCAAGAACAAGTACCCTCTACCCCGGATCGATGACCTGTTTGATCAACTCAGTAGAGCTAAGGTATTCTCGAAGATAGACCTTCGATCTGGCTACCATCAAATCAAGGTCAGGAAGGAGGATATTCCAAAGACGGCATTCAACACCAAATATGGTCAGTATAAATTTTTGGTCATACCGTTTGGATTGACGAATGCCCCTGCGGTATTCATGAACCTTATGAACAAGGTTTTCCATGAATATCTGGATCAGTTTGTTGTTGTCTTCATCGATGACATTCTGATCTATTTGAAGACCGAAGAAGGGCATGAAGAGCACCTAAGGAAAGTTCTGGAAACCTTGAGGAAGGAGAAGCTCTACGGTAAGCTATCTAAATGTAAATTCTTCTTAGACAAGGTTGATTTTCTGGGCCATGTTGTCACAGGAGAAGGAATTTTGGTGGATCCAAAGAAGATAACTGCCATTGAGATGTGGAGTACACCAAGTTCTGTTGCAGAAATCAGAAGTTTCTTGGGCTTAGCTGGCTACTACCGAAAATTTGTGAAGGACTTCGCTAGGATTGCTGAGCCGATGACAAAGCTCACAAGGAAGAATGAAGAATTTGTGTGGACTGAAGCTTGCCAAGCAGCATTTGAGGAACTGAAGAAGAGGCTTACCACGGCACCGATACTTGCGCTACCCGCAGGTACCGGCGGTTTCTCAATCTACAGTGATGCTTCTGGTGAAGGATTGGGTTGTGTTCTTCAACAACACGGGAAAGTAATTGCTTACGCATCTAGGCAATTACGGACTCATAAGAAGAACTATCCCACGCATGATTTAGAGCTCGCAGCGGTGATATTTGCTTTGAAGTTATGGAAGCACTACCTCTATGGAGAGAGAGTGGAAATATTTACAGACCACAAAAGTCTTAAATATATTTTCACTCAGAAGGAGCTGAACATGTGACAGAGGCGATGGCTGGAGCTGATGAAAGATTTTGACATCGACTTGCAGTACCATCCAGGTAAGGCTAATGTGGTTGCAGATGCACTTAGTCGATACCCGATGGCGATATTCTTGACCAAGGAGCGGCATTTGCTGGAAGACATAGAGAAGCTTGGACTGGATATAGTGCTACCCGAAGAAAAAATAAAGAAACTGGGATGAGAAGCAATTGTACCAGGAGTTGAATCATCAATGATGCAGTTGCAAGTGCGTTCCAGTCTGATGGACAAAGTCAAGGAGGCACAATTTCAAGACGATACGCTTTACAAACTCAGAGATCAAGTGTTGGCAGGATCACTTAAAGGATTCTCAATCGCCAGCGATGGAGCACTGAGGCATGGTACAAGGCTTTGCGTATCAACTGGCGAACTGAGGAATGAGCTGATGCAAGAAGCGCACCAGTCGCAGTATTCCATACATCCAGGAGCTAATAAAATGTATCGAGATATGCGTACTGTAGTGTGGTGGTACAGAATGAAGAAGGACGTATCCAGATTTGTGACTAGATGCTTGATTTGTCAACAAGTGAAAGCCAGCAGACAGAGACCGGCAGGACTGTTGCAGCCACTAGACATTCCGAAGTGGAAATAGAAACACATAACGATGGACTTTGTGTCAGGACTGCCATGATCCCAAGGAGGGAAGGATGCCATTTGGGTTATTGTGGATCGACTGACAAAGTCAGCTCACTTTATCCCCTTCAAGGTTGATCTATCCACCGAGAAGTTGGCAGCACTGTACATGCAGCATATCTACCGAATTCATGGAGTTCTGGTAAGTATCGTATCTGACAGAGATACTAGATTTACCTCTCACTTTTGGAAGAGTTTGTATGATAGTTTGGGAACACAATTGAAGTTCAGCACCGCCTACCATCCCCAAACTGACGGACAATCGGAGAGGACCATCCAGACGCTAGAAGACATGCTGAGATCTTGCGTCTTAGAATTTGGAGGGTCTTGGGAAGACCACTTGCACTTGGTAGTGTTTTTCTACAACAACAGCTACCAAGCTAGCATTGGTATGACACCGTTTGAGGTACTCTATGGATGTCGTTGCCGCACTCCACTTGCTTGGGACGACGTAGAAGAAAGAGTACTGCTTGGACCTGAAATGGTGACCGATGCAGCAGAGAAGGTAAAGGTGATTAGAGACAAGCTCAGGATTGCTCAGGACAGACAGAAGCATTGGGCTGATAGCAGTCGTCGACCACTGGAGTTCGAAGAAGGAGACAGTATGTTCGTGAAGATCTCCCCTACCAGAGGAACTATCAGATTTGGCAGAGCAGGAAATCTGAGCCCCAGGTACATCGGCCCATTCGAAGTGTTGAGCCGAATTGGAGAAGTAGCGTACCGTTTAGCTCTACCAGCTAATCTTGAAGGCGTGCACAACGTCTTCCATGTTTCATAGCTCAGACGCTATATCCCAGATCTGAGCCACATCTTGGACCATTCAGAGCTGGAGATTGGACCCAGCCTTACAGTGCCAGAGAAGCCAGTGGCAATTCTAGACAGAGGTGAGAAAAGAACCAGGAACTCTGTGACGCCTATAGTCAGAGTTATGTGGCAACACAATTCCCCAGGCGAGTCTACTTGGGATCGAGAAGATAAGATGCGGGAGCAGTATCCGTATCTATTTGAAACCTGAGGTAATTCCTAACCCTATCCTTTAATTTCGAGGACGAAATTTTCTAAGGAGGGAAGGTTGTGAAACCCGTAATTTTATTTAACTGATTTAGTATCTAATATTATTATTTTATTATTTTTTTCGGTTCAAAAAAAATATTATTCATAATTTATTGGATTTCTTGTTTTGGCTTGACCTGTCCCGAACTTGTTTCTGAAACCATGTTCGAATCTGAGCCAATCTCGGTTTTCAAAATCATTATTTAAAGTATTATTTTATATAATATTATAATTCTTTATAAAGAAAAGAAAACTTAAAATTTCCTTTTAAAACTTTCTTTAAAACTCTTAAACTCTCTCTTTCCATTTAATTCATTCAGCACACTTTTTATTAAACTATTATATTAACTCTCTTTCTCTCTCTAAATTCTTATTAACTATTAGCTAAGGAGAAAACTGTTCTTTTCCTTCTCAAAACGGCTAAATGGCCGAGCCTTTCCTCCCCGAGCCTTTCGGCCGACCCCTCGGCTCCCTAACGTCGACTCCTCCTTCAATCTTTAGTAACCCCCATCCTCTTTCCTATATAAACCCTCTTCCCCATCCTTTCATCACCATTCCTCACTATTTTTCCAAGCTCTAACCGAACCCTAACCCCCAAATCCGACGAACCCCGTCTGAAATGCGCCCTTCCGGCAATTTTTTGGCCGAACCCTTCGGCGCGCGCCCCGACGCCACTTCCAGTGTTGCCCGAGGCCCTTTCGGACGACCCCGAGCGGATCCTGCCGCCGCCTCCTCCTCTGTCCGGCGACCCGCAGCCGATCCGATGACCCCGCTCGGCGACATCCTTCGCCGGCAACCCTCGCGCCCGTGCTCGACCTCCTGTGGTCCCCGATCCGGCTGCCCCGTGTCCGATTCGTTGTCCGTGGTTTCGTGGCCGAACCCGCTGTCCAGTTTCCATTCCCGAGTTTATTCCGCGGCTCCCCGACCAACGAATATTGGGCAATTTTTGAGTAAACTCAGTAGTTCGTCCCTCCTGTTATCGAGTCGATGATGAATTTGGTCCTCGAACCCGCTGCGGGATTCAGATTTAGACGATTTCGATTTCGAAAAGTTCCAAAGTCCCCTTTGGTTAAGTGTGTGCTGTGGTAGCTTTTGACCTTCTGTTTTGGAATTTTTGAACTATTGGGTTTCTGTGGTTTTTGTTCCTGTGGCTTCTCGGAAATTTTGAGTTAAGTTCGGATATATTCTGTAGATTGGTTTTATGATATTTTCGGGTTCTGAGTAACTTCGATTTTCCGAATACTGGAAACATGCTGTGGATATTATTTTTTGGGTTTTAATATTAATGGTGGAAATGAATTCGTGGGTTTTTCCCTGGTTTGGGATATTATTTGTGTGGTTGGCACAATTTTCCAGTACTGGGTTATTCCAAATATAGAGGAAATGCTGCCCAATTTTCGTAAAACTATATATATATATGATTTTCAAAACTGGTTTATTAAATGGATTTTTCGGACGACGACCTTATTGGTCAATGGGCTCGCAGCGAAATGCAAACGAAACCGGCATTGTTTCGGACGTTGAGGCATTAGCTAGTACGCGACGTAATACTTTGGACCAAGTCTGAGACCTATTTTCATATTATAATTAATATTAATTATATTTATTATTTAGAACTAGTTACTGGCCAAATCATATTTTGGTGCAGGACCTCGATCGGCCTGCTGAATTGGATCGCTTTCCGGCGTTCAGGATTCATCAGTATATTTTTTTTATTCCACTCATTTATGTAAATAATTGTAAGGGAATAAGCCCAAATTTTATTTCTTTTATGTGGTTCTGTAATAATGTAGAGTAGTTTTTATTTTCTGGTTTGTTGGTGTGACGTAAACACGTAAAATAATAAATAACTAATTATTTTATTGAAATTAATATCATTTTTCTCACATTAAATAAATAGGAAAATTACAAGTTCGTTATTTAAACAAATTCACGTTCTTCTCATTTAAAGAAAAATATTAGTTTTATATATAATATTACAAAATACTAAGTTTTGCCAAATAATCAGAAAATGCGATTTTTTAATAAATGTTAAATAGATTTTTCCTTCGTAAATTAATAACTAATAAATCACATCGATAAACGTGTTTTGGTAGAATTTGTAAATAACATAAAACTGGTTTAGGACCAATTCTAGAGATTGTAACTAGCACACCTAGATATGGTTTCCTCTCTAATACTGTAAGCCACTGATTTTCAAATTTTTTTTAAACTAGTGTTAATTAATTATTAAATGTCATTATTGGTTTTAAAATAATTTAATATGATTTTAGGAATTTTCTAGAATTTTTAAATGAATTTTTAATGAGTTTTAAATACAAAAAATATTATTTTGCAAATATTAGAATTGTTTTAATATGGTTTTGCAATTATTAGAATTGTTTTAATACTGTTTTGTAATAATTAGAATTGTTTTTATATCAATTTGTAATTTTTAAATTGTTTTTATGTGGTTTTGTAATTTTTACAATTGTTTAGATATCGGTTTGCAAATTCTTATTTGTTTTATGCAAATTTTATTTGCATTTATTACTGCGGGAACCTATTATGTAATTTCCTAATTCTGGGGGACCTAAGTGTAAACCTACAGCCCCCCCCCCCGACCAGTCACTCTCTCTCTCATCCCTCACCCACCCCGACTGCCCCGGCTGCCCGACCGACTCAACCGCCCTGCCCCCGACCAACCGACCTCCCTTCCCTATAAAACAAACCCTAGACTCAGCCCTAACCCTAGAACGACCCCACGACCACCATCGACGCCCCCACAGCCCATCTCCTCCCCCATTTCCCTTTCCCGTAACCCTAACTCCGGCGACCCCCGTTCAACCACCACCGCTCGACGTCATCGTTCCCAACCACCACCATCAGGACCGCCTCGTCGAGCCGCGTCCAGCGCCACCACTACTCCGCTGCGACCACATCGCCTCAGCCGCCGTCGAGCACTCTCGAATCCCCTCTGTGAAGTCGGACACGAAGGTAGCAGTTACGAGACTGTGTCGTACGTGTCTCGTACACGTATATATGGTTCGCCGTGTCCTGGCGAACATTTTTGTGTAACTGGACACGAGAGAATCGAACCGTGCGTGTCGTGCTAGGTGTAGACACGTAGATACCTGTGTCCTGAACTGTCTGGACACAGGACGACATTTATATTTTTTTTTATATATATATATATCAGCCTAATCAGAAATAACATAAACCCTAATCCTATCTCTAACAAAGCGGGCCGCTGGCCCACTGGCCAGCGCGTAACAAT
Source organism: Iris pallida (assembly GCA_029216955.1). Lineage (NCBI taxonomy): Eukaryota > Viridiplantae > Streptophyta > Magnoliopsida > Asparagales > Iridaceae > Iris > Iris pallida. The sequence continues at coordinate 2,385,839 of JANAVB010000599.1, read as the reverse complement.
AAACCCCCCCCCCCCCCCGCTCTGTTAGCCTGGGTTCGAGCCCAGCCTTTGCTGTTTCTTTTTCTTTTTCTATTTTCTTTTCCTTTTTCCTTTTTCTTTTTATATATATATATATTTATATATATATATATGTATATACATATATTTGTATGTATATATGTATTATTCTATATACTATGTTTATATATATATATATATGTATATATATATATATTTGCTGTTTTTATATATATATATATATTTATACTTTATTATTTTATATATATATGTATTATGTATACATATATATTTATGTATATATATTTTCTTGTGTATATATATTATTATATATATATACTATTATAAGTATATGTATACATTAATTTTGTATATATATATATATATATATATATATATATATATATATATATATATATATATATATATATAGATAATATATATATATATATATATATATATAAAAAAAAAAAAAAATATATATATATATAGATAAGTATTTTCTTATATGTATGTATATATACATATATTTGTATATATAATATAGTTAAGCATTTTCCTATATATATATAAATATCCCTATATTTATATATATATATTATTTCCTATACGTATTTTACTTAGCTTAGTGTAAAATATTTATATAAAATAATGTTCATACTTTTATAGTTACTATGTAAAAACTTTACCTTATTAAAATATTAATATTATTTTGCATTTCTACCACTTAGTATTTTCTGTATATTTAAATTACTGCAACCATTTGATGTCCAAGCCTAGCATGGGTATTGGGCTCAAATGTGTTTTCACACATTCAAGACCTGTACAAGTCATATTGGACTTGATTCATGGCCTTGGGTCCTGTATTTGAACTTTGGTTCAAATTATATACATGGACAAAAATACGCAGATAATTAATCATTATTGTGCATTACTGTTTTGAATTTCTAAAAATACTTAGAGTGTTGCTAAAATTATGGAAAAAAAATAGTTTTTAGATACTTTGTTAAGTTGATCAATTTAGTATAATTTTTGTAGTATTTAAATTACTGTTTGCCACTAGTTTGGCATATGAAACCAAAACTCACTTTCTGTATACTTAGGAAAGCTGATTTTTATAAAATACTTGTACTGGTTAATAAATTCCAGAAAAATTATAATAAATTTCTATGATTAACAAGGATCACTTTGATACTTTACTTTAAGAAAAACTAGACTTTTTGCCTATCTTTAATATTGTTAAAACACAATAGTCTTTTGATTTATTTATTGATTAATTACGACTTGTAGCTTTTTATGTTATTTGCCGTTTTAGTCATGTTGAACCCCATCCCTCACTAGTGTAAAGACCCTGGAATGTTAGTTAACATAGTATGTCACCCCCACATTGGTCTCCTAGGCCAAGTCATTATTTTGGCTGGGTGTCCAGTCACAAGTCGCGTCACACCAGTTTAGTGATCTAGTATTTTAGCTTAGTGTAAAAGCTAAGTTATTGCATTTATTTCTACAGTGACGAGTTACTGGACATCCATAGCACTGTTATCGCAGCTTGTTTTGTTTTGCTTTGCTAGAGGCAAGTACTTTCTACGAACTTTATATATTGTCACATAAATGAACTGCAAACCCCACCATGTTAAAATGCTGATCCTTGGGGTAGCAAGTCAGATCTTTACATGTTGTACTTTCAGTTACTGCCATGCTTAAGGACAGTTCTTATATCTTCACATGTTTCATACTGGTTCTCGGTACATGTTTCACTATGCTTTATACTGCTCTGAGCATTCACGAGTTTTATACTGCTTCCAGTACCTGCCATGCTTATACTGCTCTCGTATCTCTCACATGTTAGAACATGGGTTATGGGGAAACTGACAGTTGAGTACGTGATCATGCCCCTATCTGCGGCCTTGATGCCGGTGTAAGGACGACATTATGCATGTAGACCTTGCCATAGGCCCAAAAGCCCGCGGACTTGTACGTGTGTACATTTAGGCATGTACGAAAGTACATATGGTTCTTAACGGTGCCACAGCACCATCACCTATTGACCGATCACGTACTCGCTACAGTTTTAAACATTACATATACATCTGTCTTTATGACATATGTATCATTGCCATGATAGATTGTGTGATGCCATGTTTCCAGTTATTTCTTCTATGTTCATTGCCATGTTTCATATGCTAATTTGCTAGAAAATAGTACTTGCTCCCGTCCTGACAGGATAACGTTGTAGGTATACTTACTGAGGAGGAGTTACTCTGCGACTCATACTATGGAGTTACTGCCGAGGACCCGGCTCTGCTTTACAAGGATGTTCCTGCGGGGAGACTCGTCTAGTTTGCTTAGCTACTTGGGATACTTAGTGTAGTCATGTATTAGACTCTATCATTTTGTAACTGGACATGTATCCAGTTTTACATTTCAGACTTGTACTTTGGACTTATTTCTATATATGAGACGACTTTTGTGTTTGGAGCATTTATGATTCTTCTTCACTTATAGAATTGTTAGCACATTTAGTCTTATCTTGTTATCTCTAGAACAGCTTACTGCGCTTTATCTTAAGCGTAGGCTGGACATGGCTCGGCCCGGCCCAACAATTTGGGTAACGGGTCGTGACATGTTTTTTTGGCGGCCCATACAAGGTCCTGACTAAATTGTTTGGTTACGTTATTGTACCAAACATGCCTGCAATTAGAAACTTAAGGTAATTAGACAACATTAGGAAAGACGCTTAGAACACCTAGAGGAATGCTAGGATTGCAACATAGGAAACACATCACATGATTGCTATTATAATTAGATTTTCTTGCATATGATTGCTTACTTTAAACAAGTCCTTATAAGTCTTTTATGTGTAATTTAGATGGTGCTTACTCGTTCGTCCCAGCATATCACCCCCGAGAATGGGGCCCTCCGTATCCAGTCAGCTGACCAGTTGACTGATGCATCTCCACCTACCACATTCCCCTACTCCACAGATCCACAGACCCAAATACCACCTTCCACATCCCAGGCCCAGCAGGACCCGATACTTCCACCACCCCCTATCACTATACCCACCCAGGCTTCCGTCACACTCGACGGGACCCAGCTGCTCACACTGATCCAGGGATTCCTAACAACCCATCAGGAGCAGACTACCCTACTCTACCAGAGCCTAGAGTTAGCCCGGAGCATTGAGGAGCGTCTTCTGTCTAGCAAGAGGCCGGCTTCTGTACACCATAAGGGACCGTCCAAGCGTCAGGCTTTCCAGCAGAGAGCACCGACGCCACCCCAGCAGACTTACCGTTCCCCTACATCACATCACCCGACCCAGCCAGTTAGAGCCCCGGGACCCCGACAGCAGCAGCAGAAGGGAACTTTTTGTGCATTCTGCAAGAAGCAAGGCCATGACTTTCTCGTCTGTAGGAAGAGATTGGGTCAGTGTTTAGTTTGTGGATCTGCCATCCATCAGATTCGGGACTGCCCAGTAGCCAAGGGACCCCAGGGGAAGACTTATAGCCTAGTCCTTGAGCCAGAGCCGGAACAGGTTTCAGGAGGTTAGTTTTGACCGTAGTCTTAGTCATTTGTTGCATTGCTTGCTATGTTAGAATATTGTCGGGTCTTCAATCCTTGTGAATTTCGAGGACGAAATTTTTCAAGGAGGGAAGACTTGTAAGCCCCTGATTTTCAAAATTTTTTTAAACTAGTGTTAATTAATTATTAAATGTCATTATTGGTTTTAAAATAATTTAATATGATTTTAGGAATTTTTTAGAATTTTTAAATGAATTTTTAATGAGTTTTAAATACAAAAAATATTATTTTGCAAATATTAGAATTGTTTTAATATGGTTTTGCAATTATTAGAATTGTTTTAATACTGTTTTGTAATAATTAGAATTGTTTTTATATCAATTTGTAATTTTTAAATTGTTTTAATGTGGTTTTGTAATTTTTACAATTGTTTAGATATCGGTTTGCAAATTCTTATTTGTTTTATGCAAATTTTATTTGCATTTATTACTGCGGGAACCTATTATGTAATTTCCTAATTCTGGGGGACCTAAGTGTAAACCTACAGCCCCCCCCCGACCAGTCACTCTCTCTCTCATCCCTCACCCACCCCGACTGCCCCGGCTGCCCGACCGACTCAACCGCCCTGCCCCCGACCAACCGACCTCCCTTCCCTATAAAACAAACCCTAGACTCAGCCCTAACCCTAGAACGACCCCACGACCACCATCGACGCCCCCACAGCCCATCTCCTCCCCCATTTCCCTTTCCCGTAACCCTAACTCCGGCGACCCCCGTTCAACCACCACCGCTCGACGTCATCGTTCCCAACCACCACCATTAGGACCGCCTTGTCGAGCCGCGTCTAGCGCCACCACTCCGCCGCGACCACATCGCCTCAGCCGCCGTCGAGCACTCTCGAATCCCCCCTGTGAAGTCGGACACGAAGGTAGCAGTTACGAGACTGTGTCGTACGTGTCTCGTACACGTATATATGGTTCGCCGTGTCCTGGCGAACATTTTTGTGTAACTGGACACGAGAGAATCGAACCGTGCGTGTCGTGCTAGGCGTAGACACGTAGATACCTGTGTCCTGAACTGTCTGGACACAGGACGACATTTATATTTTTTTTTATATATATATATCAGCCTAATCAGAAATAACATAAACCCTAATCCTATCTCTAACAAAGCGGGCCGCTGGCCCACTGGCCAGCGCGTAAACAATAAAACCCCCCCCCCCCCCCCCCGCTCTGTTAGCCTGGGTTCGAGCCCAGCCTTTGCTGTTTCTTTTTCTTTTTCTATTTTCTTTTCCTTTTTCCTTTTTCTTTTTATATATATATATATATATTTATATATATATGTATATACATATATTTGTATGTATATATGTATTATTCTATATACTATGTTTATATATATATATATATATATATATGTATATATATATATTTGCTGTTTTTATATATATATATATATATATTTATACTTTATTATTTTATATATATATGTATTATGTATACATATATATTTATGTATATATATTTTCTTGATTATATATATTATTATATATATATACTATTATAAGTATATGTATACATTAATTTTGTATATATATATATATATATTATATAGATAAGTATTTTCTTATATGTATGTATATATACATATATTTGTATATATAATATAGTTAAGCATTTTCCTATATATATATAAATATCCCTATATTTATATATATATATTATTTCCTATATGTATTTTACTTAGCTTAGTGTAAAATATTTATATAAAATAATGTTCATACTTTTATAGTTACTATGTAAAAACTTTACCTTATTAAAATATTAATATTTATTTTGCATTTCTACCACTTAGTATTTTCTGTATATTTAAATTACTGCAACCATTTGATGTCCAAGCCTAGCATGGGTATTTGGGCTCAAATGTGTTTTCACACATTCAAGACCTGTACAAGTCATATTGGACTTGATTCATGGCCTTGGGTCCTGTATTTGAACTTTGGTTCAAATTATATACATGGACAAAAATACGCAGATAATTAATCATTATTGTGCATTACTGTTTTTGAATTTCTAAAAAAACTTAGAGTGTTGCTAAAATTATGGAAAAAAAATAGTTTTTAGATACTTTGTTAAGTTGATCAATTTAGTATAATTTTTGTAGTATTTAAATTACTGTTTGCCACTAGTTTGGCATATGAAACCAAAACTCACTTTCTGTATACTTAGGAAAGCTGATTTTTATAAAATACTTGTACTGGTTAATAAATTCCAGAAAAATTATAATAAATTTCTATGATTAACAAGGATCACTTTGATACTTTACTTTAAGAAAAACTAGACTTTTTGCCTATCTTTAATATTGTTAAAACACAATAGTCTTTTGATTTATTTATTGATTAATTACGACTTGTAGCTTTTTATGTTATTTGCAGTTTTAGTCATGTTGAACCCCATCCCTCACTAGTGTAAAGACCCTGGAATGTTAGTTAACATAGTATGTCACCCCCACATTGGTCTCCTAGGCCAAGTCATTATTTTGGCTAGGTGCCCAGTCACAAGTTGCGTCACACCAGTTTAGTGATCTAGTATTTTAGCTTAGTGTAAAAGCTAAGTTATTGCATTTATTTCTACAGTGACGAGTTACGGGACATCCATAGTACTGTTATCGCAGCTTGTTTTGTTTTGCTTTGCTAGAGGCAAGTACTTTCTACGAACTTTACATATTGTCACATAAATGAACTGCAAACCCCACCATGTTAAAATGCTGATCCTTGGGGTAGCAAGTCAGATCTTTACATGTTGTACTTTCAGTTACTGCCATGCTTAAGAACAGTTCTTATATCTTCACATGTTTCATACTCGTTCTCGGTACATGTTTCACTATGCTTTATACTGCTCTGAGCATTCACGAGTTTTATACTGCTTCCAGTACCTGCCATGCTTATACTGCTCTCGTATCTCTCACATGTTAGAATATGGGTTATGGGGAAACTGACAGTTGAGTACGTGATCATGCCCCTATCTGTGACCTTGATGCCGTGTAAGGACGACATTATGCATGTAGACCTTGCCATAGGCCCAAAAGCCCGCGGACTTGTACGTGTGTACATTTAGGCATGTACGAAAGTACATATGGTTCTTAACGGTGCCACAGCACCATCACCTATTGACCGATCACGTACTCGCTACAGTTTTAAACATTACATATACATCTGTCTTTATGACATATGTATCATTGCCATGATAGATTGTGTGATGCCATGTTTCCAGTTATTTCTTCTATGTTCATTGCCATGTTTCATAAGCTAGTTTGCTAGAAAACAGTACTTGCTCCCGTCCTGACAGGATAACGTTGTAGGTATACTTACTGAGGAGGAGTTACTCTGCGACTCATACTATGGAGTTACTGCCGAGGACCCGGCTCTGCTTTACAAGGATGTTCCTGCGGGGAGACTCGTCTAGTTTGCTTAGCTACTTGGGATACTTAGTGTAGTCATGTATTAGACTCTATCATTTTGTAACTGGACATGTATCCAGTTTTACATTTCAGACTTGTACTTTGGACTTATTTCTATATATGAGACGACTTTTGTGTTTGGAGCATTTATGATTCTTCTTCACTTATAGAATTGTTAGCACATTTAGTCTTATCTTGTTATCTCTAGAACAGCTTACTGCGCTTTATCTTAAACGTAGGCTGGACATGGCTCGGGCCGGCCCAACAATTTGGGTAACGGGTCGTGACAAATACTAAGTCAGGATTCTCAATGTAGGATTTCGAAGACGAGTCTGATTGTCTATCCCGGAACCAACTCTTCAACCAGTCGTAAAACAAAGGCAAGTACGGTTGTGTTTATTTTTCAATTTAGTTAATAATAGTAATATTGCAAGATTAAACCACATTGCTACACGGAACTCTCTCCGAGAGTATTGATTGTTATTGATTGTGGGATTGGGGGAGTAGTGTAGTGTATTATGACCAATACGCCTCATATTGCATATTGATTGTGCGAGCTTATCCCTCTTACACACGGGGATAAGCCGTATCGTATCACTATGATACTATTGTACAACCCAAGCCGGTCATAAATATTACATACTCAAATCATATTGTTTTCAATTGTAGAAAATTGCTGGAAAATATTATTTAAATATTTCAACTGTTTAAACTGCAAATTTCTAATTATTAGTTAAATTGTTAAATTTTTATAATTGTACTTTGCTCATTTCCTGACTGGATCCCCCATCCCCAATAGGTTCTTTTGATGAGGCTGAGCTATTGATAAATAGCTACTACGACCCGGTGCTTTATCCAGCAGTGCTGCTAGAGTCCCATTTGGAGGACGATGATATTGTGGCTGATGAGCCAATACTCTAGAGGATGTTTTATCGTTTAGTTTTGATGTTAAATAAAAGACAGTTTAATTCAGTTTTTATTTCAGTTGTATTTTGTTGGACAAAGTTTATTTTTAAATATTCGAAATTCAGACGTTGTGACAAAATAGATTGTGTTGTTGTGATTACCTGCATTTGGATACAGCTTACTGTCGCCGTCTCACAACGGTGCAGGCTGGGCATGATCCGATTCGACCCAACAAATTGAGACCGGGTCGTAATAGCACTATTCATTCCTGCGGTACTATTCATCGTCCCTGCCAGAACCAGGACAGATGAACATAGAAATGTCCAAATATTATTTTGGGCGTAACTTCCTCAAAACAAGTCAAAATTCGGCGGTTCAAAAGCCAAAATTGGGTAGAATGAGATTTCCTACAACCTAGGACCACTAGTTTTCGAAAACAACCAAGTTTGATAGATCAAAACTATAAAAATCCATAAAACTCTAGTTTTAGAAACTTAGATCTACACAAAACTAGCCATTAAAATAAAAAACTCCAAGAACTAAACTTCTAGAGAATGAAGAGAAAAACAATATAGACAAATAATATCAAAGAAAAAAAAAATAAAGAATGAAAAATGCACAAATCTCCACTTTTGAGCAAGTTGTACTTGCCTAAGTAGGTTGGTGGTTGAGGGAAATGAATGAGAGAGTGAATGAGGAAAGAGAGTGTCGAAGAGATTATTTATAGTGGGTGAGGGTTGGCTTAAGAAAAACCTAATATCTAAACATGCTCTAACCATTCCACTAATGATATGCTTAAAAGCTACATGCAACCATTAATAAATAATAAATAGAATTATGCATATGCTAAATACAGGATACCATGTACAAAATTCATAAAAGAATATGTATATCGGGATCGGAGAGTGACAAGAACACAAGAAAGTATTAGATAAGTATAAGCAAGCTAGAAAGGATATTCTATCCTATAAGCGGGAGAATGAAAAGCTTACTTGCTTATTGAATGATGCTAGAAATAGTTCTCCTTTTGATAATTTACTGAGATTTTCACACTGAAGTTTAGATTGCATGAGGCACTTGATTGCATTGAGAACAACACTCAAGAAAATGCTAAACTTAAGGAGGAATTAGAATCAGAAAAGAAGAAGTATTCTATTGCTTCATGTAGAATTGATGCTCTTTCTGCTAAATATGATGAGATCTGTGCTAACTCTAAAAAGTTAGAGATTAGACTGGAAAAGCAGGTAGTACAACCTACGACTCAGTCTAACACAAGACACTTAGCACATCACAAAGTCACACACGACAGATCATCTAGAAAGGAAGCAAGCAAAGCTAAAGCTTCACACAACCATGCTTTCTATTACAAGTATCCACGCATATCATGTCACCCTACTACACATTCTTATACTGCTACACATAGTACTAATGTTAATTCTTTCTGTAATTATTGTGGTATGAATGGACATATTTCTAATCATTGTCAGATTAGAAAACTTGTTGATATGAACTTGTACAAATGGGTTCCCAAAGCTAACAAATGTGGATCCAAGTATTGGATACCAAAGTCTTCACCTAATATTGCAGGTGAAGCTTCTCATATCAAATAGAAACATGGAACATGTTAGTGATTGCAAAGCTACAAAGGTCATCTTCCATGCAATTGCACCAACAGAAGTGTGGTCACTAGAACCACTTCCGTAACATGCTTCCTAAATAGTTTTTAATATCTAGCATGTTCTTATTGATGTCTTGCTATTAGCTTTTATTGATATTTTTTTATTTATTGTTTAAATCAATATGAGATATAATCCTAGGTTGACTAGCTGTTTAACTTAAATGTTTAGTTCACACTATACAATATTTTTTTATTAGTGTGACACATTTATCTATATATGCTCTTTATTTTAGTTTTATCCTTGAAGCATGTATACCACTCTAGTCCATAGAAGCTTTTGTTTTTGGTTAATATGCTTTTGACTCTTCGCCTTTAATATTTTTAATGGTCATTTTTTACCGATTTGTCTTTAACATGTCATATTTACTTTGATCGATATTTTGCGAGTATGTATGTTTAGCACAAGTCTTCTATTTACTTGAAAAGTATATACATATACTTTTATGTTAACCTTGTGCTTGCATAATATATTCACTATTGATTCTTAAATTTTATTGTGATTAACTTCTTATGAATCAAGTACATCTTTGTCTGACAAAGCATATTTATGCATGTTTTTGATCTTGTGATATTTTTTTATGCTTATTATGGATACATGAATAATTTATTTTTATTTATATATTGCTCGTGTTTCTTATATTTTTGTATAAATATCTTTATGGGGATATATGAGTTAAGTTCAAGTTCTATATTATTTTAAAAAGTAGTTTTTAAACTTGTGCTTATCTCATACTTAAGCTATTGATTTTTTAAAACAAATTTATGTTCTTATCTTTATTAGCTTCTTCCTCAAAGACTTTTTTATTGGCTTTTTGGTTGACATTTTGGATACATGATATTTTTAATATCTTGATCTTGATAAACCATTATTTGGGTATTTACTTTTAGGGTTTCTGGATTTCGATGTTGTTCGATGATACTGTATATATTCCTTTGAATCTAAGTTCTTAAGAGTAGAGATTATTTTAGGAACAAGCCAAAAGGGTCCTTCTGTCATTCAGGTATAAAAAGCTTGAAGTGACACGGTGTACTAGTCTTTGGACTACCGCTAGCTGGGAACCGGCCCCTACAGCTAACCCGAAGTGATTAATATTTTATAGACTTAAGATTTATTAAGGTGTACTTGCAACTATCGTCTAGTTCTGGATCCAAGGTACTGAACCCAGTCCCCTAGATTCCAAAAATATCAACGTGTCTAGGTCCTACATTTTGATTTACAAATATTTTATATTTTATTGTTACCCAATGATTTTGTAGCACATATGGATAAATATAATTCATACATCTTATACCGTATGCTATGTTGTTCTAAATTTTTTTTTAAGTCCATAGAATATAATTTTTTTTCATATTGCACTAATTCTTCTTAAATTCTCGGTTATTAAAGAAGAGATTTATTTTGGGTACAAGCCTACAATGGGTATGTCTGTCACAATGACTACGGTCGAAGCGAAGCGGTACTTAAGTGTTACCCGGTGGACCTCTGTTAGTTGGGACAGTACCTCTACAGCTAACCCAAGATTGATCAACGCTTTATAAACTAAAGATTTATTGAGATCTAGTTGCAATTGTTATCTGATAGATTTTAGATTTTAGATTTGATGGATAATATTATTTAATAATATTTTTTTTACAAAAGGTAACATACATTGATCTTTCATAGGTTAATGTTTGTCATCTTTTGATATATTCTTTTCTGTCACACTTTTCGATATTCAGCCTTAATGATTTTGTGACTACTCAGTAAATATATTATAGTCTTGTAATTTCGTCTTTAACTTGTGTAATATTCAATAATTTTGAGCTTTATATTATTATCTTCTTATTCAAGTTACTTACTGTCTACAATAGTAATTCTTTGCAGGGGAGAAGTCAAGCATATTAAATTTCTCTTTCTCAAAGCGTTTCTTTTCTTTAACCCTACGGTTATCTGATGGACACCGTGCTAAGGCTTTAAAAGGAAAGAAATGAACTTTGATAAGAAGACCTAATATTTTTGAATTAGTTTTCTACTTCTGGAAATATGTCTTTGAATTTTTTTAAATTTTTTTAATACAATTATTTTTTTGGATATAGCCATGTAAAGGTGGAGCAATTAATTGTTTCAAATCAATTATCCCCTTGATATGCCATATATCTAGAATACATTTTTCTTTGGACATTTATCTGGTTATGTTTTCAAAATGGATTTATTTATGATTTATGGATTCTTTTATTGAAATTATTTTCGTGATTCGAATCGTCAGCTTTCAGTCTGAGGACTAAATGGACGCATTCGAACATTTATTAAGACAGTTTTTCGTAATAAATTCCATATTTTTGAAAAGTCTTTTTGATTTCTTTTTGATTTATTGAATCTGCCCGGTACTCGATTGTTATTATTAAAGACAGCTTTCAAAAATCTTTTACTTACATGAAGTGATTTGTGTTTTATATATTTATTGAAGACATATTTTCTTCATCTTTAAGCGTTTATTTATTGGATATATTTTTTTTTGCCTAAAGATGATATTTGTTTTGAGTTTGGAATTTTATATGCATTTGATCAAAGGAAAGAAAGATGCATATCTTGGATATTCCTTAGATCTTGTGATTATTTATTTTATCTATTTTATGCATATAAATTATATTTGAACTATATACGCATATTTTAAGGGAGAGCAAATTAATTGTTTCAATTCTTTTACGCCCTTAATATGTGGTATACTAAGTTTATCATGGACATATATTCTCTTATTTAAATATCTTGTTGAATTGGTCATGATATTTGGATTTGTATTGAGTTTATGAGAGAATATATGATTTTAATATTTATTTATTTTTCTCTCATTTTTGAGTTTCTAAAAGTTATCTTGCCAAATATATATATTTAATTATCATTATTTGATTGAGTTTAAAATTAATTTAATTTATTGATAATCCTTTTTGAGTTTAAACTGATTTGGCATTTCTTATTGAGATTTTATCTCAAAGTTCATGATTATCTATATTTAGACTGATCATACTTTACGGAGGAGCATTTAAGTCGACTGAATTTCTCCATCTCAAGTATTTTGTCTTTATTACCTTAATGTTTATCTAATGGATATTCATATATCATGCTAAGGTAATTGAATTCAAATGCATGAACTTTGATATAGATATTGCATAGATTCTAGTATACGTATTTTGATTTATTTTCGATGATTATACTCTTTATGGAATTGATATACTAATTGGTATGGGCAAATTATGAATCACATTTTTTTGTGATCATTGTTAAAAGTCTCATTATATTTTTGATTTTTTTTATATATACTAGATCTGCGAATTTCTATCCCTCATGATTTATTTATGACCAATGATTGATTCCAACTATATTGATATTTTTTTGGTCTATTTTAAAACAATATGATGAACAAAATATGTTTTGAATGTCATTTGTTTTATTTCTAGCTGGTAAACTATTTATTGAGTGATTTCTTGTTTTTAAGTTCAACCAACTATGTTATGTTTTGACAAGTTTTTATACTTTAGTTATGCAATTTTCTAAAAACTTGTCGTTACACTGTTCTCCTAATCCTTGATCATGATTGTTTTTGCCTTCCTCCTTTACTTATGCTTGAGTTCATTTTTAGCTCTAATTACGGAAGAGCTTATTTTTGATCATATCAAATGGGGAGAAATAAGTTTAAGTTATGTGTTTATTAGTGATACATGCATCTATTATATATATATATATATATATATATATATATATATATATATATATATATATATATATATATATATATATATTAAACTTAAAGGAATTGCCATAATAAAAAAGGGGGAGATTGTTAGTCCAATGATTATATCATGTTTTTGAATATGGCTAATCAATTAAGTTTACCATAATGACATCACTAATATTCATGTAATCACTATTAGGTGCTACTTAAACTTAGCATTGTCCTAAATGTTCTATATCATATTGCTATACTTGTATCATAGTGTTTTGTTCGTCGAACATGTTCTTATAGACATGCAGTAAGCATGATCAAGTTTTGTCAAACTAGGACATATGCAATAGAGAATTATTGATGGGCCACAGACGGCGTTATATAAGAAGATTTCTCTGAACCGCCTAACGACCTATCCGGGGCTTTGCATCGGGTTCCGCTGTCCGGTCAGCGGACATGGGTCGAGTGGACAGCGCCCCCCGTAGGGGTTCGGGAGCGAAGCCCCCGAAAGGTATTCAGATTTCTAGATCTGTTTATCTTTGGACGACCGTAGTCAAGGAAAAAGGCGACTTCAAGTCTGTTCAAATATTTGAAGAAAGGCGTCATCAAGGGGCTCTTAGTTTTCCTATTTCATCAATATAATTTTTAATTTTTATTGAGTCTAGGAATACGATGTACACTGTATCGTACTGGCAAATAGGCTACCCAAGAAACGTTTTCAAAATATCATTTCATTTTGAAAACAAGCCCACTTACAAAAGCCTAAACTACTTCCTAACTGATTGACTTTTCAAAAGCCCAAAAACCAATTTACAAAAACCCTAACAGAACTCCAACAGAACTCAGCCAGAGTTCGGCCAGAGTTCAGTTAGTGAACGTTGCTTTTTGAACTTGGTCTTCCCACAGTTATGGATCCCAACGAGATTTTCTTATAGAGTTCTGCCCGAATTCTGTCCGAGTTTTGTCAGAATTCTGCCTTTGAAAAAACTATAAATAGAGAAGAATTTTAATCATTTCAATACACTATTTCACTTTCATATCTCTTCTCTATAAGCCTACTACTTCTTCCAAAGTATTCCGAGCTATTCATTTTCAAATCCCAAGCCAGTTACAATCCTCTAGTCGATTTGCCAGTCAGTACGGTCTAGAAGCTTCAGAGTGATTATAATCAGAGGCTTGATTGAAGATAGACACTTCACAATTGAAGTTGGTCGAGTACTTCAGATCAAAGCTCGCGTTGTAGAAGTTGCAAGAACTTCGGATGAAAACTTGTGGTGATTTTTCATAGTGGATTCAACTGGAAGCTAGAGTTCTTCTGACTGGACTAGTCCTCACAAGAGGGAAACCAGTATATATCCTTGTGTTTGCTTTTGCTCTCTACTCTCTAATTTTCATTTACATATCTATGATATATATATTATGTGATCTTGTTACTAACATTTTTTAAATAGTTAATTTCTGCTGCCTACTCTATTCACTCCCCTCTAGAGTATTGTGCTTTACAACTCGTTCCTACAATCGGTCCTACAGGGTAAAGGCTAGATGTATACATGCCCTTGTCTATAGTTATATAAGGTAATTATTTGTCTCTATATAAAAGTACACAGTCATAAACACTCGTACATTATGCCTATAACCATGTAGTACCTATATATGTATATGAAATTTCATATAATATGCAACAATTGTTTTCCACCTTATACATATCTATATGTATACTATATACCAATTAAAATATACGTAGAGACATATACATAGGTACATAAATACATACGCATGCACACTTCTCATTAGACAAAATAACTTCTATAAAGTTTTTAGAGCTTATGCTCACATTATTTAGGCTGAAGGACGCGTTGATGAGTTGATGAGGTCTAAGGACCACTATATATAATCCTAGATATACGAAATTGTATTTAAATCTATTTGGCTTATTACATCCCAAAAATAAATTCAAAATAAATCTACTAAGTCATGGGTACTTAACATGCCTTTACCAGGTAAGGTTACCTAAGTTAGGGCCCAAATATTTTTGTAATGCCAATAATAAAATTTAGGAATAATATTTTTACTAAAGATAAATAGTATTTCAAAATATAAATTTAACTGGTTTTCAGAATACAAAAGAAAATAATATCGTAATATCGCATGTAAGGTTTCTAAAGAGAAATTTCTTCCTCGATAAGGTATATAAAGTAAAATAATCAAAATAAAAATAAATAAATATTAAAAATTTGGGAAGAGGGATGCAGAAACGATGGCCTGGCTCAGGGTGGTGGCGATGTTGGGGAGAGCGCCACCGCTAGATCTGGTGGCACTCGATTCGAAGAGGCGAGGTGGATGTGCTGGGTCAGGGAATGGTGGCAGAGGGTGGCCTGGAAGATGGTGGTGATATTGATGAAGGTAGTAGAGGAGGTGGTAGTGGTTGTTGGGCACGGTGGATGGGAGGTGGTAAATGGTGGAGATGGGTGTTCGTGAGGGTGGCTGGGAAGTGTAACCCTCGATGGCCATGCTGGGACGCCGTCGGGTCAGGGGGTAGATGAGGGAGTCTCCATGTTGGCTGTTCGTCGACCGGACTACAGCCTGGGGTACTGCTACCGGGATCGGCTAGAGAGCTAGGGTTAGGGTTTTGGATTAGTATCGGTTGTGGCCATTATTTTCTATAAAGAAATTCTCTTTATTTGTTGTGTATCTGGGAAAATTACAACTGTAGGAATCCGATCTAGAAGACGATCGCTTTATCCCTTGGACTATGCGAAGAAGAAAAGCTCTCAAAATTTTGACAGTAGATATCAATGTATCTGTACAATGAATAAAAAAAAGAACTCTATTTATAGAGTCAAAACAGTAACTGAAAAGATAACTACCTCACCACTAGTGTATTTGAAAAGTCACGCAGACTCTAAATACACGCAGGGTTAGTGAGTAGTTGCTGGACGTGGCCCGTAACTGTTGGACACATGGCATTAGTGCATGAGTCGTGTGCAAGTTACTGGGCACGCGAGAGAGAGATCGGTGGCATGGCTGCCACGTACTCCAGTTGAAATGAAATCCACACTGTCTTGCTGAAGGCAAAAAATCCACGCAGTTTCGTTGACGCAGACTCGTTGAAGGCGAAATCCACGCAAGCTTTGAAGAAGAATACTTCAGAATTCACGCAGGCTTTGAGAAGAATAACTCAAAAATCCACACAAACTTGAGGAAGGAGGAGGTTCAGAATCCACGCAAACCGCCAGCTGTCTTGATTTGGCACGCTTCGTCTGACACAGAATCTCTGACATTGATTATATTGTCAGCTGTATTAAATGAAGATAAGACCCAAAGTCACGCCAACTTGGTGAAGAGTGAGTCTTGCTAAGGAAGATTTCGAAAATCACGCAAAAGACGGCGATGATCTCTCGAATTCTGTGCATACGTGGCATACGAGGAGACGTTTCTCGACTGTTGTGTTGTCAGTCATTATGATTCTGACGTATGGCTGAGCTGTCTCTGCGTGACTTCTAAAGGAGATGGCCAGGCAGAACTTAGCGTATCTTTTGTGCTGCTTCTTGGATCACTCTGTGTGACTTGTTCTGATCAACTCAGCGTGACTTTCATTTTTGAGGCCTACAAAACCCCCTTCAAAGTTTTCGAAAAATGATAAAATATTTTCGAAATACTTTGAAATAGAGATGATGAAATGAGTTAAAGTCACGCTGAGATGACTCCAAAATTTTTCGGAAGTCGAAAAGACTTCGAAGTTCTTTGAAAACATCCAAATGAACTTATTAAATGTCATAATGACTCTTCGTTCTCCGAGACTGATTGCGTCCAATTTATGGTGGAATATGAACTATCGACGAGATCTGTTATATAAACAGGGAGTGATTCTCAGTTTTGACTTCATCTCTCGAAAATATGACCCCAAAGGAAGCAGCTGAAGAGGAAGCACGCAAGTTGGGCTTTTGCTCCCATGGTGACCCCACTTTTGGGGGTAAAGAACCCGAACCTGTCGTCATTGAGCTCAAGGACGATGCCACGCAGTTAGCCAAGAACCTCTTGAGCTACTTTGGATTGGATGGCTCGTCTTCTTCTGATGGGCGGAGCCTTATGGAGAAGCGTGAAATGCTCGAGACTCTATTGCATCGCCTGGGAGTTAAGAGCGTAGAGGAGTTAGGCATCAAACTTAGCCGCTCTGGAAAATAGGGCGTAACTTTCTACGCTTTTGTTGCACTTTTTTTTTTGTCTTTTTGTAAGGCCATCAGTGCCTGTTTAAAGAATGAAGTATAACTTTTGTGTTTGATCTGCGTGCCTTTTAATGAAGAAGATTAATTAGCACTCTTTGACTGTTTCCAATATTGCACGGTCTCCCGAAGTACACATGACACTCATTCCACAATTTACGAGCGCTATTTATGCGGATCTTTTCCAAGAATAGACCTGCACTTGACCCTTTAAATAGATGGATGAACTCCACGCAAACTCATCTTCCCATTCTTCTTCCTCTCTTCTGAGAATGAATTTTCTATGAGAAGGAAATAGGAAAGCCATGTTGTCTGATGTCAAATCTCTGTGCACGCTACCAGACATGGATCTGTCAATCCTTAGCAGCAAACTCAGCGGTAAGTTCAATATACACGCATCGAATTTTTTTTTTGTTTGCTAAGGACAAATTCATCTTCCTGAAATGAACAGAATGTATCTGTCTTTGCTTGGCCAGTTTCTGTTGACTGATTTTTCTTTACTGTTTCTTGCAGAATTTTGGCTGAAAACCTTCTTCAGAACTGGCATTGGTGATATGGATGCTGTGGATAATGTTCTTCTGACATCTACATCAGGGAGCTCATACGCTTTTGACGCGTAAATCAGACAACTCAGAACTCTTCGTGAGATAGAAGGGTCTTCCTTAGATGGTAGGAAGAGCCTTTATACACGAGAGTTGGATGGTGGAGTTAACTCTACTACCGAGAGATTGGGTAGTAGAGTTCCTTTCAAGGCAGAACCAGGAATTGTATCCCAAGGTTTGGATACATTCCTGTCTTTCTTGAGAGGTTACCCCCATCCACCAGTTGTATTGGCAGCAACACGTTTTCGTGTTGCCCTACTCTGTGATTCTCCTCTCTTCTGAGAGATAAGACCAGAGTTTGATTCCTGCTGGACACCCAGGAATTGCCACAAACAACGAGATTGCCAGAGAAGATCCAAGAAGAAATAGATCTCAGTTGTACATAGAATGAAAATCCAAGATTTGTAATAGATTTCCATTATGATTTGTAGGAAAGTCTAAGAAAAATGTAATAGACTTTTTGTGGTGAAATGGGAATGGAAATGACAATTCTTCTATGCTCAATGATTTGTATTTGTGGATGAATTGTGGACATGATAGATAATAAAATCATCTTTTCTGTTTTAGAGTATATGATATTATCAGAGGTATTATGGACGTGATAATATATAGGAACTCGAAAGAAAATAGATTGATTTCTATACAGAGGTCAAAACATGACAAATGAGTAAGCAGATTCGGAATTGATTCAGAGGTTATGAAAATGTGATCAATAACGAATCCCCACTTAATGAACTGATAGAAGATTATGAACGGATGAACCGTTAAGAAATGATGAACAGATGAACTGTCGAGTGAATGCAATAAATGAACGGACGAACCGTAAAGTATTAATGAACATGTGAAACGTCGGATGAATGTGAGAAATGAATGGATGAACTGAATATCGAGAAAGAATACGTCCCTTCGATCCTTGTAACCATATGCCTATAAATAGAGCATATATTTGAGTAGAAGGATCGCATTTTATCCACAATGTCTTCTGAAGAGAATATAAAGAAGGCTGAAGCCGCCCCCGAAGCTACTGAAGGTGTTAAAGAACATCCACCTCCGCAGAAGAAGGAAATGGGCGAAAGCTCGTCTACTCCCAAGCCGCCGAAAGATATCCTGGACTTCCTGGTCGAACCAGGAGAAACCGAAGAAGAAGAAGCAATGAGGCTGGCTGCCTGTCAATTCTTGGTGCGGTCAGGAAAAGATGTACTCAATTCTTTTGCTGATTATGTATGTGGTCCTCGTCCCAAATATGAAAGGGATTACAGTGATCTTCCATGATGATGTACTCTTTTTCTTGAGGAATTTGTCTCAAATAAACTCCGTTTAAGGAAACTTTGTTTACGATATATCCTTCCCACTTTATATTTGCCTTTATTCATTGATCTTTTGACTCAGAAATCAGAAAGACTAAATATCATTTTCATAAATATGATATTGAGATAGAAAATTCAGAGGTAATGTGGACATGATTTTCTAGATATCAAATTTGTTGAGAAAACGATACAAAGTAGAATACCTATCTCCATTGGGGATAATAGATATCAGAATGATTCTTCGGAAAGAACAATGAAACAGCTGGAGAGTGATGGGAGGACAATCTTGATAGAAATATCAGACGTAGTACTTCTTCAAGAATTTGCCGTTGATGGGCATCATAGTGGCTTTACCATCTAGAGTAGTGAGTTGATAAGCCCCATTAGAAAAGATCTTATTGACAATGAATGGACCTTCCTATTTTGCATCAAACTTGCCCTTATTCATGTGTGTCATAGTCATCGGGCGTCTGACAGTAAGCACAAGTTCTCCTTTCTGAAATGTTCGAATTCTGACTTTCTTGTTAAAAGCCCTTGAAATTCTAGCTTGATAGAATTCAATATTCTGTTGAGCAGATAACCGTTTTTCATCCAGAGCCTCCAATTCTTGAAGTCGAAGACGATCATTATTTTCGGCAGTGAGTTCATTAGCGATTGCTATCCTTAAAAAAGGAATTTGAATCTCTAATGGGAGAACAGCCTCAGATCCGTACACCAGAGAGAAAGGTGTACACTTAGTAGCATTACGGACTGTAGTGCGATAAGCCCACAAGCATTCCCCGAGCTTGTCACTCCAATTACGTTTGTTAGTGGAGACAAACTTCTTTAGGAGTTTGATGATAGTCTTGTTGAAAGCTTCTGCCAATCTGTTAGCTGCTGGATTATATGCGGTAGAAGCAACATTATTGATCCGGTGATCGTCACAGAATCGAGTAAATTTCTGGCTGACGAACTGTGGTCCGTTATCATGAACAATGCGTCGAGGAACACCAAATCTGTAGATGACGTGGTGCTTAATGAAGCTGATGACATTAGACGTCTTAACTTCAGATAAAGGAATAGCTTCGGCCCATTTTGAGAAGTAATCGGTTATTGCGAGAATGAACCGATGACCTTTAGATGATGGAGGATTGATCGGGCCGACAATGTCCATGCCCCAAGCTTCGAAG
Source organism: Iris pallida (assembly GCA_029216955.1). NCBI lineage: Eukaryota > Viridiplantae > Streptophyta > Magnoliopsida > Asparagales > Iridaceae > Iris > Iris pallida. The sequence continues at coordinate 2,365,275 of JANAVB010000599.1, read as the reverse complement.
GGCCATGATGCTGCCGTCGGATGTAGAAATTCCGAAGGTTGATGTATAAAATCCGTATGGATTTGGCAAGCTTTGCATTTTCTTGCATATTCAATGGTATCTGATACCATAGTTGGCCAATAATATCCCATCCGTCGAATACGGTCTTGAAGTTTTGGCCCAGGTTGATACGCTCCACAAATTCCATCATGTGCTTCACGAATAACTTGTTGGGCTTCATCACCGGCAATGCACCGAAGGAGTAAACCATCATAAGCTCGACGATATAAGGTCTTTGTTGTATGATTGTAATAGAATCTGAGTGATCGTCGTCTGATAGATGCTGCCTCACTCGGATCATCCGGAAGAATATCATACAATACAAGATCTAAGAAAGGAAGTCTCCAATCTTTATCCGTATTTTGATTCTCAGTCGAGTTACTGAAGATGAATTCCATGCTGGAATCGGATGAAGATGATATCGATTTACGACTAAATCCAAATCCTCTTGTTGTGTTGACGTCATGAGATGTTGATTCTTCAATGTCAACTGGAAGTCCTAGAGTCAGGTTATTTTCAAGATGAAATAATTCTCGATTACGAACAACGATCATTTGTTGTCGTTTGATTGGGATAGCCAGCACCGCTGCAAGATTAGCAAGGGCATCAGCTTCTGTGTTACATGCTCGCCTAACATGTTCAATGAAGAATTCCTTAAATGATGAGGCCATAGATATGGCCACTCTTTGATAAGGAACCAGATCTTGATGGCGAACTTCATAAGTACCCCTGATCTGATTGATAATAAGTTTAGAGTCTCTATACGCCTCCAAATATTGAATATTCAGATGTTTAGCGAGTTGAAGACCAATAAGCAATGCGTTGTACTCAGCTACATTGTTTGAACACGGCAGATCGAGAGAATAAGCTCTTTGGATGGCAAGACCTTCTGGCGATACAAGAACAATTCCAACTCCAGCAACAATATCGCCATTAGGACCAATTCTTGACGCTCCATCAAAGAATAGACGCCAAGTAGGATCTTCTTCAGCAATTTGATTTGAATCTAGGACTTCATCTGGGATTTCATCATAGAGTTTTGAATTTTCTGGAATTGAGTGAGCATCCAGAAAATCAGCTAAAGCTTGTCCCTTGACTGATTTCTGAGGAATATAGTGCATATCATACTGAGCAAGTAGGATTCCCCAGTTAGCCAATCGAGAATTCAAAACACTGGGTTTCTTCATCATGATCCGTATAGGATTGATCCTGGAGATGACATGAATAGTTTGGCCAATGATATAATGACGTGTCTTTTGGACAGCAAACATCAAGGCTAGACATTCTTTTTTAACTGGTGAATATCGAGGTTCAGCTCCGGTCATAGTGCGGCTGAGATAATAAATGGCCTGTTCATGGCCATTTTGATTCTTTTGAGCGAGTAATGCACCCAATGAATGACTCATTGCTCGAATATAGAGGAGGAACGGTATTCCTGAGACGGGAGGTACCAATACTGGAGGGCTCATCAGATATTGTTTTATATCATCGAATGCTTTCTGACATTCATCATTCCAGACAAAAGAGACACCTTTCTTCATAAGTTTGTTGAATGGTCTGCAGCGTCCTGATAAATTAGAGATAAATCTCCTGATATAAGCAATTCTTCCTTGAAATCCTCGTAGCTCTTTTAAGGTGCGTGGAGGACGCATCTCTTGGATGGCTTTGATCTTCTCGGGATCCACGTGTATACCTTTAGAGGTAATGACGAAGCCGAAAAATTTACCACTAGAGACGCCTAAGAAGGACTTAGTAGGGTTCATCTTTAATTGATGCTTACGCATTAGATCAAATATAGTCTTCAAATCTTGGATATGATCCTCCTTTTGTCGACTTTTGACTGCAATATCGTCAACATAGCATTCGACTGTTTTCCGCAAATGTTCACGAAATATAGTACTCATAGCTCGTTGATAAGTTGCTCCTGCATTCTTGAGACCGAATGGCATAACTGTATAGCAGTATGTACCAATCGGCGTTCTGAAAGAAGTGTGCTTCTCGTCTTCTGGGAACATTTTGATCTGATTATACCCATAATACCCGTCCATGAATGACATTCGTTCAAATCCACAGGTATTATCAACCATGACATCAGTGATTGGTAGAGGGAATTCGTCTTTAGGACATGCCGCATTGAGATCGCGAAAGTCTATGCATACTCTGATCTTGCCAGTCTTTTTAAGAACAGGAACAATATTAGCCACCCAATCGAGATGTTGTTCCTCTCTAATAAACCCAGATGTAATGAGTTTATTGACTTCAGCTTCAATTGCATCCATGATATCCGGACGAAATCGTCGCTGTTGTTGTTTGACCGGTTTAGCATTCGGCAAGATGTTGAGCTTGTGAGTTGCAATTTGAGGATCAAGCCCTGGCATATCTTCATAACTCCAAGCAAAGACATCGATGTAATCACGAATGAGTTTGATCATGTCTTTCTTATCAGTTTCTGAAAGACTTTCACTGATGAATATTGGTTTGGGAGACCCCTCTTCACCAACATCTATTTGAACAAGTTTATCTTCAGTCGGAGGTTCTTTTTGCTCGAAACGGAACTCCCATTGATTATCTAATCTTTGGGCCCACTGTTCTCATTCAGGTGAGATTTCAAACTCTTCTTCGTCTTCATCATTTTCTTCAGAATGGTCAATGGAAACCATGTTAGAAGATAGAAGGTTGCAATAGAAGTCACCGATACTCGTATCGGAATCCCAAGAAGTGGTACTAGAAGAATCAGATCTCTTATCTTCGTCAGACTCAAGATCTTCATGGATAATGTTGATGAAAGGAGTAGGAGCAGTATAACCCAATCCGCATTTTGTCCTTCCATATTTCAAAGGAGGAATCCGGACAGGCATTTTTCTTCCTTTTCCATTATTAAGGCCAGTCCTAAAGTCATAGCCCATATTTTTGATGATGTCTCTAGATTGCTGACTATAACGACGTAGTTGTAATCTTCCAGTATCATCATTTTTGTCATCATCTTCAAGATCAGAAGGATTTTGAGGCCCTTTGTAGAAGAATATTGGAATGTCTCCTGGCTTTCTGCTAGGAACTAGAAAGTATGAAGATTGTACAGGTTCTAGAGATACATCTGTATGAACAGTCTGTACAACTCCTATGGTTATTGTGTTCAAGTCATCTAACAGATGTAAATAACTATGAACATAATTACACACATCAACGTACTGCAAAGGTGGAGACTTTTCATTAAATGTAAAAGCAGCAATATTTACATTGGAAGAAGGCTGAGCCTTAGAGATTTTAGCCAAGTCAATGACTAAAGGGGGAGAAGAAGAAGAAGCTTTGTTTCGATTAAGATCGATAACAAATGGCTCAGAAGAGGTGAGCTCCCTTGAAGTTTGAGTAGGAAGAGTTGTCCGCCCTCCAACTGGAATTAGCAGAGTATCTTGTGAAAGTACAGGAACTGTAGTACGCCCACTGACAGGAATGATCAGTGTATTCTGAGTAGATGACTGAGGTAACGGAGAGATCCGTCCACTCACTGGAATGATAAAAGAATCTTCTCCAGAGGGTTTAGGAGATTGTTGCTGAGTAGTTCGACATTTAACAGGGATTATTATAGTCTCACTTTGTGCATCTTCTTTCTCCATAGCTTGTATGATCCTTGTATATTCTTCTTTATACATTCGGGAATCATTGAAATAAGCTTCAACCCCATGGAAGGGATTTATATCAGTATCAACTGGTATGGCATCTGATACAGTCTGTCGATTTTGCAACTGAGCTGTTATGAGTTCATACATTGACTTCATTGTGTCAGTCATAGACTTCATTTGCTGTTCCAAAGAAGCAATTCTTTGATCTTGAGGAGTCAGGGAAGAAGAGGGTTCATCAGTATTCCCATCAACCATGTAAGTCGTGACTGTATGAGGGATTATTGATGAACTAGTAGATGTTGTATGCTCTGAATCATTGCTTCGTGTATCAAAGTCAACTATAGGAGAATTACCCCCAGTAGGAAGAGGTGGGAAGTTAGATTCTCCAAGAAATTCAGAGTCAATTTCAGGGATCAAATTTCTTTGACTAGAAGCCAGGAGTCTTGCTCTGGTGTTTTTATATACTCCATCTGGACTATCAACTCTACCCCCGGTGTCCCGAGAAGTCATGTTGACAGAGGCAAACAAAGGCTCGTCTTCATCTGGCATAGGTTCATACTGAATCCTATTAAAGACAGACTGTCGTTTATTTTGACATCTGTATTGCATTGTGACTCTTGGCTGGAAGTCACATTCAACATGATCACCATAGTCTTGAACTGTTGATTCACATCTGCACTGAATTATGACTCTTGGATAGAAGTCACATTCAGCATGTTCCTTTGATATAGAATTACTCCTTCTCTTCTGTTGAAGATATTCCCGTAAATCTGTTTGTGAAGATTGAGGAGTATACTTCCTGTTCTTGGGTCTTGATGGCTCTTGATTATACAAAGAATGATTAATATGAGCCACATAATTTCTTGTATACTCTGCATCTGGATCTTTTATCTTCATATCCAATTGGTATGGTTTCTTAACACCAGAAGTGCTGAGTTTTGTTCTTAAATCAGTGGAAGGTAACATATTAATTTTGGAAACATGGAGTTTTTCTTCCATTGATCTGGATATTTGCAGAGAAGGGAGAGTTAAACCACTCCCTTGATTAGGAGTTGGTAACAGACCCTCTTTAATGGACAGATTCTGTGCCCAATTTGAAGAAATCAAAGAAGAAGACATTAAGGAATGTTTCTTCTTAGACTCATTCAGATGTTGAGACATAGAATGTCCAGAAGGAAGAGTAGTCAAAAGACCATCTCCTTTCCTTTGACTAACAAAAGTATCAGTCAAAGCTGTTCCTGGAGTAAAAACTACAGGAGCAGAAGAAACAACTAAAGAGTTATTCCTTTTCGAAGGGACTTTGTGTGGAAAACCACCCCCAGTTCTAGTAGAACTCGGTGAAGAAGAAGAGATAACTAAGGAGTTATTCTTCTCTGATGAAATACATGCTGAAACAGACTTGGTTAAAGAACCAGAGCTGTTAGCGTGACTTTTGATTTTAGAATTACACGCTAGAACAGATTTGGCTAAGGAGCCAATACTGTCAGCGTGACTTTTGAATGTGGGATTGCACACTGGAATAGATTTGGCTAAGGAGCCAGTACTATCAGCGTGACTTTTAGAGTTGAATTTGCACACTAGAACAGATTTGGCTAAAGAGCCAGTACTGTCAGCGTGACTTTTAGAATTGAATTTGCACACTGGAACAGATTCGGCTAAAGAGCCAGTACTGTCAGCGTGACTTTTAGAATTGAATTTGCACGCTGGAACAGATTCGGCTAAAGAGCCAGTACTGTCAACGTGACTTTTAGTTACTGTCATCTTCGAGCGCACAAGAGTGTGCGTGCTTGCAGTGGAGTTCTTGCCAGTGTTAGGAGTAGACACTGTGGCAGAGACTTCACCATTGACTGCCAACTGATTCTTAGGGACATAGACAGAGTGTCCCTTTGACTTGGCAGTGATAATGGAGGCTGGAATGGGCTTGCCACCCTTAGCCCGCTGCATTTCTTCATAGGCGAGTTGATCGAATTTGATCGTCATCACCTTCTTCGTCGAGCCGATAGACGAAGTGTCGCATTGAGTTGTTACCATCTCAGAAGAGGAGATGGTTTTCCCTAGCAGAGTCGCCAATTTGTTTTCCATAAAGAAATTCTCTTTATTTGTTGTATATCTGGGAAAATTACAACTGTAGGAATCTGATCTAGAAGACGATCGCTTTATCCCTTGGACTATGCGAAGAAGAAAAGCTCTCAAAATTTTGACAGTAGATATCAATGTATCTGTACAATGAATAAAAAAAGAACTCTATTTATAGAGTCAAAACAGTAACTGAAAAGATAACTACCTCACCACTAGTGCATTTGAAAAGTCACGCAGACTCTAATTACACGCAGGGTTAGTGAGTAGTTACTGGACGTGGCCCGTAACTGTTGGACACATGGCATTAGTGCATGAGTCGTGTGCAAGTTACTGGGCACGCGAGAGAGAGATCGGTGGCATGGCTGCCACGTACTCCAGTTGAAATGAAATCCACGCTGTCTTGCTGAAGGCAAAAAATCCACGCAGTTTCGTTGACGCAGACTCGTTGAAGGCAAAATCCACGCAAGCTTTGAAGAAGAATACTTCAGAATTCACACAGGCTTTGAGAAGAATAACTCAAAAATCTACGCAAACTTGAGGAAGGAGGAGGTTCAGAATCCACGCAAACCGCCAGCTGTCTTGATTTGGCACGCTTCGTCTGACACAGAATCTCTGACATTGATTATATTGTCAGCTGTATTAAATAAAGATAAGACCCAAAGTCACGCCAACTTGGTGAAGAGTGAGTCTTGCTAAGGAAGATTTCGAAAATCACGCAAAAGACGGCGATAATCTCTCGAATTCTGTGCATACGTGGCATACGAGGAGACGTTTCTCGACTGTTGTGTTGTCAGTCATTATGATTCTGACGTATGGCTGAGCTGTCTCTGCGTGACTTCTAAAGGAGATGGCCAGGCAAAACTTAGCGTATCTTTTGTGCTGCTTCTTGGATCACTCTGTGTGACTTGTTCTGATCAACTCAGCGTGACTTTCATTTTTGAGGCCTACAGCCGTGTCCAAGGTTGTCGGACATGACAGGACAGGAATTGGGATTTGTTGGGGATATGGAATTCGTGTCCGGCGTGTCAGATACGGAGATCGATGTAAATATAATTAAAATAGTGGAAAGAAAAGATGGACACGGATATGGTGCTTTGACACGATTGGCCATGGTAGGTATTGGTGTTGGCTGGTGATAATTAAGTAGATTTTTGCGTTATGGAAAAAGTGGAGAAGAGCCTCTCCTTAAATAGAGGACAAAACTCTTAATTAGATAAGGAGTAGAATTTCAGATGGATAAACATTTCCCTTAATTTAAAATCAAATAGGTTTTAAAAATAGATCCAATCTAATCACTATCTATTAATAATAATAATATTAACTTAAAATAATATTTAATATTTATCACAATAATTTAAATTACCTATTTGATACTTATCAAGATAATTTAAATAATTTCAAGTATAATCAAATAACTTATTATCATTGTAACGCCTCAGTCCCATTTATGTTAGGACTAGGAACATTTCATGCTAGCTATATATATATATATATATATATGGAAATACAATCCAATATATGGAAATCCCGAATATATACATAAGCTGTAATGTGAATATAACAATAATAGTCTCAGGCAAGTCTATCTCATCCACAGCAATATGATAATTAAAATCCAATAATGAAGAAAGTAGTCAAATGTGAAGATAGCCGGGTGGAGACAAATCCACTAGCAAACAAATAATGTAAGTCTGTGCTAGTAGGGAAACTATTCTCAAAAGATAAGAAAAGTATAAATAAAATGTCTCCAACACTAAAGCATGATCAGGATTGATCAATAGGGTACATCTCCTCGTCAACAAAGGCCATATCCAATGCTGATCCATGCTCCTGTGGATAATCCTACTCATTTATACTTGGAGAGATAAACATGTCCTCAAAGGGACGCAACAAAATACAAGAAATAACATGCCATATAAACTGTAAAATAAATTAAAACTGCATGCGAAGGGTGCCTAACCATTATACTGTGACTATGCAGTTTAGAACAAACCTTCAACACATGGGCACTCTGTCTATAAATGGGATCTGGCATAATTTTTGCTTGGAAATCAGAGGCCTCAACGCATAATGTTCCCGTATAACAACAATGGAAAACCTGAGAGGGTTATCTCACCCGTGTCTCCAACGGAGCTTCCGGGTTACAAAAGAAAAGTGCAACGTGGCCCATACGCTAAGGAACTGTCCTTTCCACCCCATGCCTATATGTGTCATCTCCACAACACATATGTACCCCTAATAACTGCTAAGTCCACTAATCATGCATACTTCTATTAGCAGTTATTCATATTTGTTGCACATTTCATACGTATCGGAGGCCAACCGAATAGGCAAGTTCGTATCCTAACTACTCACAAGTCGTGATACACTAGTGTCATGGACATAGAGATATAACAATATCTCACATCAATGGGGTGGTCAACTATTCTAAGTCAAAATAAAATAAATAACAAAAATAGTAAAAACGACAAAAACAGTCGCTCGCACCCAAGTATGACTTGGACGCACATTATGATAGAACAAGACAGGATATAAATACTGAAATAAATAATAGAATTAAATAAGCATAAAGTAAATTAATAATGGCAATGTATCTTGCCTGGAGTGGTGTGAAGAATCGACAAAGTCCATTGACTCAGATCGTCAGAAAGCAAAGGCTATGAACGTTAATTCCCGCAAACGTCTCCGGATGCTGAAATAAACATCATGAACATTTTTGTCACAAAAGAAATGTCTAAGATTGCATACCCATAAGTCCAATTCTGGATACAGGGGCAAAATCATAATTTTGGGTCAATTCGTGGTCCGCAATTGGACCCGCTTTGCACCGAAAAGCATGCAAGAACTAAGATCTTTACAAGTCATCAAACTATATGTCTACAAGTCCGGTTTGACGAACGTATGTCCAAAGTTGTATTTTGGTGGGCCGTACACAAATTCGCCCATTGGATCGGATCACGGGCCTGCCAAAATAGCGTTCCGGTCAACCTTCTCAGAATTGGACCGAACTTGGCTTACAGGACCAGAAAAATATTTTGAATCCAATGATGTAAGTTTCAGCTCAGTCTGATAAATGGTTTGAAATTGGAAACAAAGTTTGCAAAATGCCGATACGGGGGACCTTTGATGAATACGGTTCGATTTCGTCACGCATACGCAACAAAATCGAGTTTCGTCAAATCCCACACGTCGACAACATCCATACGCGTCTTTAGATGCTCATGGGTTATGACCACGTCGTCCAGTTTGTCGGGACGCACGTCGAATCGAATGTTTTTTCTAAATTTTTGTTCTGAAAAATATATTTTTATCAAAATTTACAAATGAATAACTTTCTGTATAATTAATGAAAAAAAAATCTACAAGAAGGACTTTGTAGTGCTACAAGTGGTCTATAACTATTGTTAAGAAAGTTCTCACAAATTATAAACAGTTTGATCAGAAATCATCTCCAAACATGGGTACATGAAATCCTAATTCTGTCATTTTTGACAGTGGATTTTTGTCGACTTTGCGTCGATTTTTCGATCAAACCAGGACCTTTAAATTCATTCTATTTAAAGGGAATCCTAGAGGGTCATGTCGGCTTCCCGTAACTTTTTACGGTTCGCAAAATAGACAACTACTAAGAGAGAAAGAGGGTGCTAAATAGGGGTACCTTGCTGTTTGCAACTGAACAGAGTTCTCTTTGTTTTCGACCATTTCAGGCGATCGCCGGCGGTTTATGCGACGTGCAGGCAGTGCTCCGGCATCGTCCGGTCGTCGGGGCTGATCTGGGGTGGTTGTGTAAAGTCAAAGTGGAAGAGATTGTCGTTTAAAAGAATCCGATCGGGTTTTTTCTTCGGTGAAGGGTCGCACACTTAAGGGGGGTTCGGTTCTGATAGGAAATTGGTTTCTCGCGAGAATTGTTTTTTTAACTAAATACACACACACACACACACACACACACACACACACACACACACACACACACACACACACACACACACACACACACACACACACACATATATATAACGCAAAAAATCTAAATAAATAAGGAAAAATCTCCAAAAATTACCAAAATATTTTTATAATAATCCTAGTATAAATATGTACAATTTACATTGTATTTGTACATAGTGTAACAAAAATTGCTACGATAACTAATTCAATGATAATTGTATTTAAATAATAACTATTTGATAATTAATAAAATATATTATTTTATAAATAATAAATATAAAATAATTTTTTTTTAAAAATCATGGGTTTACATTCTACCCAACTTACAAAAATTTTGTCCTCGAAATTTAAATCTAACGATGGAGGTATGTAGTGCAATACGAATAGTAGGAAAACTAACATATGAAAATTGTACCTTGGTTTTCGAACAAATGAGGGTAGAGATTTTGAATTTCGTCCTCGCGCTTTGAATTAGACTCTTCCGGCGAGTGATGTTTCCATGCCACACGAAGTAATGGGATGGATTGATTCCATAAAACCTTCACTCGACGATCAAGGATACCTACCAGTTTCCCTTGATATGACAAGCTCGGACCAACGGTAATTTCAGAGTGATCAAGCACATGACTGCTGTTTGTCATGTATCTTCTCAGCTGTAACACATGTATTACGTCATGTATGCCCTCTAGTGACGATGGCAATGCCAATCTGTAGGCAACTTCTCCAACTTGTTCTATGACGTCGAATAGCCCAATATAACTTGGGCTTAGCTTGTCACGCCGTTCGAAACGAATTATGCCTTTAGTGGGTGATGTCTTCAAGAAAACATGATCGTCTTCCTTAAATTTCAAAGGACGACGATGAAGATCTGTCTACTATTTCTGCCTATCATGTGCTGCTCGAAGGTGGCCTTGAATCATCTTCACCTTCTCTACAGTGCTAACTACCAGCTCTGGCCCTAAAATCTGTCGCTCTACTACGTCACTCCAACAAACAGGAGACCAACACTTCCTACCGTACAAAGCTTCAAACGGAGCCATCTGAATGCTCGCTTGGAAGCTATTGATGTAAGAATACTCTACAGGATGAAGATGGTCTTCCCATGATCCACCAAATGGTAACATACATGCCCTCAACATATCCTCAAGTGGCTGAATAGTACGCTCTAACTGTCCATCAGTCTGAGGATGATAAGCCGTACTAAACTTCAAACGAGTACCCAAGCTTTTCTACATGTTTCTCCAGAAATGAGATGTGAATCTCGAATCTCGGTCTGATACAATACTAACTAGAACACCATGTAGCTTCACGATATGCTTTATATACATATCAGTTAATGCTTCAGTAGGTTGACCCACTTTGAAGGGCAAAAAATTGGCTGACTTGGTGAGTCTATCCACTATCACCCATACTGCATCTCGTACATTAGGACTCTTTGGAAATCCCGTAACGAAATCCATTGTGATATGTTCCCACTTCCACTTAGGAATGGAAAGCGGTTGCAACAAACCAGCTGATCTCTAGTGCGCTATCTTCACCTGCTGACACACCAAACACTTGGCGACAAAATGAGCTATCTCTCGCTTCATCCATGCCACCAATAGTGTTGCCGTAAGTCTCTGCATCTTAGTCCCTCCTGGATGTATACAATATATCAAACTATGTACTTCAGCCATCAGCTCCTGTCAAATCACTCCATTGGAAACATATAGACGATTTTCACATCTTAATGTTCTATCAGCATAGATATTCAATCCTTTCTACTCTTCGGCTTCGGTCCTCTCCTTAAGCCTTCGGAATCTAGCGTCGGTGGGTAACGCTGCTTTGATCCTGTCGACTAGAGAAGACTGTACCTGAAGATTGGCTAAGCTGCCATCAACTCCAGGTAATACCACTTCTATTCTAAGCTCCTGCAGATCTTCTAATATCTCTCTCTGAGTAGTAATAAAATATGTCATAGGCTTACGGCTCAACGCATCATCTACCACGTTAGCCTTGCCCGGATGATAGTGCAGCTCCAACTCATAGTCCTTCATCAGCTACAATTATCTTCGTTTTCTTATATTGAGCTCCTTCTGTGTGAAGACATACTTGAGACTACGGTGATCAATATAGATATCTACTTTCTCACCATACATGTAATGCCTCCAAAGCTTTAATGTAAAAATAACTGCTATAAGCTCCAGATTATGCATTGGGTAATTCTTCTCATGTACTCTCAGCTGCCATAATGCATATGCTATTACTTTGCTATGCTGCATCTAGACACATCCCAATCTCTTTTCGGATACATCGCTATATATCACGAATCCTCCTAGCCCTGATGGAATGGCCAAGCTTGGAGCTGTAGTCAACCGCTTCTTCAACTCATCAAAAGCTGCTTGACACTCAGCTGTCCATATGAACTCTTGGTCTTTGTAAGTCAACTGAGTCATAGATCCAGCTATTCGTAAGAAATCTTGTACAAACTTGTGGTAATAACCCGCCAGTCCAAAGAAACTTCTTACTTCAAAGGCTGTAGTGGGAACAGGCCACGACTTCACTGCTAAGATTTTCTCTGGGTCTACTGAGATACCTTTTCCTGTGATGATATGTCCAAGGAAAGAAACTTTCTCAAGAAAGAAGTCACACTTGCTAAGCTTTGCGTAAAGCTTCTCCTTCCTCAATATCTCCAAGACTATCCGCAAGTGCTGCTTGTGCTCTTCAGGGATCTTTGAGTATATAAGAATATCGTCTATGAAGACAATGTAGAAGCATGGAAAAATATAAATAAATTCTTATGCGGCCCGAAAATCAGCCCCATGCGGCTCATAGCTGAAGGAGCCTTCATGCGGCTCAAAAGACTCGAGAGCTTCATGCGGCTCAGAAAGATGAAAGGGAAGCTACGTGGCCTCATGCGGCTCAAAACAGGCCTTTACAACTGGCCATAAATACTCTGAGCAGCTGGCTCATTAATTACCCTGACACAGGAAGACGACAGCTCTGACAACGAAGGATTGACAGCTCTGACATAAAGGTAAAATGATGGCTCTATCATAATGGCGTGCTCCTAGAAAGACGAGATAAAATCTTTATAGCTGGCACAATCCACCAATTCCAAAGCCCCTTATGCGGATCGCTTCAAAGACTTCCATGCGGCTCGGTCGTGGGATCCTCCCTATGCGGTTCAGTTGGAGGCCACCCCCATGCGGCTGCCACTCTCATGCGGCTCGGATTATGGGGGGCCACCCTTATGCGGCTCGAATTGTGGGGGGCCACCCTTATGCGGTTCAGTTGGGGTTCACTCCTATGCGGCTGCCACTCTCATGCGGCTCAGATTGTGGGAGCCACCCTTATGCGATTCAGTTGGAGGCTACCCCCCATGCGGCTGCCACTCTCATGCGGCTCGGAATATAGGGGGCCACCCTTATACGGCTCGGATTGTGGGGGGCCACCCTTATACGGTTCAGTTGGGGTTCACTCTTATGCGGCTATCACTCTCATGTGGCTGCCACCTTCATGCGGCTCGGTAGTCGGGGCCACGCTCATGTGGCTCTGCCAGGACGTCCCGTCTATACGGCTCGCATCACAATGGCAGTAGGGACACGTGGCAGGAGATCGACTAAGACTTATTCCCTCGTATTCGTACAGCTCTCAGCGTAATGACGGTTGGGACACGTGGCAGAAGATTGACCGAGACTTATTCCATCGGATTTGATGCCATCAATAAATTATCACAATGCAGATTTGGTGCAATCAACATTAACTGCCCAGATTTGTTGCAATCAACATTAACAGCCCAGGTTAGTTTCCAACAAATAAGATCAAGGCTAATCTTAACCAAATTCCTAACCACCCACTTTTTAAAGAGCAATTACTGCACACCCTACTTATCACAAAGCCCTATAAATAGTAAGGTGCCATTCCCTTGCAAAACCGAGAACTGAGAGCGGCGGAGACACAAAGAGAAGTATAGAGCAAAGAGCATCCAGCAAGAGCATTTCTTCATCAGAGCAGAAGCGACGTCTGATCGTCCAAGGAGTAAGGGAGAGTTGATAGCACTCTCCCGAGCCTCTATTGTCACCCCCTAGAAAAATAAAACAATTGTACTTTAGATTGCTTTTCCTAGGTTTTGTTCCTAGGCTCTATTCAGTACAAGCAAGTTTGTAGTTGTGAAGTAAAAGTCCAGTCCTCGCATAAAACTGTTCTGTTCTTTTATAATCAATGGCAAACAGACAACTACAAGCTTGTCCAGGTATTGATAAAAAACCTTATTCATAAGATTCATAAAAATAGCTGAAGCATTGGTCAAACCAAAAGGCATGACCAAAAACTTATAGTGTCCATACCTGGATCTGAATGCAGTCTTCTGGACATCTTCCTTCCGAACCTTCACCTGATGATAACCCAATCTCAAGTCGATCTTAAAAATACTCTAGATCCTGACAATGATCGAATAAATCAACAATGTACAACAGAGGGTACTTGTTCTTTACCATCACCGCATTCAGATCTCTATAATCAATGTACATGCGCACTGAGCCATCCTTCTTTGGCATGAATAAAACTGGAGCTCCCCATGACGATGCACTGGCTTGGATGAAACCCTTCCCAAGCAACTCGTCTATTTGAACCTTCATTTCTGCCAACTCCTTTGGCGTTAGTTGGTACACATGAGACGAGATTGGTTTGTCTCCTGGAACAAGATCTATATAAAACTCAAGGTCTCTATCAGGTGGCAATCCTGGCAGCTCCTCGGGAAATACATCTTAGAACTTGGTGATAATAGGGGGATAAGAAACCCCTTCTATCTCCATATGAGTTCTTAATGTCGGCACAACTCTATCACTAGAAGATTCTCTAGTGAACTTGAACTCCTCCTCTTTTGGTGGTCTGAACACAATACTGCCCTTGTGACAATCAAGGATGGCATGATATTGACTTAGCCAGTCCATTCCTAAAACCATATTAAAATTTGGCATAGGTAAAACCAAAAATTGAGCCTTCATATTCCTTCCACAAATTTCTATAGGATATGATCTATATATAATGCTAACAGGCACTATCCCTCCCCCAATAATAATTCTAAAATTAGGAGATAGAGGTACAGTAGCAATGCTATGCCTAGTTGTAAAGCTGGTGGCTATGAATGAGTGTGTGGCTCTAGTGTCAAACAATACAATAACAGGATATGAAGCAACTAATATAATACCTGCTATAACCTCGCCCTCCCGAACTGGCTCTTCCACAGCTAGTGAAAAAGCTTGTCCAAACCTTTGATTGGAACCCTGAGCTTTGGCTCTCCCAAACTGAGCTGACTGCAATGATAATGGCAGTAGAGGTGCTCCTGCTCCAGGTGCTACGGCCTTTTGCATCTGTTGTCCAGGCTGAGGTGCAGGAAGTGCTGGAGTCGGCTGTTCGGGACAAATTTTATCCATATGTTGTCCTGATCCACATCTCATACACAAGCTAAGCCGAAGACGAAAATCATTACGAATGTGTCCCTGCTTCCTACAGTAATGGCAAGTGGGCTTCTGGTATGGTATGGCTCTCTGCTGCTGCTCTATCATAGGCCGTCTAGTGGGTCCCCCTGCATCACTTTGGATGGTCCAGCTGCTAAAGTGGGACGCTTTTGGCTAGCTTCCCTTTTGTTGATTCTCTCTTGGCACCTAGCTGCGGTCAGAACGGCCAAGTAGGATGTAGGTGCTACAGATCCTACTAGCCTCTGCATCTCGAAGGTAGGCCCATCATAGAACTTCTTCGCCTTCTGCTCTTTTTTTTGGATCAAGTATGGTGCATATCGGCTCATAAGAACTCCACATTGTACTTCTCCACTATATCACTACCTTGAGTAAGGTATATAAACTTGTCCCGGGGTTTCACTCGTGCCGTAGCTGGAATGTACATCTCCCGAAAGAGTCTAGAGAACTCCTCCCATGTAGCTTGCTCAGGGCCTAGTCTCTCATCTTCAGTCTCCCACAAATGATGTTCATTGCTGGTCAACTGCATCCTGACAGCCGTCATCTACTTTTCTTTAGGAAGTTCAGCCGCTACCAGTTGATGCTCGATGTTGGTAAGCCATACATGAACTTCGATAGGATCCTCGTCTCCCAAGAACGGCTTGGGTATCATCTTTCAGAACTCAATAATAGATCCGCCACTCGTTTGATATGGTGGTGGTGTCACATGTGCCAAAGCTGACACGATGCTCTCTTGAAGTGACTCAGCCTGTCACTGTTGAATCCGCTGCTGTATCGCCTGCTGAGCCTGCATCATCGCATAAAATATCTGGAATATTTGTTGACCATCCATTGGCTACCCTTGAGGTAGAATTGGTGTGAAGGACATCTGCTGAGGGAATGAAGGAGGAGGTGGTGGTGGTATCTATCCTTCCTGGGGTACTGCAATTGGCTGCTCGAACTGTCCCGATGATGGTGCATATATCTGGGAGTACTGCTGCACCGTTGGTGGAGTCATCTAGACTGCTCATGCTGGAAAGGAGAATATGGTTGCCACCGGAGGCTGCAAGGGAGTCTGTTCCTCTTGAGTTGCTGAATCACCAAATGTGATAGCATGAGGAGAGACACGCCCGCTTCAAGAATTCATTTTACTGGCACGAAAGGAAAAGAAACGTTAGAATAGATTCAAACAGGAGGCAGATAAAGCAATCAAATGAGAGTTCGAAAAATGAAATAAAAAAGAATAACATAATGTGGATGAGATCCTAATTTCTAATCCTATGTGCAGGCTCGTATCAGTAGAATTACATAACCGATACGATATTTTCAGACCTGCATGGGCCACCACAAAAATATGTAATGTCCTAGTCCCATTTATGTTAGGACTAGGAACATTTCATGCCAGCTGTATATATAGGAAAATATAATCCAATATATAGAAATCTCGAGTACATACATAAGCTGTAATGTGAATATAACAATAATAGTCTCAGGCAAGTCTATCTCATCCATAATAATACGGTAAATAAAATCCAATAATTAAGAAAGTAGTCAAATGTAAAGATAGCCGGGTGGAGACAAATCCACTACCAAATAGCTATAATGTGAGTCTGTGCTAGTAGGGAAACTATCCTCAAAAGAGAAGAAAAATATAAATAAAATGTCTCCAACATTAAAGCATGATCATGACTGATCAATAGGGTACATCTCCTCGTCAATAAAGGGCATGTCCAAAGATGATCCATACTCATGTGGATAATCCTGCTCATCTATACCTAGAGAGATGACCAGGTCTTCATCGGGACGCAACAAGATACAAGAAATAACATGCCATATAAACTGTGAAATAAATTAAAACTACATGCAAAGGGTACCTAACCATTCTACTGTGATTATGCAGTTGAAAACAAACCTTCGACGCATGGGCACTCTGACTATAAATAGGATCTGGCATAATTTTTGTTTGGAAATTAGGGGCCTTAGCGCATAACGTTTCTACAGAACGACAGTGGCAAATATGAGAGGGTCATTTTACCCGTGTCTCCAATAGAGCTTTCGGGTTACAAAAGAAAAGTGTAACGTGCCCATACGCTAAGGAACTGTCCTCCCCACCCCATGTACATCTGTGTCATCTCCATAATACATATGTACTTCTAATAACTGTTATGTCTACTAATCATGCATACTTCTATTAGCAATTATTTCTATCCGTTGCACGTTCCATATGTATTGGAGACCAACCAAATAGGCAAGTTCATATGCTATATGAGACTCACAAGTCGTCATACACAAGTGTTATGGCCATAGAGATATATCAATATCCCACGTCAATGGGGTGGTCAACTATTCTAAGTTAAAACAAAATAAATAACAAAAATAGTAAAAGCGGCTAAAACAGTCGTTCGCACCCAAGTATGACTTGGATACAAAATATGATAGAACTAGACATGATATAAATACTGAAATAAATAGTAGAATTAAATAAGCATAAAGTACAGTAATAATGGCAAGGTATCTTGCCTGTAGTTGTGTGAAGAATCGACAATGTCCAATGACTCAGATCGTTAGAAAGCAAAGGCTGTGAACGTCAACTCCCGCAAACGTCTCCGGACGCTGAAATAAACTTCACGAACATTTTTGTCATAAAAAATGTCTAAGATCGCTCACCCATAAGTCCAATTCTGGATACATGGGCAAATTCATAATTTTGGATCAATTCGGGGTCCGTCGTTGGACCCACTTTGCACCAAAAAGCGTGCCAGAAATAAGGTCCCTAAAAGTTATCAAACTTTATGTCTATAAGTCCAGTTTGATGATATGAACCCAACTGTATGTCCAAAGTTGGATTCCGGTGGGCCATGCATAAATTCGCCCGTTGAATCGGGTCGTGGGCCTACCAAAATAGCGTTACGGTAAACCTTCTCAGAATTGGACCAAACTTGGCTCACATGACCTAAAAAATGTTATGAATCCAAGGACGAAAGTTTTGTCTCAGTCTGATTGGTTTGAAATTGAACATGAAGTTTGGAAAACGCCGATACGGGGACCTTTGACGGATGCGGTTCAATTTTGTCACGCATACGCAGCGAAATCGAGTTCTGTCAAATCCCACACGTCAACAACATCTATACGTGTCTTTTGATGTTCATGGTTTGTGACCACGTTGCCAATTTGTAGGGGCGTACGTCGTATCAGAAATTTTCTTTTAAATTTTTGTTCTAAAAAACAGGTTTTTCTCAAACTTTACAAACGAATAACTTTTTGTACAGTAAATAAAAAATAAATCTACAAGAAGGGTTTTGTAGTGCTATAAGTGGTCTATAAATATTGTTTAGGAAGTTCTCAAAAATTATAAACAGTTTGATCAGAAATCATCTCCACACATGGGTACATGAAATCCCAATTCTGTCATTTTTGACAATGGATTTTTGTTGATTTGCGTCAATCTTTCGATCAATCTAGGACCTTTAAATCTATTCTATTTGATGGGAGTCCTACAGGGTCATGTATGCTTCCGTAACTTTTAACGGTTCGCGAAACAGACAACTACTAAGAGAAAAAGAGGATGATGAATAGGGGTACCTCGCTGTTTGCAACTGAACAGAGTTCTCTCTGTTCCTGATCGTTTCAGGCGATCGCCGGCCTTCTGGGCAACGTGTAGGCGGTTCTCCTGTATCATGCGGTCGTCGGGGTTGATCTGGGGTGGTTGTGTGAAATTAGAGTGGGAGAGATTGTCGTTTAAAAGAATTTGAGCGGGTTCTTTCTTTTGTGAAGGGTCGCACACTTAAGGGGGTTCGGTTCTGATAGGAAAATGTGTGTCGCGATAAATTGGCTTCTTGTAAGAAATTATTATTATTTTTAACTATATATATATATATTTTTAATATATATATATTAATATATTATATCGCTTCTTGCAAGAAATTATTATTATTTTTAACTATATATATATATATATATATATATATATATATATATATATATATATATATATATATATATATATATATATTATATAACAAAAATCTAAATAAATAAGGAAAAATCTCCAAAAATTCCCTAAATATTTTTATAATAATCCTAGTATAAATATATACAATTTACATTATATTTGTACATAGTGTAACAAAAATTGCTATGATAACTAATTCAATGATAATTGTAAATAAAAACTATTTGATAATTAATAAAATATATTATTTTATAAATATAAAATATAAAATAAAAATGAAAAAAATATTGTAAAAAAAATCAGGGGTTTACAATCATATTAAAATAATACTCGATGTCATCAAATATTGTAAAGCATATTTTTATAAATCTAAATCTTTATTTAAAATAAATGGACAAAATTATTTTATTATTCAAAAGTAATTATGATTTTTAAAACCATTTTATAAACCAACTTTTGAAAGACCAAAAATAGTAACAACATATTTTATATTTCTGTAACCCCACTTTCCCGATTTTATGAATTTATGGTAATTTAAAAATTTAAAATATTATTTTGTGTTTATTTTGAGTAATAGCCATTTTTTAACATTTAATATTCTCTTGTGATTTTATAAACAAAATATTTGTTATTATACTCTAGCCTATACTTGGAGTTCTCTCCAAGTTCCTAACCACCTTGTAACCACTTCCTAACCTCCCAACAACTTTGTAACAAACTAACAAACTTTCCAACAAACTTTCTAACTAATTTTCCATAACCATTTGTAATAAAGTAATTGTTGGAGTCTTTTAGTAAAACTCCATTTCACTCCAAAATTTCTATTTAAGCTTCCTCACTCTCTTGTTTTCATTTTTCCTTTCCTCAGAATTCTCGAACAGGGAAGAGCTCTCCTCTCTTCAATTTTCTCTCCCCAAAATTCTCATCTGAGCCCTAACCCTAACCTCAACCCTAGATTTTGTGGAGAGGCTGCCATGACCGATGGCGACCACCAGTCCGGCGGTGGCAGCGGTTAGACACGATTTCTCTCCGGCGACTCTCTCTCGACAGCGAGGAGGCGCACAACCGTCCTCGATGACGTCTGCGTGAGATTTCTCTCCGGCGACATGTCTTTGTTTTCTTCGATTCCTCGACGTCCGCACGACCACTTCTTCGTCAAACGACGACTAGGTGCTTCTTCTGAAGCCGGCCGACCAGATCTCGGTCACCTCATCGTGGATCGACGAACTTCTTTACTCGAGCAATTTCTGGTGAGTGTCGATCTTATATTGTTCGGATCTGGGAATTTATCGTGTTCATTTGTTGTTTTGATTTTTTTTGTTTGGATTTGATCGGGAGGATGAATTGGAAGAACTGTGGATTGGTCCTATTGATTTTGAATGATTTTCTTATTTTCTATTTTAGAGGAGCCTGGAGACCAATTCTACATTATTTTTTTACGTTGCACACCAGGTGCTTGATCGATTGCCTCAAGGAGTCGCGTGTCCGAACTGAAAGCCATATACGATCCTTTAGGATTGCGAACTCTTCAGATCCTAGGTAATGATCTACTCTTAGTTATATTGTAGAATTCATGTGCTGTGCTTGAATTGATATGAGTCTTGGTCAGATTTTTGTGGTCAGGATCGGGGGAGTTATTGCTAGTGACCGACGTAGGTTGTGTCCAACCAGTTCGTGTCCAATTGGTGTGTGCCCACATTGGGGTCAGGTGCAAGGGTTGATCCGAGGATAGAGTTAGATTGACATGAAGGAGGGGTCAAACAAATGGAAGGAGCTGTTGGTTGTATGTAGCTGTGTGGGAGAAGCATTTTGAATTCAGTAGCCGTTAAGTTTAGAAATCTGGTTTCAGTTTAAGTAGAGAGCCGGGCTTGGTTTTGTATTAGAAATTTTGTTTAAGTTTTGTTGCTGGGTTCTGTCATAATCTTGTTGTTCTTTTACTGCTGGGTTTGGGTTTGTTTTGATAAGCTTGGGTTTTCTTGTATGAGTATTTTGCTAAAATGGGTTGAGAATGAATGTTGGGACCGAATGCTTGGTAGGCTGGTGTAAGCATTCGAATGGGTTGTTGCTTTGTGTGGGAATACAGGTTGAATAATTGTAGGGATTGGTTTATGTTGGTGAACGGGCTGGGCAATTTGACCGATTGGTTGCTTAAGAAATAAGAAGCAGATTGGAGAATATGGTGATGAGTTCGGCTGGGTGGGCCATGAGCCTTTATATTTATGTTGGAATGTTAAATAACTGATTCCTTTGCCTACTGAGTTCTAAGCCATTGCAATGGGTCAGGCTGAGACTGGTCGAGCCCAAATCTGTTTGGACTGGGTTGGGATAAGCTTGGGCTGGCTAGTAGTGATTAGGCCTATGACTGTTATTATTATTATATTAAATGTGTTCATGTTATTACTACCATTAGAATTTTTGTAATTTCTTATAGCAAGTATTGTAATAAAGTTTTACTAGTATGTAATTTTTGCTATAAAAAATTATTTTCGTAATATTTAGATAAAATCTTTATATCAAGTTTTGGAAATATTGTAATATTGTACGAAATATAATTTGAGGTATATCAGTGGTATCTATATTGACTAAAACCTAGGAAATGGTTGTTACATTTTAGTAGCTAATAATCTAGTATGTTATACTTCAAAAATAAATAATAATTTATCTAAATAATAGTTTTTTCTTCTAAAAGTTCCCTTGCTAGCTAGAATATATATTTTCTAAAAACTAATGATAGCTAGTATATAAAGAGTTAGCTAGTTAATAATTTAGCCAATTGTTATTTGCTAGAAATTAACCTATTCTTGCCATACTCTAGGTGGACGTTGAGACAATTTTGATTTACAAGGACAAAGGCAAGTACACCGACTCGAGCTCTTTACTCTGTATTTCTGTCTTGCTTCATGTTCTCATATAGACACGTGGTACACACGATTGTTCATTGTTCATAGTTCATCGTTCATTGTTCATCGTTCATTGTTCAGTATTTTTACTTGTACATTGGAGTGGGGAAATACTACAGATATGTGACCGATCCTATATTAGCTAGGCATTGATTAATAGCTTAGGTCTCACATCGTGCACGTGGGACTATAAGCCGTACCCTTATTCATGTGCTCCTGTGCTCTTGTACCATGTACTACCCTAGCCGGTCACATATTTTGATAGTTATTTCAAATGCATGTTACACTGATAGTCTAGTTCATTGTTCTGGATCTGGTACTATAGTTTTATCGTTATTCATGTACTACAGTTTCATGTTCCGATTCTTGTACCATAGTTCATATTGTTGTTCATTATTCATGCATTTCAGTTTACTTTGTTTAGTACTTCTTATCGGGGTTGTACTTTGCTATATTCCTGACAGGATATGTTGCAGTTATGCTTGAGAATGTTGTTCCAGCTTTATGGCCAGAGCCCGAAGCCAGGATAGAGTTGTGCCTCAGGATGGACTTAGAATTTTAGAGTTATAGTTAGATCCTTCTTAGATCAATTTAGAGATTTGTCATGTACTTTGTATTCAGGTTTCAGGATTGTATATTTTATTCAGGTTACCGGATTTGTCTCCGGCGTTATCATTTCTTTAATTGTATTTAAATATTTATGGATTGTGATGATATTGGGAACGTGTATAGCAGCTGTGTTATTTTATGTACCTTGTATCTTGGAGTTTTCCTTAGATTGCACAGCTTACTGCGTTGTGTCTTCTAATGTAGGTTGGGCATGTTCGACTCGTGTCCGATTATTCGGGAGCAGGCCATGAAATATTTTTAGTGGTGGCCTATGCAGGTCTGTCCTAATGGCACTTAGACTATAAAGTGCTATTGGGGAACCTGTTAGACTAGGGAAAACTCATCACAACATAGGATTCGTAGGAAATAGTTATAGTTATTGAATATAGAGATTGATTATACTCAATATTTTCTAGGAGGTTTATTATTTTCCTAAGGCTTAGCAATCAACAAGTTTTCTTTCTATTCCAGGATGGTTACCACCAAGAAGACCGCAGATCAGGCCGGAGCTGCAGGAGCTTCGGATCAGACCGCAGTCGATGTACCCGTGGAGCAGCTTCCACGACCACCTCCTTAGTTTTCTCCGCTGCCTCCGACGATGATGTTCGATGGGCCAAGGTGATGGCCATGTTCCAGCAGTTCATGGAGGCACAGAACTATCAGGCTATGCAGTTCTACGCTACAGTTGTGGATGCCCTCACGACCCAAGAGCCGGCTCCACCAGCATCGGTAGCACCTACAGTGCTAGCAGCATCGAGACCAGGGACCGCCAGAGACTACTAGAACCTTTCTCCGATGGAATTTTGGGGCCATGAAGGGATAGTGTATGCTGATGAGTGGTTGGAAAACGTCGAGCGGACGCTGAAGATGGCGAGGATTCCAGATGACCTGAAGGTAGAAGTTACAAGCATGCGACTTTTTGACATTGCTAGAGCCTGGTATATAGAGGAGCCTCAGTTGGCCGCACCCCAGATTCTCAGGACAGACTTTAAAACTCTGTTCAAAGAGTAGTTCTTTCCAGACATAGAGAGAGACGAGCTTCGGATGCAGTTCGAGGTACTACAGCAGGGGAACATGACGGTGGCAGAGTACACATCAAAGTTCACCCGACTCAGCAGGTTCGTGGAGAACCTAGTCGGCACACCAGAGGAGAGGACTTGGCGGTTCAAGAAAGGCCTCACCAGAGAGTTGCGGCATGCAGTGGCGATCAGCCAGACGATGAATTATTCGAGCATCCTCAAGATTGCTCAGGCAGTGGAGAAGGAGATGGACCCAAAGCTCAAGAGGGACAGGGACATCGGCAGTAGCAGCTATCAGACACCGACGAAGAGGACTCAGATTCAGGAGAGGCCACAGCAGCCAGCACAACAACATCACCGTCCAGCCAGAGTTCATGCAGATCAGCCACAGAGGCAGCAATTGGCGGTCACTTACAATTAATGTCACCGCCTGGGACATCATTATGATGAATGCCGCAAGAGGCTGATGCTTTGCTTGTTCTGTGGATTACCTACTCACCAGGTCAAAGATTGTCTAGAAGTCGCTGAGGGATGAGCACGAGGAGCACCGGGACCCCAGCAGGAGGGCCTAGCTCTTCATGTCCAGCAGCTGAAGGGAGTCCAGCCAGAGGGGCGAGTCTACCTCATGACAGCTGAGGAAGTGGAGACCATTCCGATTCCGGATGAGTACTGAAGACTGGAGGCACTCGTGGATCGCTACCTTTCTTTCGATGTTCCTTTTTGCATTTCTTTGTTGTTCCTTCATTCGAGACTTGTTTCTATAGTCTTCCTATCTTACTGATGTTTCATATTACCTAGTAGCTACTTGTTGACTTTTGATTATCTCTTAGTATCCAATAAAAACTTATTTCTAAAGAACATATACTATCACTCTCTATCATGATTTAGAATTTTCTTAAACTTCCTTAAAATTTCTGGATAACGTTGAGAAAATATTTGACAACCTGCTATAACCTGGATCATGGAGACTGTGGGTCCACTGCAGCTAGCTGCGCACTGGCGAGGCAGGGGCTCCAAGTCAAAGTAATTACGGGTATTTCCAGGTTCTCGAATATTATCAAAACTAAGTCCTAAATTCATATTATTATCGGATAAAGTTGATAAAATATCTCGGTAGTCTATTATTATCGTGACCATGGAACCGAAGGTTCGCTGCAGCCAGATACATACTGGCGGGACAGTAACTGTAAGGAAAGTGACTCCAGATATGCATGATTGTCGGATACTATTGAGACTATTATCCTTGATCATGATTTCTATAACTATCCTTTTGTACCACTTAAATCGTGCCAATTTCAAATTTTGTACTTGATTATCTAGATTGTGCCTAATAGTGCCATCTGAAATTTCGAGGACAAAAAACTTTTACAGGGTAGATTTGTAACCCCACTTTTCCGATTTTATGAATTTATGGTAATTTAAAATTTTTAAATATTATTTTGTGTTTATTTTGAGGAATAGTCATTTTTTAAAATTTAATATTCTCTTGTGATTTTATAAACAAAATATTTGTTATTATACTCTAGCCTATACTTGGAGTGCTCTCCAAGTTCCTAACCACCTTGTAACCACTTCCTAACCTCCCAACAATTTTGTAACAAACTAACAAACTTCCCAACAACCTTTCTAACTAATTTTCCATAACCATTTGTAATAAAGTAACTGTTGGAGTCTTTTTGTAGAACTCCATTTCACTCAAAAGTTTCTATTTAAGCTTCCTCTCTCTCTTGTTTTCATTTTTCCTTTCCTCAGAATTTTCGAACAGGGAAGAGCTCTCATCTCTTCAATTTCCTCTCCTCCAAATTCTTATTTGAGTCCTAACCCTAACCCTAACCCTAACCCTAACCCTAGATTTTATGGAGAGGCTGCCATGGCCGATGGCGACCACCAGTCCGGTGGTGGTAGCGGTTAGGCGCAAATTCTCTCCGACGACCAGGCGACTCTCTCTCGACAGCGAGGCGGCGTACAACCGTCCTCGACGACATCTGTGCGCAATTTTTCTCCGATGACCGGTCTTCATTTTCTTCGATTCTTCGACGTCCGCACAACCACTTCTTCGTCAAACGACGACTAGGTGCTTCTTCTGACGCCGGCCGACCAGATCTCGTTCACCTCATCATGGATCGATGAACTTCTTCACTCGAGCAATTCCTGGTGAGTGTCGATCTCAAATTGTTCGGATCTGGGAATTTATCCTGTTCATTTGTTGTTTTGATTTTTTTGGTTTAGATTTGAACGGGAGGATGAATTGGAAGAACTGTGGATTGGTCCTATTGATTTTGAATGACTTTCTTATTTTCTATTTTAGAGGATCCTGGAGACGAATTCCATATTATTTTTTATGTTGCACACCAGGTTTTTGATCGATTGCCTCAAGTAGTCGCGTGTCCGAACTGAAAGCCATATCTGATCCTTTAGGATCGTGAACTCTTCAGATCCTAGGTAATGATCTACTCTTAGTTATATTGTAAAATTCATGTCTTGTGCTTGAATTGATATGAGTCTTGGTCAGATTTTTGTGGTCGAGATCGGGGGAGTTATTGCTAGTGACCGACGTGGGTTGTGTCCAACCAGTTCGTGTCCAATTGGTGTGTGCCCGCGTTGAGGTCAGGTTCAGGGGTTGATCCAAAGATGGAGTTAGATTGACATGAAGGAGGGGTTGAACAAATGGAAGGAGCTATTGGTTGTATGTAGCTATGTGGTAGAAGCATTTTGAATTCAGTAGCCGTTAAGTTTAAAAATTTGGGTTCAGTTTAAGTAGAGAGCTGGGCTTGGTTTTGTATTAGAAATTTTGTTTAAGTTTTGTTGTTGGGTTATGTCATAATATTGTTTTTCTTTTACTGCAGGGTTTGGGTTTGTTTTGATAAGCTTGGGTTTGCTTGTATAAGTATTTTGCTAAAATGGGTTGAGAATGAATGTTGGGATCGAATGCTTGGTAGGCTGGTATAAGCATTCGAATGGGTTATTGCTTTGTGTGGGAATGCAGGTTGAATAATTGTAGGGAGTGGTTTATGTTGGTGAACGGGCTGGGCAATTGGACCGATTGGTTGCTTAAGAAATAAGAAGCAGATTGGAGAATATGATGATAAGTTCGGTTGGAAGGGCCAAGAGCCTTTTTATTTATGTTGGAATGTTAAATAACTGATTCCTTTGCCTACTGAGTTCTAAGCCATTGTAGTTTTGATTTGCAGTAGGTCAGGCTGAGACTGGGCTGAGCCCAAGTCTGTTTGGACTGGGTTGGGATAAGCTTGGGCTGGCTAGTAGTGATTAGGCCTATGACTGCTATTATTATTGTAACACATAGTTTTCAAGATGAGGATAATTTTGAAATTTTGTGATTATAATCATTTAATAATGATATTTAAATTATGTTGTGATTTTTGGTGATTTTAGTCAATTTTAAACGATTTAAAATGTGGAATGGTGATTTTGATGATTAACTAGTGTAACCCTAAAATTGCTAAGCCTAGAGACTAACCATGACCAAGGGAGCCTAGTCATGTGATTAGAAATTCAAATTACCAATTTTTAGCCTAAGGGTATTTTGGTCATTTTGACAATTTTGTGGAATTATAATTTTGATTAATTAAATATTGTGCTAATCTTTTAGTTAAGCCTTAACCTAGAAGTTTAACCTAACCTAGATTAGTCTTGAGGTTAGAATCATGGTTAGAACATTCCTACTAAGTGCCAAGGTTAGTAATATCTAGATATTCCTAGGTAGGATATTTTCCTTTTAAGATATTTGTGAAAAGAAGCCTTAGACCAATAGGAAGGCTTGAAATTGGGTGGAGGAACCTCAACCACTCATATAAAACCCTAATCCTAATCTTTCAACAGCCATACAAGCCCCCTCTCCTATAAGTGTCACACTAAGAAGCCTTTGCCTATTTTTAGAAAACCTAGAAGAACCCTACTTTGTTCTTCCCTAAACTTCTTCCAATTAATCCAAATTGAGCCCAAATTGAGTTAAATTAATTGCATCATCATCCCCAACATTAGAGGAGACTTGTGGAGGCTTGCTAGCAAGGTTGGAGGACGTTTGAACCATAGCAAATCAAGGAAGACGTCGAGTCGAGGCTCTTTGCATTGATTTGAACACTCAATAGGTAAAACCCTACAAACCCTATTAAATTTCTGATTTCTTTCCATAGATGCATTCATTTAGGGTTCCCCTAAGTGTAGCCCAAGTTTGGCAAGAATTCGTGTCCATTTCGTATCCGTATCGGACACGTATCGGCGTATTTAAATGCGTGTTCGATGAAATGTCACATAGAAATGGATTTTCGTATTTTCCAAAACTAATTATATGATTTTGAAGCTCTTAATGTGTAGATTAGACATGTTGAGGACTGAGCACGATTTGGGTGGTTTTTCGTGTCCAAATCAGACATGCACCGCACACACGACACTGTGCACAGGCCTCGTGCAGTCCCCTGCTGTTCGAGTGTCCTAGCGGACACGATACGACACAGGAAGGGTTGACACTTGGTGGAGACATGGGTCTATCGACTGACAAGGGGCTGACCAAGTTTTGTGGGATTTTGTCGAGTAAATCTCGAAAAATCCCTCGCGCACTGGTCACTCACTATCACTGTGACACTGGGTTTTCTTCCCTGACACATTTCGTTTAACACAACACTACGACACTTGGACACAGGAAAGGGTGTTCAGTCCCTAGCCCTATGTTCCCTCGACACGAGTGCAAGAGCACGTGGTACCTCGAGCACTGTGTCGAGCCCACGAAGGCTTGACATGGCTGCACGAGGAATAGATTTTCTGTTTTTCTGAGGCTGTTCGAAATTATGTTTTTGGACACTTCGTGTCCCAATTTCTGGACACATTGGGTCTCATGGATATGCATGATACGTCCCTAGGTCTGTGCATATATATTCCTTTTAATTTTCGAGTTTAATTCCATTAATTGGATTTTCCTTCTCACTGATACGCGATTCCTGAAACTGAATTTCTAATCCTATTTTTCCTGTTAAACTGATTCTTGATGTTTAATTATTATGTTAAATTCTTACACATATGTATTAGCTACTTCTAGGTTGGATTTGCATGTTAGATTAGGTTTTGCACTCGAGAAATGGATTTTCGAATGTGGGTATAGACTGAAACTTCCTGGATTTACTGATTAGCTTAATTCTGATTTTTTAATTTCAGTTGAACTGATTTTATGTTTAATTTGCCCTATTAAATTCATCACCTATGTTAGTTCTGTTTGAATGAATAGTTGTATTGGTGTTGGGGACTTTTGGGTTCAACTATTAGCAATGGGGATTCGAATTTGGGTTGGAAGTTGGTTGTGAACTGTCATTGCTATAACCTGAGTTTTAGTTCACTGTTTTCTATAGAAACACACACATTTCTTAACACAATTTCCCCTAATGATTCCTGCCATGTTCCTGTATTCCACACTCACAGTAAATTACATTCACTAATACACTATAGCTGCCATATACCTTAGAACACTGTTTTCCTATTACATTTGCTATTGACACTATCACTAAACTGTCATCTAAATATGAGAATTAGCTCACTGTCACATGGTTCCCCATATGCACATACCATGCTTACATGTCCACACCCTCACTGATTTTAACTACCACCTTAACACACATATGACACCCTTCACACACTAAATTCCTGTCACACTAACTTACCACTATCTAATTTCTGAGAACACACACAATTATCTGTTGACACACACTTGGACACAAGCTAGACACTTCCCTAGACTCTGACATGTTTATATCCTTACCTGTGCTAGTCCCCTTTTATTTAAATTCAGTCCCAGTTTTATATGTGCAGTGACACGATTCATTTCAAATGAATTGTTCTGTCCATCTTCTTTTAATTGTTCAGTCCATATATGCATGATTCAGTCACACATACATAAATTCAGACCGTTTCCCTTGTGTGTATTAATCCATATATACCAGATGAATATTATATATATGTATGAGACTTGTGTATTGGGTTTATGATTTTGCATTAAGCTGGGGTTAACTCAGTTTCCTGAGAACATAGGTTAAGAGCTCAGTTATTTTCAGAGTTTAAATGTGCGATTTGAATTCGATTTCATTTGATAAAATCAGTGTTAACATGTTTAATAGAATGATGTGTACATGTTAGCTAATCTAGGGTTCATTGATGTTTAGTTTAGCTTGGTTTATGCTTTCAAATCCTTATTTTCCCGAAACTGTCTTTGTTCTCTAATTCCCTGGGAATCATTGCACAGATTTACACACACTAACCAACCTACAGCTACACAGGTTTTTCTTGAGATTGCTACACTGATTTCCTATTCTTGTACACACACAACACTCTACTAAAACCTGTGAACACTTGCACATGAACACTGTTTTCATATACTATTTAGTATTCACTGAGAACTGAGAATTCACACACACACACACACACACACACACACACACACACACACACACACACTGTTTTGTATACACTGTCACTTGAACTTG
Organism: Iris pallida; assembly: GCA_029216955.1. Taxonomy (NCBI): domain Eukaryota; kingdom Viridiplantae; phylum Streptophyta; class Magnoliopsida; order Asparagales; family Iridaceae; genus Iris; species Iris pallida. The sequence continues at coordinate 2,335,186 of JANAVB010000599.1, read as the reverse complement.
ATTTCCTGAGAATGTGTTTTATATTACCTGAGTTTGAATGTTAATTGGTTTGGGAATTAAGGTTGTATCTATGTATATATATAGACTGTCCTGACTGAACTGTAATTGGGAATCTGTGGTTTGAATTGAGGGTTATCTGGGTTGTAATTACCATGTTGGTTTGGCCACTGTATATTAGAGTTTGAGGGGAGGGGCTATATGTGCATGGTTAGTGGGTATTACCTATTCTAAGGGTTACTTAGTGTTTTACCTAGGGAGAATGTGTGGAAAAGGGTATCAGAGATTGTTAGAGTTGTAAGTGTGTATACTTGAATATAGGTTTGGTATGTGAGTAGGTTAGTAGGCCAGTAAGGGAGTCTAGGCTTAGGCCATGGCATGTGAACAAGTGGTACACTTGTATGGTGTGTGTTGATGTTGCCTAGTATGAATAAATGCAAGAAAGGATCTTGTATCCCAGGATACACATATATATATATGAGGTAATTGGGATGCCTAGTGTATAGACACATTAGGTATAGGTCATGTGGAGTTATGGTGTGTGTTCATGGGTGTCTAGTGATATGAGTTATGGGTATATCCCATATATATATATTTATATATATATATATTTTTTTTTATATATATATATATATATATATATATATATATATATATATACACAATGTGGATATCTAAATAGGGTAATTGCAGGTAGGTAATGGCTTGATTAGGGATAACCTAACCTAGTTGACTAGAGTGTCGACCCAGAGTTGATCAAGTTTGACTTGGACCTAGTTTGACCTAGATAGTTGACCAGGTTTGACTTAGAGTTGACTTTGACCTAGATTGACCTAGAAATCATGTAGATTGCATCATAAACTTTATTGGTCTTATTTTAAACACATTATAACCTGTTCTGCTCTATTTTAGGACATTGTGATTCCGGTGCAGACATCTGATATTATACTACTCTTTTCAGAGTATCAGGCGAGTATATTATCTGATAGTTCTCTCATTTACTTGTCAATTACTGTACTTCAGTTCTAGTTAGTTTTATGTGATTCTTACAATACGTATGGATATTTTTGGATTCATGTATGCGACACACATACCATCTTGTCTGGCCTCTATTACTGGAATCATTGTTGGTATCATCATGTCTGGCATCTATTACTAGAATCTACTGGAATCATTTTAGAATCATTGCTGGTATCATCACGTTTGGCTGGACTCATCTCGATTCTCGTGTCTTGTACTGGATTCACTTGTATTACGGGACGGGAAAATATTGAGTAAGACATGTAGACATACCCCAAATCTAGAATCTTCCTACTAGAATCTACTGGAAGCACAGCCATCTCTTGCCTGATCAGTGAGAGATGTTCTTGACACCTACAGCCGTTTACATGTCGATCTCGGTATTTTAAAACACACTGTTAGAGTATAGTCTGGACTCACCCTAGAATCTTTGATCACTGACTGGAATCATCTTATACTAGACTCATCTTGTACTGGAATCACTTGGTATCAGATTCATATTGTCAGAATTTACTTGGGTTTTACACTTGTTTACATTTACTGTCTGGACTTATATCATGTTACTCTAGTTCAGCTAGTTTCTATTTACAGTCTTCATTGCCATGATTCTTCTCTTGTTTTACTACCTTACTTTCCTTGTATCTTAACTGTTTCTCTATACCATCACTTGAATACAAACTACCATATTCATTAATAAAACTGTCTATAACTGTTTTAGAGTTCTTTGTCATTTACTTGAGTTTTCTAGATGAATTGTACTCGTTCCTGTCCTGACTGGACCTGTTGAAAATATTACAGATGCTTTTCCTGAGGATATTTTCTCTACTTGCCTTGGAGCAGGAGATGACTTAGCTACCTTTGGCCCCGACACTCAGGAGTGATCGAGAGACTAGCTAGTAGACTTGGTTTAGTTTTCATGTTTTAGAACTTGAATTGTAATAACTTGAGATACGAGTTTGTATTTGAGTTTGTTTGAGATATTATTATTAGTAGTTTATAATTGTTGTTTTTTAGTCTTTAGTTATAAACTTATGTGTTATCTTATCGTGCTTAGACTGTGATGAGATTTCATTATATCTATACTTGTCCTCCGTTCGGAGTTGGAATTTGACAAGTACATTATATAATTGCGTGAGTTTTTGATTAGATAGTAACCTAGGACAGCGTTCAACCGTCGACACTGCGGTGTAGGCTGGATGTACCCACTTCTCGTGCCCCTACACTGGGTGCGGGTCGTGACACATTTTTAGTGGTGGCCCATGCAGGTCGAGTTTATGTAGTAGTTTTTGAACTAGAGTATCACTACAGCCTGCAATAGGAACTAAGGAATAGGCTTTAGTTGAGAGAGTACTCAATCACAGTTAGGACTACTTGAGAAGATTCCTGGGATGACCCTTGAGAATCTCGTTATAAACTATCTCAAAATTCGATTCCGACAGTTTCTGTCTACTTCTTTGTTCATCGCTGAATTTGATTCTTGGTATTCATTATTGACTTGATTTTCTACCAAGATAACATTATGGGCTAGGTTGCCTCAGTCATAGAATCTAGAGTCTTCTACAGCCATATTAGCTGGTTTGGCGATGAGATAGAGTCTAATTTTGGATGTATTTCTCGGGTGTGGGAATTTAAGGTTTTCGCAGCCAAGCTAGCGGTAATGCGAAAATTTTAAATACCATGATTCTAGAGGTACATACCTTAGTCGCAGACTCTATGAATTATCGCTGTAGTACTTACTGACGTAACGAGGATTCTGGTAACATGGTTCTGGATAGACGGGTATGATTATAAGATTTTAGAATAGATACCATATAGATGGTGCCCTAGTATGATGGAATGGAATATCATTTGTGGATATTACTTGAGTATCATAGATTAGATAGAGGAAGCTAGGCCACCTGTAGCGCAGTAGCGTGCCCCACACCATCAGAGGGATATACCCCAGAGGGGCAGGGCTTTTGCGATGACGGTCGAGGAGACCGACGCTGCAGGTGATGGGTTAGCAGGTTGTCCTTCTTGTTCTTCTTCCCCACCTTCATGTGTGATTTCCATTAGTACCTGTCAGGATATGATTGTTATATGTTAGATAGCGTAGTTACCCTGTTCAAGACTGTAGAATCACGACCAGTAGGACCGAGTTTTGCATATTATCTTGACCTTGTTTGATTGGGGGTTTGACCTAGGAGGAGTACGATCATCTTAATTTCGAGGACAAAATTCTTCTAAGGGGGTAGACTTGTAACACCCAGTTTTCCAGATGAGGGTAATTTTAAAATTTTATGATTATAATCATTTAATAATGATATTTAAATCATGTTGTCATTTTTGATGATTTTTAGTCAATTTTAAACTATTTAAAATGTGGAATGGTGATTTTAATGATTAACTAGTGTAATCCTAGAATTGCTAAGCCTAGAGACTAACCATGACCAAGGGAGCCTATTCATGTGATTAGAAATTCAAATTACCAATTTTTAGCCTAAGGGTATTTTGGTTATTTTGACAATTTTCTGGAATTATAATTTTGATTAATTAAATATTATGCTACTGTTTTAGTTAAGCCTTAACCTAGGAGTTTAACCTAACCTAGATTAGTCTTGAGGTTAGAATCATGGTTAGAACATTCCTACTAAGTGCCAAGGATAGTAATATCTAGATATTCCTAGGTAGGATATTTCCTTTTAAGATATTTGTGAAAAGAAGCCTTGGACCAATAGGAAGGCTTGGAATTGGATGGAGGAACCCCAACCACTCATCTAAAACCCTAACCCTAATCTTTCAACAGTCATACAAGCCCCCCTCCTATAAGTGTCACACTAAGAAGCCTTTGCCTATTTTTTGAAAACTTAGAAGAACCCTACTTTGTTCTTCCCTAAACTTCTTCCAATTATTCCAAATTGAGCCCAAATTGAGTCAAATCAATTGCATCATCATCCCCAACATTAGAGGAGACTTGTGGAGGCTTGCTAGCAAGGTTGGAGGACGTTTGAACTATAGCAAATCAAGGAAGACGTCGAGTCGAGGTTCTTTGCATTGAGTTTGAACACTCAATAGGTAAAACCATACAAACCCTATTAAATTCTCGATTTCTTCCCATAGATGCATTCATTTAGGGTCCCCTTAGTGTAGCCCAAGTTTGGTAGGAATTCGTATCCTTATCGGACAAGTATCAGTGTATTTAAATGTGTGTTCGATGAAATATCACATAGAAATAGATTTTCATATTTTCCAAAACTAATTACATGATTTTGAAGCTCTTCATGTGTAGATTAGATATGTTGAGGACTGAGCACAATTTGGGTGGTTTTTTGTGTCCAAATCAGACACGCACCGCACGCACGACACCGCACATAGGCCTCGTGCAGTCCCCTGCTGTTCGAGTGTCCTAGCGGAAACGATACGACACAGGAAGGGTTGAAACTTGTGTAGGAACCCTAGAGGGGGGGTGAATAGGGTCAAGCTAACTAATCAAGCACTTAGCACAAGCTAATTGGCAATTTAAAAATATAAGTGCAAGAGAAGAAGCAAACACAATACCGACACCCGATGTATCCTGGTATCCTCCTAAGAGGCAGTCCAGTCCCGGAACTCTCTCCGGCTTTAATCCACTATTTGAGCAAATAGTTACACACGAGTTTGGATCCGAAGAACTCGCCAACTTCTTACACAAGAGCTTTAATCCGAAGGGCTCTCCGACTTCAACCGAGAGTTTGGATACGAAGACTCTCCAACTTCAACCGAGAGTTTGGATACGAAGACTCTCCAACTTCAACCTTTCACAATAGGTTTTGTTCTCCTTATACAATAAGATGAAGATCTCACTTTTCAACTTAATAACTCTAACACAAGTTGTGGATGGCAAATGAAAGCTTTGTAGAGTTGTTTGTGGATAGGCTTTGGTGGTTTTGAAATTTTTAGGCTCAAAGCATCAACCTTGAATGAAGGGGTTCAAGGCTATTTATAACCAAAACTTGAAAAGAAGTCAAAGACAACTTTTCAGCCACGAACCGGCATACCGCCGGTATGATCCGGCATACCGACGGTATACCGGTCTGGGATTGCAACGGCTAGAAATATAGCCGTTGGGATCATTAATGGCTGAAAATCCGACCGTTGGAATTTCAACGTTTCAGAAGCGGTATACCGTCGGTATGGACCGGTATGCCGGCGGTATGCCGGTTTTGTAAACAGAAACTTTCTGTGAACAAAAACCGGTATACCGTCGGTATACACCGGTATACCGTCGGTATGCCGTTTTCCACCAAAAATGATCCTGGGCTTATTTCTGCCCTAGCTTTCGATTTTGCCATCTATTTCTTGTGTTTACAATTATTTCTAAGACTCATTACAGACTCCAGATATACTTAGGCAGGTGCAGGCTTCTTCAGAGTCGTGAAATGATGATGGCATGGCTTGGCTTCTTCCTTTGATAGGTGCTGGCTTTTTCCCTTGGCGGCAGCTGTCCAAAGATATCCAGTTTGTGAAAACTGAATACCTTTCGGGGGCTTCGCCCCCGAACCCCCGACAAGGGGCGCTGCCCCCTCGACCCCCGTTCGCTGATCGGGCAGCGGAACCCCCGAGTGCGTGGCTCCAGAGATGTCGTCGGGTGGTTCAGAGAAATCTTGTGGGATCCGTCGTCTTTGGCCCACCATGATTTCTTCATTGCATATGTCCACATTGATCTTGCTTATTGCTTTTCTGCATGTACATGTTAGACGAACAAAGCAATATACATAGTAGCAAGTATGATAAGTTTAATGCACATTAGGACAATGCTGAGTTTAAGTATAAGTGCTAAGGTGATAGCATAAATGTTAGTGATATCATAATGATTAAACTTAATTGAATGACCACAATCAAAAACATAGTTTTGATTTTGGCAACCCGATTAAATTTAAGATAGATAAGCTCATATCACTAAAATGTAAACCAATAGGCATATATCACCAAAGGCATAAGTATAAGTAGAAATGCTATAGCGATAGTATAAAGATTAGTGATAATGAAATGCTAAACTTAACATATTTACCATATTCAAAAACATGATACAATCATTGGGCCAACAACTTGGTGGAGACATGGGTCTATCGACTGACAAGGGGCTGACCAAGTTTCGTGGGATTTTGTCGAGTAAATCTTGAAAAATCCTCGCGCACTGGTCACTCACTGTCACTGTGACACTGGGTTTTCTTCCCTGACATGTTTCGTTTAACACAACCCGATGACACTTGGACACGGGAAAGGTTGTTCAGTCCCTAGCCCTATGTTCCCTCGACACGAATGCAAGAGCACGTGGTGCCTCGAGCACTGTGTCGAGCCCACGAAGGCTTGACATGGCTGCACGAGGAATAGATTTTCTGTTTTTCTGAGGCTGTTCGAAATTATGTTTTTGGACACTTCGTGTCCCAATTTCTGGACACATTGGGTCTCATGGATATGCATAATACGTCCCTAGGTCTGTGCATATATATTTCTTTTAATTTTCGAGTTTAATTCCTTTAATTGGATTTCCCTTCTCACTGATACGCGATTCCTGAAACTGAATTTCTAATCCTATTTTTCTTGTTAAACTGATTCTTGATGTTTAATTGTTATGTTAAATTCTTACACATATGTATTAGCTACTTCTAGGTTGGATTTGCATGTTAGATTAGGTTTTGCACTCGAGAAATGGATTTTCGAATGTGGGTATAGACTGAAACTTCCTAGATTTACTGATTAGCCTAATTCTGATTTTTTAATTTCAGCTGAACTGATTTTATGTTTAATTTGCCCTATTAAATTCATCACCTATGTTAGTTCTATTTGAATGAATAGTTGTATTGGTGTTGGGGACTTTTGGGTTCAACTATTAGCAATGGGCATTCGAATTTGGGTAGGAAGTTGGTTGTGAACTGTCATTGCTATAACCTGAGTTTTAGTTCACTATTTTCTATAGAAACGCATACATTCCTTAACACAATTTCCCCTAATGATTCCTTCCATGTTCCTGTATTCCACACTCACAGTAAATTACATTCACTAATACACTATAGATGCCATATACCTTAGAATACTCTTTTTCTATTACATTTCCTATTGACACTATCACTAAACTATTATCTAAATCTGAGAATTAGCTCACTGTCACATGGTACCCCATATGCACATACCATGCTTACATGTCCACATCCTCACTGATTTTAACTGCCACCTTAACACACATGTGACACCCTTCACACACTAAATTCCTGTCACACTAACTTACCACTGTCTAATTTCTGAGAACACACACAATTATCTGTTGACACACACTTGGACACAAGCTAGACACTTCCCTAGACTCTGACATGTTTACATCCTTACCTGTGCTATTCCCCTTTCATTTAAATTCAGTCCCAGTTTTATATGTGCAGTGACACAATTCATTTCATATAAATTGTTCTGTCCATCTTCTTTCAATTGTTCAGTCCATATATGCATGATTCAGTCACACATACATACAGTTCAGACCATTTCCTTTGTGTGTATTAATCCATATATACCAGATGAATATTGTATTTATATATATGTATAAGACTTGTGTATTGGGTTTATGATTTTGCATTAAGCTGGGATTAACTCAGTTTCCTGAGAACATAGGTTAAGAGCTCAGTTATTTTCAAAGTTAAATGTGTGATTTGAATTCGATTTCATTTGATAAAATCAGTGTTAACATGTTTAATAGAATGATGTGTACATGTTAGCTAATCTAGGGTTCATTGATGTTTAGTTTAGCTTGGTTTATGCTTTCAAATCCTTATTTTCCTGAAACTGTCTTTGTTCTCTAATTCCCTGGGAATCATTGCACAGATTTACACACACTAACCAACCTACTACTACACAGGTTTTTCCTGAGATTGCTACACTGATTTTCTATTCATGTACACACACAACACTCTACTAAAACCTACTTGACATATGAATACTGTTTTCATACACTATTTAGTATTCACTGAGAACTGAGAATTCACACACACACACACACACACATACACACACACACACTATTTTGTATACACTGTCACTTGAACTTGATTTCCTGAGAATGTGTTTTATATTACCCGAGTTTGAATGTTAATTGGTTTGGGAATTAAGGTTTTATCTATGTATATATATAGACTGTCCTGACTGAACTGTAATTGGGAATCTGTGGTTTGAATTGAGGGTTATCTGGGTTGTAATTACCATGTTGGTTTGGCCACTGTATATTAGAGTTTGAGGGGAGGGGCTATATGTGCATGGTTAGTGGGTATTACCTATTCTAAGGGTTACTTAGTGTTTTACCTAGGGAGAATGTGTAGGAAAGGGTATCAGAGATTGTTAGAGTTGTAAGTGTGTATACTTGAATATAGGTTTGGTATGTGAGTAGGTTAGTAGGCCAGTGAGGGAGTCTAGGCTTAGGCCATGGCCTGTGAACAAGTGGTACACTTGTATGGAGTGTGTTGATGTTGCCTAGTATGAGTAAATGCAAGAAAGGATCTTGTATCCCAGGATACACATATATATATATATATATATGAGGTAATTGGGATGCCTAGTGTATAGACACATTGGGTGTAGGTCATGTGGAGTTATGGTGTGTGTTCATGGGTGTCTAGTGATATGAGTTATTGGTATATCCCATATATATATATATATATATATATATATATATATATATATATATATGGTGATGTTAGGCAATGTGGATATCTATATAGGGTAATTGCAGGTAGGTAATGGCTTGATTAGGGATTACCTAACCTCGTTGACTAGAGTGTCAACCCAGAGTTGATCAAGTTTGGACCTAGTTTGACCTAGACAGTTGACCAAGTTTGACTTAGAGTTGACTTTGACCTAGATTGACCTAGAAATTATGTAGATTGCATCATAAACTTCATTTGTCTTATTTTAAACACATTATAACATGTACTGCTCTATTTTAGGACATTGTGACTCCGGTGCAGACATCTGATATTATACTACTTTTTTCAGAGTATCAGGCGAGTACATTCTCTGATAGTTCTCTCATTTACTTGTCAATTACTGTACTTCAGTTCTAGTTAGTTTTATGTGATTCTTACAACACGTATGGATATTTTTGGATTCATGTATGCGACACACATACCATCTTGTCCGGCCTCTATTACTGGAATCATTGTTGGTATCATCATGTCTAGCATCTATTACTGGAATCTACTGGAATCATTGCTGGTATCATCATGTTTGGCTGGACTTATCTCGATTCTCGTATCTTGTACTGGATTCACTTGTATTACGGGGCGGGGAAATATTGAGTAAGACATGTAGACATACCCCAAATCTGGAATCTCCCTACTGTAATCTACTGGAAGCATAGCCATCTCTTGCCTGATCAGTGAGAGATGTGCCTGATACCTACAGCCGTTTATATATCGATCTCGGTATTTTAAAACACACTGTTAGAGTATAGTCTGGACTCACCCTGGAATCTTTGATCACTGACTGGAATCATCTTATACTGGACTCATCTTGTACTGGAATCACCTGGTATCAGATTCATATTGTCTGGATTTACTTGGGTTTAATTTTACACTTGTTTATATTTACTGTCTGGACTTATATCATGTTACTCTAGTTCAGCTAGTTTCTATTTACAGTCTTCATTACCATGATTCTTCTCTTGTTTTACTTACCTTACTTTCCTTGAATCTTAACTGTTTCTCTATACCATCACCTGAATACAAACTACCATGTTCATCAATAAAAATGTCTATAACTGTTTTAGAGTTCTCTGTCATTTACTTGGGTTTCTAGATGAATTGTACTCATTCCTGTCCTGACTGGACCTATTGAAAATATTACAGATGCTTGCCCTGAGAACATTTGCCCTACTTGCGTTGGAGCAGAAGATGGCTTAGCTACCTTTGGCCCCGACACTCAGGAGTGATCAGAAGACTAGCTAGTAGACTTGGTTTAGTTTTCATGTTTTTGAACTTGAATTGTTATAACTTGAGATACGAGTTTGTATTTGAGTTTGTTTGAGATATTATTATTAGTAGTTTATAATTGTTGTTGTTTAGTCTTTAGTTATAAACTTCTGTGTTATCTTATCGTGCTTAAACTGTGATTGAGATTTTATTATATCTATACTTGTCCTCCGTTCGGAGTTGAGATTTGACAAGTACATTATATAATTGCGTGAGTTGTTGATTAGATAGTAACCTAGGATATGGTTCTACCGCCGACACTCCGGTGTAGGCTGGACGTACCCACTTCTCGTGCCCCTACACTGGGTGCGGGTCGTGACAATTATTATTATATTAAATGTGTTCATGTTATTACTACCATTAGAATTTTTGTAATTTCTTATAGCAAGTATTGTAATAAAGTTTTACTAGTATGTAATTTTTGCTATAAAAATTATTTTCCTAATATTTAGATAAAATCATAATATCAATTTTTGGAAATATTGCAATATTGTACTAAATATAATTTGAGGTATATCAGTGGTATCTATATTGACTAAAACCTAGGAAATGGTTGTTATATTTTAGTAGCCAATAGTCTAGTATGTTATACTTCAAAAATAAATAATAATTTATCTAAATAGTATTTTTTTTTTCTAAAAGTTCCCTTGCTGGCTAGAATATATATTTTCTAAAAACTAATTATAGCTAGTATATAAAGAGTTAGCTAGTTAATAATTTAGCCAATTGCTATTTGCTAGAAATTAACCTATTCTTGCCATACTCTAGGTGGACGTTGAGACAGTTTTGATTTGCAAGGACAGAGGCAAGTACACCGACTCGAGCTCTTTACTCTGTATTTCTGTCTTGCTTCATGTTTTCATATAGACACGTTATACACACGATTGTTCATTGTTCATAGTTCATCGTTTATTGTTCAATATTTTTACTTGTACATTGGGGTGGGGAAATACTATAGATATGTGACCAATCCTATATTAGCTAGGTATTGATTAATAGCTTAGGACTCACGTTGTGCACGTGGAACTCTAAGCCTTACCCTTACTTATGTGCTCCTGTGCCCTTGTACCCTGTACTACCCCAGCCGGTCACATATTCTGGTAGTTATTTCAAATGCATGTTACACTGATAGTCTAGTTCATTGTTCTGGATCTGGTACTATAGTTTCATCATTATTTATATACTACAGTTTCATGTTTCGGTTCTTGTACCATAGTTCATATTGTAGTTCATTATTCATGCATTTCAGTTTACTTTGTTTAGTGCTTGTTGTCGGGATTGTACTTTGCTCTCTTCCTGATAGGATACATTGCAGGTATGCTTGAGGATGTTGTTCCATCTTTATGGGCCAGAGCCTGAAGCCAGGATAGAGTTGTGCCTCAGGATGGACTTAGAATTTTAGAGTTATAGTTAGATCCTTCTTAGATCGTTTTAGAGATTTGTCATGTACTTTGTATTCAGGTTTCAGGATTGTATATTTTATTCCGGTTATCGGATTTGTCTCCGGCGTTATCATTTCTTTAATTGTATTTAAATATTTATGGATTGTGGTGATATTGGAAACGTGTATAGCAGCTGTGTTGTTTTATGTACCTTGTATCTTGGAGTTTTTCTTAGATTGTACAACTTACTGTGTTGTGTCTTCCAACTTAGGCTGGGCGTGTCCGACTCGTATCCGATTATTCGGGAGCGGGTCTTGACAATTTCAAGTAACATAATTCGACAAAACTCGATGTCATCAAATAGTAACAACATATTTTATATTTAAAATAACTAAATAGTATTTTCAACTCATTAATTTTAACTAGTTTTTGAAATACAAAATAATTGCACATTAACCTTTATACGTTTCAAGGAGACTTTATTTCAAAACTCGATTTTAAAAATAGAATAAATAAACAAAAAATTTGAAAATCGGGAAAGATGGATTACAAATCCACCCACCTTAAAAAATTTCGTCCTCGAAATTTAAGAAATGTCTAGGATAGATAGGCTCGATAGGTCAAAAGGAAAATGTAATAAAAAAAATTTTAATAGGAAAGGTATTGATCAATAAGATAAAATTGATCGAGGATAGCAAATCTTATTAATAAGAAATATTGATCAATGCATTGACCAATGAAGGATGGAAATTGAAAAATAAATATACATTGTTTGATGTTAGAATTTAGGTCATGTCCCTAAATTCTAGAAAGTTCTCACAGAAGATAAGAGACGGAATTTATATAGCTAGAAAAATAAGACCAACGGGTATAGCCTAGAAAATATTCCATAATGACTTTAACTTATTTCCTCAACGCCCTGTCCTTATCATCTCAGCCAACATTCCAAATTTTCCATCAACTCTATAAAATTTTAACCTCAAGAATACTTTAAAACTTTTCTCAATTTCTATCATTAACCTTTAAATCAAAACCAAAAACTTAAAGATTATGACTCAAGTTCAACAAAATCATAATTATCGTCATTCAAATTCAACTCGTCATCCATATTGGTTTTCAATCCCAAAAATTAAATTTCATAAGGATTTAAATCTTCCAAGATATTTCAAATTTAAGTTTAAAATCCTCCATCATAATCTCCTAAAATTTAAATCCTTGTTGACAATATATCAAATTGTCTTCATTCGCAAGTACCACAATTCCCTTGGACTTCTACCCACCTTTAGTCGCACATACTTATCAAAATACAAAACTCAAACTAATCAAAATTATCTCATAATGTTTATACTCAAAAATAGGTCAACATTTATTTCTCGTCCGAATTAAAAAAATCTTATTTGTTGTCATCCAAATATCCTCTAAGTATAAATTTTTTTATCTTATCGTAGATAGATATCAAACTAATTAAAATTTAAACCTCAAAGGAATGCAATACTTATGAATTCTTGTCTTCCAAAATTATTTGAATTGAAGAACCAATTTTTCTATCGATACTACTTGCGAAATAATTATCACATTATCAAGGGAATATCCTCAATTTCGTCTCACAGGTTTATGTATCTTTTTTAAATGAATCTCTACTAGAAATTCCTTAACAACCAAGCAATTAATCTCTCGAGTTTTGTGTTTATTCTCAGTTACATCTTTCTTTTTCCCAATTCCATATCAATGTCTACCTATCCAATAACTCTACAATATTCAATCTTTTAAGTATTTCAATGACTATGCAATAATTTAGTCATGGTTTTCCCATTATCACAACATCTCATTCCATTATCCTCGAAGTTGTGTTTATTTCATTACAAATGAGATCACAAGGTCATCCGTTTCAAAATTACTTTCTATATTAATTTAGCAACTTGCAATATCAATCCTAATTATTATACCACTAGCTAGTAACCATCTAGAATTATATTCTGATATCATATCCACCCTTAAAATCTCCAATGTTTTTGTTTGATTCTTGTTTGCTGTTGTGCAAATTCTTTAAATAAATCTCACCCACAAGTATTTATAATCCAAAAATTTAGTCATACCATTTTATTCTTCTGTTCTTCCCCATGTATTTGTCTTCATAATTTTGAAGCTCCATTTGTTGTAGAATAATGAATTTCTCCTTCATTCTCTACATCGCAAGTCTATCATGTCACCTTCCTCAAAATTTAAGGGATATCTAGGACATCTATGCTCGATTGGTCAGATGGAAAAGATAGAAGAATTTAATAAGAAGGAATGATCAGAACGAACGATCAATGAAATAAAAAGATAATAAAATACTCTTCATGAAATGGAAAGAATGTAAAATTTCTTAATAAGAAAATGGATCAAGAATGATAGGAAAATATGGTCAACCAATATGGTTCGGAGGAGTATTACCTTCATGACATCAAACTAATCACCCTACACATCTATAAATCCGTATCCTCAGAAATATTTTAAAATTCTTCAATCATAAAAATTTAAATTATTGAAATTATTTAATAATAAGGGCCACACATGTAAAACTAATTGTGTTGGGCTATCTAATAATTAAGCCAAATTAAAGTGGTCTATTTGGAAAATTGGCTTAATGTATAATTGTCATGAAAATAATGTCAGTTGAGCCCATATTGCAACTTCTGTTTTGGATGTATATACTTGTGACATGCAGAATTTAAAATATTTGGACTCTTGGAAAATTAGCAGTTTTCCAATGATCTAGATTATTGGAGTAAGGATAGCAAAATCTAGTAATGGTAGTAACTATCATACGAACTCATTATTGTTCCTGACACTGTTGGCAATTTTTTCTATTTCAAATATGATAGTTACAATGATTATTTTATTTGAATTATAATGTTCAAATATGTATGTACATAAGCATTTGAACATGATTCAGTCACATAAAGATTTAATCAACATTCAAATTTTTTGTGCCTTTTGTGACTCGTAATAATTGTCTAATATTCTAAATAGACCAATTGAACAAGATGTCACCAAAGTGACTTCTCTTGCGTAGATAGTCTAAGAGGAATGTTGGATGTTTATGTGTGCACATTCATGCGAGTATTAGCCAGCCCAAAGGAAGGATACTACTTGGCCGAATTGTACACATACTTGTGGTGATAAATGTGTGACAATTGTGACGTTTACATGTAAATATTAACCCGATCCAAAGACATGCTTATTATTTGACATGACTTATTGTCAACGTTTGATCACTACACCAAGAGTATCACTTGCACTTAATATCAATTTTCAAAGACTTGATATTAATGGTGTACTAGGTATCTTGTGATGGGGTTCACCATTATTTGAATTTGTTTGACTATATTTTATTCACTGATTATTAATTAGAGCATGTCTATTTTGTTCTCTTTAAAGTTAATATTGTTACAATATCTTCCAATAAAAATTCAATTTTCATGTTTACTAAGATAAACTTTAAGGGCAATACAGTAGCTGCTAAGGATCCAGCTCAAAAGAAATAATAATATAAAACTAAGGGTTGTTTCTTCTGTGACAAGCTAGGACACATAAAGAAGAAATGTACAAAGTACCACGCACGGCGTATAAAAAAAAATACATTTCTAAATTTGGTATATTCTGAGGTTAATTTAGCTTTAATACCAAGAAAGTCATGGTGGTTAGATTCTGGTACGACTGCCCACATTAGTGTCCTAGACAAGGATATCTGAGTTACCGAAAGTCAATTGATGGTGAAAGATACATCTATGTGGGTGACGACAATTCGGTAAAAATGGAAGCAACAAGACATTTTAGGTTATTATTAGGAACCAATTATTATTTGGATTTGATAGACACTTTATATTGTACCATTTTTAGACAAAATTAAGTTTTAGTTTCCTTAATGGACAAATTTGGTTATCAATGTTTATTTGGAAACAACAAGTTTAGTCTATCTTTAAATTCAAATATTATTAGTAACGGTTCCCTTAAGGTTTATGATAACCTATATTCACTTGAAACTATTACATCTTAGAATGAAACCTTACATATGGAGTCATGTGGTCTTGAACGCAAAATTAACAATAACAATTTTTTAGCCTCATTATGACATAAGCGATTAGGTCATCTCTAGAAATAGAGTTGAACGACTTATGTCTGATGGGATTTGGATTCCATTGACTTTATAGACTTTAATGTCTATATTTAATGTATAAAGGGAAGACAGACCAAAGTTAAATTATAAGCAGCTATTTTATTGTCTATGCTGACAGATCAAGAGGTTAATAATTATACGATCCCACACAAAGGAAATTTTTTTGAGACGAGAAATGTAATATTTTTTTGAGGATATTGAGTTTGGGGGATAAATAAAGTCAGGTTCATTGTCTTTGAGGAGGAATCAATTACGATTCCTACTATCAATTTTGACGATGTGTATGATTCTATACATGTCATTGATTAAGAAGTGAATTCGGAGCCTCAATAAGATAATGTCGAATTACCTCTACAAGTCGTTGTTGAGATACCTTAATAAGACAACGTAGCGGCACCTCCATTCAAGATAAGGTAATTATTCATGAGGAACAAACTCAACAACCTTAAGAACCGGTAATGTTAAGATGGTCCACCAGATAAAAGAGAAATGTTATTTCGGATGACTCTTTCATATTTCCCCAGAAATATGAGGAAGACTATGGAATATTGGAAGATGATCCAATCAACTTCCATCAGGCCACAGAAAGTTTCAATTCTCAAAGAGGATTAATACAATAAATTAGGAGTATAAGTCTATGCAAGACAATAAAGTTTAGGAAGTTGTCCCATTACCAAAAGGTACGAAGCCAATTGGTTGCAAATGGACATTTAAAACCAAGAAGGATTTGAAGGGTAATGTGAAAAGGTATAAAGCATGTCTTGTAGCTAGTGACTTTACTCAAAAGTTAGGGATTGCTTTTAAAGAGACTTTCTCTTTGGTATCTTTGAAAGACTCTTTTAAAACAATCACAGCAGTTGTTGCACATTTTAATATATTGAGTTACATCAAATGGATGTCAAAACGACATTTCTCAATGGTAACATTAACAAAATAATTTATATGCTGCAACTAGAAAACTTCGTGTCGAAAGACCCAAAGAATATGGTCTACAAATTGACAAAATCTATTTATGGACTCAAACAGGCTTCACGTCAAAGGTGCTTCAAATTTTACCAAGTGATTATCTCGTTTTGTTTTAAGATAAACACTGTTGAAGATTGTGTGTATCACAAGTTCAGTGGGAGTAGGAATATTTTTCTAGTTTTGTATATCGATTAAAGTATTTAATGCATACCAGGTGACACATATCGCTAAAGGAGACAAATTCAGTCTCAATCAAGTGCCCTAAGATTAGCATTAGAATTAAGGAAATATAATAGATTTCCCTCTTATGATCAGTTGTAGGGAGTCTAATGCATGCTCAAGCATGAACGCATCCGGATATTGCGTACATAGTTGGAATGCTAGGCAGATATTTAAGCAAATATGGGATGGATAATTGGGTAGCAGCCAAACTACTTAAGTTATTAATAGAGAACAAGGAATTATATGCTCTTTGTAGGAGATCAGATAATTTTGGAGATCATAAGGTATTTCGACTCCGATTTTGCTGTATGCCAACACAATAGGAGATCCACATCAGGTTATATTTACATGTTAACTAGTGGAGATATTTTGGATGAGTGTCAAACAAACACTCATAACTTCTTCCACCATGGCAGCAAGGTTTATAGCATATTGTGAGGCATCCATTTAAAAATATAGTTGCAAAATTTTGTCACAAGGCTGCGCCTGCATGAGGGTATTGAAAGATCACTCAAATTATGGTATGACAATAAACCAGCTGTACTGTATTCTAATAACAACAAGAAATTGTATAAGTCAAAGGATATTGACATAAAGTTTCTAGTTGTGAAGAAAAGAATTCAGAATGGTTAAAGTGTCCATATAGCACATTAGGACAAACTCCATATTAGCGAATTCGTTCACAAAAGTATTATCACCCACGGTCTTTTATGAGCATACTGCTTATAAGGGTGTTATCTTAATTAAGAATATAGAAATATAGTGGAGGTTTGTATTTTATGTATTTTTGGTGCTATTTTGTTTTGGACACATTTATGTACTAAAGTATTTTGGATATTTATCTGATCAGATATATGGAATATTCAGTTCATTCTGTTTTCATTATGTTAAAGTATTGATCTCACTAAAGTTAAGAAGGACTAGTTGGAAATAGACATGTATTGATTACATTGCATGTAATTTTTATGCTACGCATCCATGATTGATCTGTCATTTAGCTATATCGGTATATATGACCATTAATGATTTAGTTACACTAAATGTGACGAATGCCGCTTTGATCCTATGTTGATATGGTTAATGGACGAGATTGTCTGGATATACCCTAAGGATTAAGATAGCATATTATGAGCTCACTAAGGTCAACACAATTATAAGGTTACATCTGTGGCTCAGTAGGAGATTGTTAGAATTATTCAATAATAGGAGACACACATGTAAAACTAATTGTGTTGGGCTATCTAATAATTAAGCCAAATTAAAGTGGTCTATTTGGAAAATTTGCTTAAGGGTATAATTATCATGGAAATAATGTGTAGATACCGGAGATAAATCTAATTTGATGAGGGGCCAAATTAGAAATATCAAAATATATAAATATATGTATTCATTTAGGTTATGGTCTCCAACTCATACGGTCACCAAAAGAGATTTTTCTCTATTCTCTTCTGTATCCCCATCAACAGAGAGAGGAACAAAGATTTCATCTTTGTTATTAAGGGTCGAAACGGGTTGGAAGATCGAACCCTGTAAAGAGACGTCTGATTCAGGATCCATCAAGCCATCAATGGATTCGGTACGCTTCCGCATTTATTTTGTTCATCTCATAAATCATCAGGCAATAATTGATAACATAAATCACTACTCAATTCTTATCGTACATAAATTTTAACTTCAAGATAATATCTTCAATTTCAAATACTAAAATTTAAATTCATAACTCAATGCCTTCGAACCTCAATCATTAATCAATAATTCAATACTTATTATGATCTTTAAGATTGTGATCTAGAAAATTATCAATATTGACTTATCGAATATTCCTCAAAATTTAAACTCCAAAAAATTTAAATTCTTCCAAAATATTTTAAATATAAATCTACCTTTGCATAACTTCCTCAAAATTTAAAATTCAAAAGAATAAAAATCCAAAAATTTAAAATCTTCAAAATTTAAACACTTCAAAATTTAAACTTAAATCTATTTCGTCACAATCTCCTCAAAATTTCAATTTCCATAGTTCTCCAAAGATTTTTGTGATCTTATTTCTCGTTAATTTATAAATCAAAATCATTTCCTTTGAAAATTTAAAATTCAACCTTATCAATAAATTCATCAAACCACATAGAAAATTTAAACCTCAAGGACACCAAAATCTAATGACCTTAAAGACTTAATTCATCAACAGAAGACTCTACCAACCTTTGATTAGAGTCGTTCTATCAAAACACAATATTTACATAGAATATTTCAAATTCATCAAATATGGTATCTCAAAACTCAATGCATATCACTACCTTAATCATGTAGCATATGTAGCAATCTTAACTACCCAATTAATCAATTTGAAATAAATCTATGGGTTGCCCTCGGTATACCTAGTCCTAGGTCTAGTCATTTTTCTAAAAATTAAATCAACCTAATTGTGAATGAGCATCCTAGTTACAGGTTCACAACAGTATGACTAATATGGTACTGCCATGAGTTCGCACAATTACTGCGAAGACTGGTCTGCATGGGCCACCAAAAAAATTTGTCACGATCCGCACATATTTTTTGGGATGCAAGTACGTGGGTAAGTCCAGCATACGTCGCAGTATCAACGTACTAAGCTGTATAGACCTTAATGATCAAAGTCACAATATTTGCTCATAATTAATTTCTTTGCTCATTCACAATACTAAATCAAATTACAATATTCACAAGTTTACATTTGATTTAAAATACAATATCTCACTAAATCTTGGAAAGAATTCTTTATGAACAAATAATATATCTAGCTAGTTTCTAGGATCGACCTCAGCTTACATCCATGTCTCTCTCCAAGGGTCCAAGTGCATAGAGTAGCAAGCGACTAATCTGAAAAATAGGTTTTCAGTCAGAAATGGAACGAGTATTGTAATGTCTGTTGTTCGTATTACGTATTTGGAATACGTATCTTATCTTGTATTTGCATATCTCCTTGGTTTGGCTCTCGGCTTGGTTTAACTCTCGGTTTGGGTTGGCTTGGTTCGGCCGGCCCAATGCTTGGTTCATCATGGGCCAAGGGTGGAACACCTTAGCCTATGCTTCTCCTTTATTTCCACCACAACCCCCTCTTTATTATCCCCACCAACCTTCTCTCTCCTCCATAATTCTCATTTACTTCTCCTTCCCCTACCATTACTCTTCTCCACCAACCAAGAACACCATAGGCAAGTGCAACTTGCTTCCACAAGAGAACTCCTTTTGATGGTTTCATTAGCTTCTCCTCATGATTCTAAACCACATTAGAACTTGTCATTTTCCATTTTGAGGCTTTAATTCTTGTAGATCTAGAGTTTTACTATTTTCGGATTTTGGTGTTTTGATCTATCAAACTTGCTTGTTTTCAAGTTTTGATTGTTTCAGGTTTTAGAGAATTTTTTTCTACCCAATTTTGACCTTTGGAAAGTTGGGTTCGGACTTGTTTTGACCAAGATATGGACAATTGAAGCTTAGATTCAACTTTAGAGTTCTTGTTGTTCTTGACATTTGGAGAAGACAGTGAACAGTGAGCTAGCTTTTTAGCTTACGCCACTAAGCCGTACGCTGCTCCTTAGCGAGCATACGCTACCTTGAGTACGCTGCTCTTTAGCGAGCGTACGCTACCTTGAGTACGCTGCTCTTTAGCGAGCGTACGCTACCTTGAGTACGCTGCTCTTTAGCGTGCGTACGCTAACCTTGATACGCTGCCTGTTGGCAGCGTGTCTTGAGCGTACGCTAGCTTGAGCGTACGCGTGCCTTGGTACGCTAGCTTGAGCATACGCTGACCTGTAGCTTGAGCGTACGCTGACCTGTAGCTTGAGCGTGCCCTTGTGTACGCTGACCCTTGCGTACACTTCCCCTTGGAAGTGTATGGACCCTTTGGTACGCTGGCTCGAGCGTACGCAGACCTGAGCGTACGCTAGCCTGAGCGTAGCCTGATTACCCTTGATCTTCTATAGCCTTGTATATTGATATTTTATTAGATATTTAACGTCCATTTTATATCCTTACGCCTTTTGTCCTGAACTTGATAATCACGAATTTACTTGATATGTTTGGAATTGATAATTGAGCATGACATGATAGTGACCCGTAGTGGTGCACTCCTGATATAATAACCTGACATGACCTGATAGTGGCCCGTCGTGGCGCACTCCTGACAAGTACACTTGATATGATAAACTCGACATGATTATCTTGAGCAGCTGTTGCGACGGCTACCTGACATGACATGACCTGTATAATTAATCCTGGATACCGTGGGTGATTTTGCTTGTACAAATAATCCAGTCCTGTCTTGCATCATGTCTAGGAGGGGACTCCTGAGTACCACGGTCAGGAGTACCTACTGAAAAGGACTAAGGTTAACAACTAGATTAATACACTAGTCATGAAGAGATTTCCCAGCTACAGGCAATCCCGTTACCTGGGCGCGCTTGGGATCTGTAGCCTGCCGTCGAGTAGGGCACATTTCCAGCACACTGTCATGTGTTGCACCCTTCAAGCTACCTAAGGGTACATACGTTTCCTGGACGGTGTATCCACCTGAATTCAACCCCTAATTTCGACCTGGGTAACCTGGATGGTCTGCAGGGCTTGTGGCTGTGGAATAATCTCGCTGTATCTTGTTAGTAACTAGGATTGTGATAACCCTAGTTAGTTAAATATCAGGCCGTAATTCTTGCTTGGCCGTAAAATGATTGGACGGAGCCTAACCAGTCTAGTCTTACCCTGATCCTGTTCCAGATTGCTGCACGACCTGAATGCCTGTATTTAATTTATCGATAAATGGTGAAAAACCAAGCTCCGTTCAGACGAAGGGTTACAACCCCGGTCCTTGTTTGGTTTACGGGTTGTAACCTGGCCATCTGAATAGATCCATGGTTATCTCGTCGTATATCATCCTGATATGTTTCCTTTTATTCCAGTCCTTATTTTTATTTATATTTATATTCCTGTGCTGATTGGTGGTTTTAGTTCTTAAGTGAAACCTCCTTTATGGCACTTGCTCTTTCTGGGGTCTGACCCAGCTGGTTTTGTATGGCCAGATTTCGGAGCAACTCCAGAGGATCTACCGACTTTCCAGCCAGATGGTGGCCACTAGACGGAACCCTGGCAACGAGTTGATTATTTTTGGCTCTCCCGCTCTATTGTAAAAATATTCTTTTGAGGCGTTTAGCCAACGAGCACCTGTTTAGCTCGATTGCACTTACTTACTGTCTGCCTACGGGCTGTAACATGATTGACAAATCCTAGTGTTGATCATGTATGACTAAACTCTTGCTAGTCCTAATATTTTGTAACGACTAGCTTCATGATCAGCTGAATATATAATATTTGGGACGCCTTATTATTGTATATTTAATGATCATACATCTTGTGACTCTTACTTACTTGCTTATGATTGAGACACTAGGCTTGTTCATGACCTTAAGAGACTGTTGGCTTGTAGATAAACCCTCATGTATCCTAGACAGCCGTGATCGTATAGCGAGATGGAATCCATTTCAATATACGTAGCTGGCTATGTCTGCCCCCGCTCTCCAGTATTCTGGTTCTGGGGCGTGACAAGTATAATTCAAGCAAGCTGTTCCAAATTTATGTAATGACTATAAAAACAATGAATAGTCATGGCATACATGATGAAACAAATTATGAAGTACACATTTCAATATATGATCGATCTGGGGTAGTTACACCGCAAGGTCTACATAGGATTTGCATCCTCAAGGTCTACATAGTAAGAAAAATAAAATAAAGTAAGAACTAAGGTATGATCACATATTTACTTAGTACTTTCCTGCCCGACTACTACACATGGATCAAGTCACGATAATGGGTCACGAAACATGATGATACAAGCACGATAAAATATGGTATCATGACTAAAATTCATATGTCACTAATCCGTGTAACAAGCGTGTCAAGAATCAAGTATAACATTACTAATCATGCAAATATAATAATTAATAATACTGAAAACAAATAAGAAATGTACTCCTCTGTTCTTTAGCTGGTGAAACAGATAATTCTATTGAGTCCAGAATAGTCCAATTGGCCAGGGTCGATGTGAAGAAGTCCAAATTTGGCAAAAGAAATAGGAAATGTCAATTAGTCACGGTCATGATGTATATTGGAAGGAATTTACGTAAATAATACATATAACTATTTTTAATAATATTTATAATATTTTAAAACTATATTTTATTTGTCCAACTATTTTGGAAAAATACTTTTAAATATAGAAAATATATTTAAAACTAAAAGTCTTAATTTGTCAAAATATAATTTTTAGAACAAAACTTATATTTTAAATAGATAAAAAATTACTATAATAATATTTGTAGGGTTTCTAAATCCAACCGTGAAATAAATATAGGGCCAAGCCCCAAAATAATATTTTTTTACACTTATAATGTTTTTAAGAAATATTAATTTTATATATATTTGATACAAAATTAATAATACAACTAATAGGACTAATGACAATGTTACTACTACTAATAATAATGACTATACTAATGTATATGTATACGTATACCTTTTAAATATATATATTTAGTACTACTTGTACTGTATTGTATACTACTATACTGAATCCACTTATTCCAAACCCTCTCTCTCATTTTTGATGAAAAAACTATTAAGGATAGCTTTTGTTCACGGGAGCCGATAGAGAAATAAGTGGGGGGGAGTGAAGTTGAGAGAAGGATCTAGAGACAAAGAGAAAAGAGAGGAAGAGAGAGGGTTTGCTCACAGGGGTTTCGTTCGACGTGGCGGAGGTGGACGGCTGCATGACCGCCGAGGTGGAGGGAGGACGACTCGTTGGGTAGTTTTGGTGCGAGCGAAAGAGCACGGGAGTCAACGAACGTTCATTGGCCGTCGGTTAGGCGCTTTGGTTCGGGTCATTAGGAGTTCCAGAGGCGAGAGGCAGCGCTCGTAGGCAGCTCTGGATGCATCTAGCCGACGAGGAGATGGTGCTGGAGTGCTTGCCAGATTTCGAGGTACTACGGACAGAGGACGACAACACTGGGATCGTACGGGAAAGCGGCCGCCAGAGAAGAAACGGTGGCCTGGCTCAGGAAGGCAGTGATGTTAGGGGAGCGCTGCCGCTAGATCTGGTGGTGCTCGATTCGAAGAGGCGATGTGGAGGTGCTGGGTCGGGGACTGGTGGCAGAGGGTGGCCTTGAAGATGGTGGTGATGTTGATGTAGGTGGTGGAGACGATGGTAGTGGATGTTGGATACGGTGGAAGGGAGGTGGTCGATGGTGGAGATGGATGTTCGTGAGGGTGGCTGGGAAGTGCGGCTCTCGATGTCCAGGCTGGGATGCGACCGGTTCAGGGGGTAGATGGAGTAGTCGCCATGTTGGCTGTTCATAGACCGGACTGCGGCCTCAGGTACTGCCACTGGGATCGACCAAAGAGCTAGGGTTGGTTAGGGTTAGGGTTTTAGATTAGTGTCGGTTGTGATGGTGTCCAAGGTTGTCGGACATGGTAGGACAAGAATTTGGATTTGTTGGGAATATAGAATTCGTGTCCGGTGTGTCGGACATGAAGATCGATGAAAATGTAATTAATATAGTAGAAGAAAAAGGTGGACACAGATACGGTGCACTGACATGGTTGGCCATGGTGGATATTAGTATTGGCTGGTGATAATTAAGTAGATTTTTATGTTGTGGGAAACGCGGGGAAGAGCCTCTCCTTAAATAGAGGACAAACTCTAATTAGATAAGGAGTAGAATTTCAGATGGATAAACATTTCCCTTAATTTAAAATCAAATAGGTTTTAAAAATAAATCCAATCTAATCACTATCTATTAATGATAATAATATTAACTTAAAAAATATTTTATATTTATCAAAATAATTTAAATCACATATTTGATACTTATTAAGATAAACAAATTCAAGTATAATCAAATAAATGATTATCATATTAAAATAATACTCGATTGTCATGCCCCAGTTCCAAAACACACAAGAACCCAAGGCATGAGCATGCCAGCTGTATTGCTAGAATACATATTCTAATTTAATGGACTTATCCTAATCGTAGTACGCTGTAAAGTAAACTAAATCTACTTTGTCTGAATCCACATATAGGTAAATAAAACAAGAATGAACGATATATAATATAGTCATCTACCTATAATACATATGTTCGAGCAAACTCGAGAACAACATAAGTCTGCAAAACTAGGCTAATGGGCAAGGTATAACAGGGAAAAAAAAATAGAAAGCATGAGAAAAGGATAAACTAACACTACAAGCGATACCTGAACCCTGCAGTCAAAATCATACTATCCACCTGTCTATACTATAAGCTCAACAACAACCTGGAGAAATCGCCAGATCCTCAAAGGGACATAACAAGATACAAAATAACAAGCTACAATATAAACTGAAATAAATAAAGGAAGTAAATTGGTAAACTATCCATCTATTTGTATGCATGTCGATGTTGGTAAGAGAGTAGCATTAGCGTCAACCAATTCTGAAATATATACTAGCATACCTTCTGACCGTACAAGAGACTAGTCTGTGGCCGCTGCTGGATATATCCACTAGTATTGTCTATAACAGGGCATACTGAGGCTTATGTGTATTGTATGTTCCATGCGCCTACTAATAGTCTTTTCCTCCCATGTCCTGCTCGAATCACATCCATGACTCGGGCAATCCACATCTCTATGCAAGTCACTAACTAGATTCAATCTAATCAATATATATATGGACTGTCACATGAACCGCCCATATCGATAGCGAGTCGAGTACATAAGCTCATGCCAACACAATGTAATCCCACTTATTATGCCGTGTATGATACTTGACAAGGCATAGAAGTCATTTAGAAATAAATTCACACAATCCAGATACGTCTTCTAGATACGTAAGTCAAACACACGCACACGAGCTTCAATAACCACATCGATGGCACCCAAGTCATACTTGGACACACTCTACTAACACAACTACTTCTAGCACAACAATAATCCATGTATTTCAATAGTACAATAGCAATGTATCTTGCTTGGATTTTCGGCAAATGAACAAAGTATTGGTCCGGCTTCAACCTCCATAGACAAGTGATCGCGAATTCCTAGAAGATATAAATAAACTAAATAAAAATCACCACATTACTTACCATATATATACATACCTTATTAGGCTAAGCTAGTCACAAAAATTAGTCCACTAGTCTAAACTATTTAAAGATACAAAAATCTATATACGACAACCCATTATATAATCTTATATACTAATAATATACACTTTCAATTTCTGGAAAATATTATATTAAATTCTTCATATATTCTATATAAATATTTTTTTAAGGAAAATACGCTAAATCACTCCATTAAAATATCAACACAACATGTCACATGGAAATTCAATTCGAAAGCGATAAATCATGGAAAAATAAAAACTATTATTGTGGAATAAATAAGAATAATTAGAGTTAAATATTATTTTTAATCTTAAATTATTAGATTTATATCATATTTAAATCCTACAAAAGTTTGGAGTCAAAAAGATTAATTTTGAGAGGTGTGTAGGTGTCCGAAATTCGGTATAAGCAAAGTGATAGCATAACATCATGAAATAGTTACAAATATTCATGAAAAATGATTCTAGATGTTGGAGACCTTACAAAGATTTTTTTTTGAGATCAAACGGGGTTCGAAGTCATCGGGAAAGTCTTCATACCGAAATTCATCAATTCTGAACACGTTTCGGTGTAACGGACGCCACGGCCAAACATAGTGAAACTGTACGATTTAGCAATTGGACATGGAAGTAGACATGTAGGGATATCAATTAAACTTAGATTGAGTCAAAATAAATGAGTAAAACTATTTTTAGCCTATTTTACAAAATACTAACCTGCTGCTAAATTTCAGAGCAAAAATAATGAGTTTCGATGTCTTCAAAGGCTTAGATCACTTTGAAGGTGACGTGGTATTCCTGAAAGTTGCTAGGATGATGGAGGAAGTCGAAAGGGGTGTGGGAGAGGTGGTGGATGGCTTGAAAGTCGAAGAAAAGTGGTGGTGAAGGTGGCGACCTTGGAGACAAGCGGGTGGCGGCCAAAAGGGTTTATGCGGTCGGGTTTGGTATTGGGAGAGGAAAAGTGGGCTGCCAAGTTAGGGGGATATATAAGGGTTTGATCCTCAAGGAGTTATGGAAATTTGGGACTTGGTTTGGATTGATTTGGAGTTTATTTGGTCTTCCAATCAATCAACTTAAATTGGAGTAGAAAAGGGTTTCCTAATTTGAATATGATGTTTGACTTTAGTCAAAGTAGTAGAGATTTGAGCACATGGCTGCTCATTAATAATTTAAATTAATTTAATAGTGTTCTTTCATGAGTTGGCACCCTATATTGGTCTCTACTGAGTTAGGTTGGCTAGGGTTAAGACCCAAAATTATTTCCAAGAGAAATAAACATCGAAATGACTAGAAACGGGTCTTATGTGCCATTTGAAAATAAGTAGCACATGGAAACTCAATTGAGTAGGATACCATAGGCATGTGTATAGTAGAATAAAAAATAGTGAAAATTATATATTTGATCGTTTAGGTTGGATCGATATCGAGTTGTCACGACCCGTACCCACTTTTCGGATACGAGTTCGTGGCCAAGCCCAGCCTACGCCGCAGTGTCGACGGTAGTACGCTGTCTATGATAAGCATTATCTATACAAGTACACAGTCCACAATCATCCACAACTAAGACAAGATAAAGAGATTAAACTTAAAAGTCTCCATAAATAATTTAAAGAAAGATCCACTACAAATCAGCTAGTCTCGAAAACAAACCCGCTAAAAATAAATATAAAACAACTAGAACTAAAGTCCGCTAAGCTCACTAGCTAAGAATAACATGAAAGAGCATAAGGAAGAAATATGCTACTCCGCATCAGAAGAAGCAACCGGCACATTGGTAACGTCAGTGTCACCAAGATACGTACCATAAACCTCGGGGAAAACAACGTCGTCTAAAGCTGAAAAAAGTTATCCAGTCAGGATTGGAGCAAGATCACCATAACACTACACTACACAATATAATATACAAGCATGCAGAATAGCAATAAAGAGAGGTTGAATATAACATGACACCAAAAGAGACCTCTATATCTTGGAAAACAGTTTAAGAATACAATTATAACATGAAACAGTTGAAGGTATAATTAAGACACGAAAACAATATGAGAGAACGACTAATATAAACCAATGGACCATATGTCAACACGAATCAAATCACATGTACTGTGTGTTCTAGAATACAAGTGTTCTGCATGTGGACGGGTTAGAACATCCGGCAGTCGGTACGTGAGGTGCAACGACTGCTATCAACATTGACATTGGAAAAGAATTGTACATTGCGTAGACCACATGCATACTAGTTGTATTCCCCCTCCTGACTCTCTCACAAGTAAACATGATCACTTTAACATTAACTTTAAACTTAAACATTAAACATTGAATATTGAACATTGGACATTGAAGGAAAAGTATTAGTGAACATGTATAACAACAAGTATAACTCTCGTGCACAGTAATAGAAAGATAAGATCAACAGTTAAAAGAGAAGAATAACATGTAGCATAGAATAAAGGCAACATAGGTCATAGTGATACTTGCCTTGCTCCGCTAGATGACGAAGTCACAACTCAAACGTCATAGACCGATCTACTCCGTCACATAAATAACCATAAGTTAGATTATGAAAATTCCACTCTAAAAACCCTAGAAGTTGGCTAATGGTTTAACATAACTAATTCTATTTAATTTTGGAATCAATTATCTAAAAACCTAATTTAATCCAATATAATTCTGGAATTATAATTAAATACTAATTTTTAGCCAAGAAAAATTATGGTTTCTAATTCGAAATTCGTGGCACGCAAATCGAGGCTCATCGATGACTAAGTAGTCAAACGACACAAACTATATGACATGGGTGTTCACCCTAGTAGATTTCAGTGCCATGAGGGCACTAGAATTGACCGTGCCACAAATCATGCTTTGGTCAAAAGATATTCCCGTTATGGCTAACCGTGACCAAATCGACAATTTATTGACAAAACTAAGTTCTACGAATTAATATAAATATTAGATGAAATAATTAATTTCTGGGAAAAATATATGTCGTAGAGCTCTGTGTTAACTTTCCGAAACTTTAAATGGTTCGTGATTCTGATTCCTAGTTCTCCCGAAATCTCGAAAACACCGAAACGTGTCAAATTTCGGACAACTAGCACTCTACGAATTTTCCAGAAATTTAGGTTGAGAAAATATAAAAATAAATTGTATATTAAAAATTATACCTCAATACGCTTCCAATAAAAAAATGGCGCACGAAAAACACATTGGGGTTGGCGGCAATCGCTTCGGAAAGTTGGGAGACTCCGAAGATCAAAAGCTCTCAAATTCGGCCAAGAAAATAGGGTTTTTGATAACCTAAAATATAACATATATATATAGGGAAAGAGGCGGTTTAGCCTGGGCGCCGACAGTTGGGCCGGGTTGGGGGCTGATTGGGTTAATAATTCGGAAAAAAAGGTTTTTATTTACCAGAAAATATTTTTTAACTCAATTTTGCTTAAGAAAAATCGTAATAAATAATAAAATTATTCAAAAAAATCTGTAAAAATTCTAGAAAATATAAAATAACATAGTGAATCTAGAAAAATATTTGGGGTCAACTTTTAGTCTTAGGTTGTCTACAATAAATTCTACAAGCCCAAGAAAATAGGTTTTTTTAATATTTAATTATCTAAAAACTCCAGAAAAATATCAAAAATTTATAGAAAATATTTTTGACCTTCTAGAGCCCAAATAGAATGTTTGGCCTCTAGAATGACCTTGGATGCCCTCATAAAAATCTAAAAGCCTTTCAAAATAATAATAATATTATAGTAAAATTATCCAAGAATTATCAAAATTCTCACAAAAGTTCTAGTGTTATTATATTCATTAATCAAAATAGAAAATTTTGGTAGCGAATGCTACACGAGTCCCAAAATTAAGTTGAAAAGTACGACAAGTTTTACGGTAGATAACTTTTTAGCCTAAATTGACCCAAAAGTTGTACGACGAAAATAGAATACAAGAGGACACATTTGAGCAAGTTATGATATACCAAATTGAAGATAAAATTATCTAGAACAAAACTGAAGAAGGAAGTTTCTAGATATTGACATTTCTTGTGCTAAAAAAATCAAAGCTACGGAAAATATTATTTAATGACTAAAAATAATAGTGGAGAAAATATATATTAATAACTATATTAAATAAAATAATTAAATTAAATTAAAAATAAATCTAAAATCTAGGGGGCTTACAACCTACCTACCTTAGGAAATTTGCCTCAAAATTAGGCATATCATAATATAACAACATATAGTAATAATAATAACGATAATCAATGACACTGTCCTAACTTTTTTTTATAATCATTTTGAACATGTCCCACCTTGCTGCCAAAGTGACCAGTCGGGAGCTCCTTTATCTGGTACGGGCGACCCTCTGCTGAAAATGTACTCCTGGCTATCTGATTGGTCTTTCATGCTATCCTCAAAATTAAAACATGAAATATGATACAAAAGGAACTAATCAAACATGATTTTTAGAGGACGCTAGTACCAATGGGATTCTAGGTTTACCTACCAAGAAATAAGGTACCCTTGTTCTACATTCATCCTAACTTATGTTATGACAAAACAAAATCAAGGTCGAAGATGGTATCACTTCTTACAGGGAATTCAACACTTAGGTATTGCAAAATAAATTCAAGGGCTTCCAAAGTACCGTCATGGTGCTATTGGTCAGCAACTCGATAAGGATAAATTATTACTAACTCAACACTATTCCTATATAGGCCAGGTCTTCTTCAAGATAATAGGAATTTACTTAATCTGCCATAACTGAATGGGGGGTACAGAGGAGTTCAATCATTGCATGGCATTGATGATAAGAAACAAATCCAATCTGTTCATGAAGGGAGAAGTTTGTAGATCATGATAAGAAAATTATAACAAGTTCATGGAGTAATGTTGCACAAGAATAAGGCACGATTTAGGTAGGCACCTAGGGGTTAATGGACCAAAAAAATAGAATAGAATGAATTTGATACGTATGGTGATATAATAAGGCTCAATGAGATATAAAAATTAAGGATTTGATTTTTTTTGAATTTATAGCGCTCATAGGTAGGGGTGGGCACGGGTCAGGCCGGGTCTAAATTTTATGGATCCGAACCGGACCCGTTAATTGGCGGGACGGGACGGGACGGGTCCAAAAAATATTGGAACCGGTACGGATTCGACCCGTTCGAAACGGGTCCAAATCGAGCCGACCCGCGGGTCCAAACGGATCCAAAAAAAATTCAAAAAATTATAGAATAGTAAACATTTACACATGTTTTATTATCTAGAAGAACAAAACAAGTATTATGTTTTTCCAATTTCTAGAATTTGTTTACTAAACAATAACGTGTACTATTATTTATAAATTATAATATAAAAATATCAAAATTGATAAAAAAAATCATACTCCTAGAAACGGGTCGGTTCGGGGCCCCGTTTGTTTTAAAAATAGGACCCGCCCAGCCCCGTTAGTGTCACACCACCCGCCCCGTTTAAATTTCAAATTTTAGGAACCGCCCCGTTTGACCAATATACGGTTCGTGCCGGGTTGGAACCACGGGTCCTGGACCCGTATGCCCACCCTACTCATAGGGAGAGAACATGATCTTTTTCAATCACATAATTAAAATAATTTGTACTGTCAAATGACGAAAGTGTGACTGTGAATATAGAATAGGAATTACAAAATGAAAGGTTAATGATACGATCTAAGGCTACAACTTCTGATCACTTGGGATAATAAGTTAATCAAACAGGCTGAAGAAAACACTCTAAGTCATATTATGGTACTTATCTAGTCAAGTTCCCTAAGATAACATATGATTCCTAAAATATGATTAGTCGATCTTAAGCCTGACCTATCCCATTCCATTGAGAACTCTTATCTCATTTCCACTACTTTACCCCATCCTATGACCTAGTTTCATCAAATATATCTTCCAATAAAATCTGCTAAGGTCTTCACAGTCCTCTATTCTTGAAAATTTGGCATAGTATGTAATTCCGTGACATTTTCCTTCGTCCATAACAACTTCTTCCTCCAAATATTTTACTATCTATAATTTACAACTCCAACCTTAGATTCCTTCTATCAATCTAATTAAGGATGCTCTATTTTCTATTTCGCTCTTACATCTTTATCTTGAAATTTTCTTTCGTTCTCATCTCATGCCATTCCATTTTGTGTCTTTTTTTGAATATCACAATCTTGACCATGTGTCTCAATAATCTATGATAGTGGCTTCCTATCATCATATTTGTTGGTCATAACAACTTTCTAACTTCACCTTTATTTGCCACAAAATTTGTATCATCTATTTCCTCGAGCTAGCCTCCTCATCCTTTATTTGAATCTCAACTTCAAGGTTGGGTTTAGACTACACAACTTGTTTAAGTCATATGCTCTCCATATTCCTTGCTACGTCATCGTAGGTAGTCTGTATCATAATCCTCATCTCAATTGACACTTCTAAATTTCTATTTTCCTAAAAAATAATTTCCTCTCATCATTGCTCCTCTTCAATTATTCCTTCTAAACATAGTACTGCTGTAGAAGCATGAAATTTTTTCAGCAAATGAAGCCCCATGCATCCAAGCCAGTAAAGCTCCATGCGCCCAAGTCAGTGAAGCTCCATGCGTCCAGTCAGTGTAGCTCCATGCGCCCAAGTCAAGTGTAGCTCCATACGTCCAGTCAGTGAATCTTCATGCGCCCAAGACTAGGTCCCCCCGAAAGGAGGGCGCATAGCCTGAGACATGGCTATGCGACCAAGTATGACTCAGTTAAAGACATGATCAAAACGTGCACCGAAGCATACGACCACATCAGTCTTCATGAGCAGTCGTGCACTGAAGCATGCGGCCACGTCAACTCCACGATCAACCCATGATCTTGCAGCCTGTATGCGCCTACGTCCTATACGCCCAAAGCAGGACTATGCGCCCACATAAAATCTAGCGTGTTTCCTCATGTGGGCGTATAACACCATTCCAGCTCAAGAATGACTATAAAAGGGGTGCCTCATCCCTATTCAAAAGACAGAACAGAGAGCATTTTCAAGAGCCAAATTGCTGCACTTCTTGCCAGTGAGCTGAGAGTTAGCAATTTTCTTAGGTTTTCTCCCACTTTTGTAATCGGAGTGTCAACGGAGTAAAGGAGCAACTGCCGCTCGATCTCCATCACCCCATTCCCCAGAATTCTTTTTTGTACTCGAGGATCCTCATCGCAGGATCTCTTAGGCGTACTCGATTTGTGGTGCCTTGTGCCAATAAAAGAAAAGACAGCATTTTTTCTTCTTTTTTGTGTGTGTCCACAAAAATGGTGACTCTGTTGGGTACTACCTTTCCTTCTGACGAGAAGGTGGTGACGTAATCCGATATCGACAAAGTGGGGAGTACTCAGAAGATGCTGATCGTAAAGTTCGATCAGCAGGAGTTCGAAGAGATGCTCTCGAGGGACAGCTCTACTCTCTCAAAATCAGCGAAGCCAAACAAGTCTCGCAAGACTTGGCTTCCGAAGGTACGCTGTACATATCCTGCTAGTGTCATAGCAGATATGCAGCTGGAGGACTCTGTCACAGAAGTTTTCCAAATGTAGAAGGCTCACACCGTTCCGGGCTCTACTAGCCCAGTGACTTATTCCTTCCACAACCAACAAAAAAGTGTTCAACACTCGAGACTTAGCAGAGAAAAATACTACGATTCCAAGAATTAGGGTGTGCGGCACTCTGGCGAAATCCAACGAGGCTCACGAACGAAGGAGACGAAACTAGAAGAAAACAATGCTTCTCCACCAAGCATGCGCCCAAAGCCATGTGCCCAAGGAAGTGCTTGGGCGCATAGCCCCAACCAGAACACTTCTGTCTTCAGTAGGCTGGGCATTCAGAGTCATGCGCCCAAGACTATGCGCCCAGTCTCTCTTGATCAATACTATGTGCCCACATCAAGGAGGCTCAGACATGCTGCCAAGGAGCATGCGCCCAAGGCCAGTCTCCAAGGCCTATGTGCCCACAACAAAAAGACAGGCCCCAACGCGTATAGCACGGGGTTGTATTCAAGGACATCATAGAACTTAGGTGTGGGGGTTGCCCTTGCACATGAAGTAAGTCTGGATGTGCCTACTCTCTTTATGAACCCGCATGCAAAGCTCGGCGATGCATGCAACATGGTTTATAAGGCACAACTCCCTTCCGCTGACTTGTGCGACATGATAAATCATAAGCGTAAAGTGAGGGAGAACATAACAATTCATAGTGCACTTCTATGCACCAGTATTGTTATCAACTGTTGTTGCTCCAAAGCAATAAGAGTGCCTCAGAGAAAGTTCGTGTTTCGGCGGCTGTACTTCTCTGACGACGAGAAGCCACTATGTGTTTCATCCAACATGGCTTCATGGGGTCCCCCTTACGGAAGCTCCAATCAAAGACGGTGGACCACGAACCCAACTTTCTCTCTTAGCTCTGCGAGAAGAAGAAGGAGAGGTCTACCAACAGATGGCCAACAGGCTGTCACATCCGAAGGAGTCTATAAGGGCACTCGATCAAAGGCAAGATTCCGTATAGACGACGAAGATTTCCAAGTTGGGGGTAGCATTTCCTCCGAACCTAAAGCAGATGACCCCCACACTGGGGGTAGCCTTCCAGAGGACGATGATTCCTCCGAATCCAATGGCGACTATCTACCTCCTCTACCTGAAGATGAAGGACTTATCCACTCGAAGACAGACAGTATCAGCACCAGTTGTACTACTTCCTCTGTCCATCCTCGCATGCTATCTATATACATAACGGACGAAGAAAGACCTGAAGAAGCCAGCGGTCAGACTAGCAAACGGCTAGAGGGTCTTGAAACAGCATTCGCCAAGATCACCGATATACTTACCAGTATTATGGCGGTTCAAGCTGCTGAGGCTGTTCCTCCACCTCAACAAAACGTCCCGGCCCACGCTAGTCCGGCTCACAGCAACAACCCTCCTTCACTACAAAAGAAGTATCATTTCGTTACGCCTCCTCCAAATCTTACAAATATTGGGGGTGGTCCTTCGCCAACAGCGCCTGACAACCGTTCAGCAGCTGTCACACCCCAGTACCGAAATACGGGGACGGACTAGGCCAGCTACTCCATATGAGGTACGTAATGTCATACGGCAATCGTGGCTGTCGAGAGACTAGGGGGTACATGCTACAATCAAGTCTCCTATGGTCCCACAGAGTTCTATGTCTCAATCAATCAAATCACATCAGCAAATAAATGAACATTAAAGATAAAGCAGTAAGGCATCCCCGACGCTTCATCAAAATGGTCATGAGAGACTAGCTTTATAATTTAGCTATCTCAGAGAGTCAGGAGTACAAAATTATACACAGCTGCAGTCTGTTTATTTACAATTCTGTAATGACACAAAATATCAAGTAATCCGGCTAACAGGTGCCGGTGGCTAAACGCCGCAAAAGTATAAGCAGGAGTGGTGGAGAAGAAACCCACTCGAGTTCCCGAACTGCCATGCTCCTAGAATACACCATGGATGTCATGGAGGAAGATCGTGTCTTCAGGCTCTGCTACAGAATCTGGCCAAACAAAACCAGCGGGGTCAGCCCCGAATAGCAAGTACCGCAAAAGGGGCACAAGAGTTAAGATTAAAAACCCAGTTAAATAGGATGATTGATAATAGTAATACTTATGCTACTATTATAGGGTAGCGCAACATCCTCGAACCCATATGGCACCCTTACAACCAAACAAGAACAAAAGATGCCGCATGGAGTCGGGACGTGTCGTACTCTATAACTTTCACACAAGTTAAAAGGTATAAACAAAAAAAATCTTCTGATCTTGACTTCGGTCGATAGCCTATCGCAGCACAATAACCAACCCAACAATCAAACAAGAACATGGGTTGGATCATGTACCATGATAGACCATGTTCCTCAGTCATTCACAGAAGTAGCACATCACAACCAGAAATAGTCTTCCGTTCATAACTTCGGTCCACAACCTATCATAGTACGATAACCAACCCAACAATCAAACAAGAACATGGGTTGGATCACGTACCATGACAGTCCGCTTCCCTCAGTTATTTACGGAAGGTAATAGGATACAAGCAAGTCATTTTCACGGCCAATCAAGTCTACGAGTTTCTAGTGGGACGAGGTTATCCTCGCATCATGTTATGTAGAAAATCCTCAGATCGTATCTTTCCAGCAAGGCTAGCCAACCCAGGGGTTCGCGTAGACAGGTGTTATTAAGCACAGGTCCCTCGTAAGGCCACCTTGCCAAAACATATATTATATAGCAGGAAATAATTGGATACAGTCATCCACTCGTTGCAGATAACACAGTATCCGTGGAGACCAGCCGACGCGTCAAGACAATATCTCAAGGCGGCTGGTATAACACGATCTCGGGATTCTGCCCTCCCCATGCGTCTAGTACATTTAGTTGCCTAATTTAACCCTAGGTGAAATCTTGGACTCACATGCTGTGGCCTGCATGATTATCCTCCTAAAGTCATACTTTAGTACGAGTACCCCAAAGAGGATCCATGTCAATCAGTATGTCAACATGTGCTACCCTCCTTAGTGTAATGCATCATTGCAAATACGCCACGTGGAGTTACGAGTCATTTGTCGAGCATGAAAAAGAACTGAGATATTCAGGTACATGTATCAGGTAGGAACACTTTGTTCTCCGGGGTCCCATTAGTGCTCATATCATGCTCAGGACAAAAGGCGTAAGGATATAAAATGGGCATATAATATCTAATAAAATATTAAAAGCGTACGCACAAAAGCACACACGCTCAAGGGATGAAAAGTCACGCAGGCTCACTCAAGGCTGCGTGCGTGAAAAGTCACGCAGGCTCACTCAGAGGAGAGCTACGTGAAAAGTCACGCAAGCTCAAGGAGAGAGCTGCGTGAAAAGTCACGCAAGCTCAAGGAAAGAGCTGCGTAAAAAGTCACACAAGCTCAAGGAGAGAGCTGCGTGAAAAGTCATGCAAGCTCAAGGAGAGAGCTGCATGAAAAGTCACACAAGCTCAAGGAGAGAGCTGCGTGAAAAGTCACGCAAGCTCAAGGAGAGAGCTGCGTGAAAAGTCACGCAAGCTCAAGAAGAGACACGCTTCCGACAGGAAGCGTGCTCAAACAGGAGCACACTGTTCACTGTCTTCTCCAAACAGCAAGAACACCATGGCTGAACCCAAACTTCAAGGCATCATAACTTGGCCATCCGAACTCCAAATCCAGATTTTCAAAGTTCCAACTTAGGTGAAACTGAATGCTCTTCCACATGGAAGCATCAAAAACCCATAAAATCCAACTAAAGTAGATCAAACCATGCAAAATCCGAAAATGATTAACACCTAGATCTACAAAAATTAAAGCTTCAAAATAGAAATTTTCAAGTTCTAAACTAGTATAGATTGAGGAGAAGAACATGTTTTGGCAAATAGTTTTGTAAGAAATCAATGACAAAATTATGGATCCATCTCTTGAGCAAGTTGGTACTTGCCTTGGTTGGTGAAGGAAGTAAATGAGAGGAAGTAAATGAGAGGAGAGAGAATGAGATGAGTTATATAAGGATCTTGGACCCATGGGTTCATGATGAACCAAAGGGTTTATGATAAACCAATGGTGAACCAAGAATGGGTTACCCAAATGAGCCAAAACTGTAGGCCCAAATACAGAAAATAAATTAGGAAATAATATTTTGTCGAATATTTTTGGGAAATGCATGAAGAAATACTGCATAATAAATATCGTATAAATATAAGGTAAATACAATTTATCGGTTTACGTATTAAAATACGTATTCCAGGATTGGGGAGTGACATCTCTACCCTTCTTAGAAAATTTTTGTCCTCCGAATTCCAGCCAAGACAGGATAGTGTATTCAGGGCAAGCAGGGCATAATCATATACAAGTTAACAATCATAGCAGTCATTATCATACATCACAAAGTGTAAAACAAGCAGGTGCAGATAAGCATGGAATCGTGTCAATAAGGTATAAAAATATACCTCATTAGTCAAACAAATACGGATACCGAGATCTGATCTCGTCCTCGCGCTCCCAGGTTGACTCTCCCGGAGAGTGATGTTCCAAGAAATACGGACAAGGCTTATCGTCCGATTCTTGAGTACCTTCTCTCACCGGTCTAAAATAGATACGGGTTGTTCCTCGTAAGTTAGGTCGGTACCAACGACTAACTCAGAATGATCGAGGATATGACTCAAATCTGGGACATACCCACGTAATTGGGACACATGAAACACATCATGTATGCCAGTTAACGAAGGCGGAAGGGCAAGTCGATAAGCCACATCGCCTACCCGAGCGAGAATCTTAAAAGGTCCAACGTATCTTGGACTAAGATTTCCTCGGGTTCCAAATCTGATTATACCCCGAGTAGGCGAAATCCGCAGAAACACTTGGTCGCCAACTCTGAACTCTAGAGGCCTACGATGCTGATCTGCCCAATGACGATGTCGGTCCTGTGTAACTCGAAGGCGGTCTCTGACCAACTTAACTATCTCCACAGTCTGCGTGATCATCTCTGGTCCCAACAACTTTCGTTCTCCGACGTCGTCCCATGCCAAAGGGGACCTGCACTTCCTTCCGTACAATGCTTCGAACGGAGCCATCTGAATGCTAGCCTGATAGCTGTTGTTATAGGAGAACTCTACTAGATGAAGGTGATCCTCCCAAGATCCGCCAAAATCCAAGGTACACGCCCGTAGCATATCTTCTAACGTCTGAATGGTTCTTTCTGATTGCCCGTCAGTTTGTGGATGATAAGCAGTACTGAATCTTAACTTGGTTCCCAAACTTTGGTGTAAGCTCCGCCAAAAATGGGAAATAAATCGCGTATCCCGATCTGATACTATACTAACTGGAACACCGTGCTGCCTTACTATCTGCTTCATGTACATTTCTGCTAACTGCTCAGTAGTCTGTCCAACTCGGAAAGAAAGGAAATGAGCGACCTTCGTGAGTCGATCTACTATTACCCAGACTGCATTCTTACCAGTCGAGGATCTAGGTAAACCGGTCACAAAGTCCATCGTGATGTGCTCCTATTTCCATTCTGGGATAGGAAGCGGCTGTAGCAACCCTGCTGGTCTCTACTGCTCGGCTTTCATCTGCTGACATACCAGACACTTGGATACAAATCTCGCTATCTCTCCTTTCATGCCATTCCACCAAAAGTACTGCCTGATATCTCGATACATCTTCGTTCCTCCTGGATGAATGGAGTAAATAGAACTATGAGCTTCGGACATAACTTCTTGCCGAAGGTCTCCACTCGGTACACAGAGTCTGTTTCCAAACCTGAGCGTACCATCTTTATGAATTACTAACTCCTTCCTACAGCCTGATTCACACTCCGACCGCAACTTCTGAATCTGTGGATCTCCTGCTTGTGCTGCCCTTATCCTCTCTACTAAGGTTGACTGAATCTGTATACTGGTCATTCTTCCTATATTCCTTGGCAAAACTACTTCGATTCCCATACTCTGAAGGTCTTCTAAAATATGCTTCTGCGAGGTCAAGATAAAGGCACTGTCTCTCCTACTCAGTGCATCTGCAACTATATTTGCCTTGCCTGGATGATACTGAAGATCTAAGTCAAAATCCTTCAGTAGTTCTAACCATCTTCTTTGCCTCATGTTCAAATCTCGCTGC
Organism: Iris pallida; assembly: GCA_029216955.1. Lineage (NCBI taxonomy): Eukaryota > Viridiplantae > Streptophyta > Magnoliopsida > Asparagales > Iridaceae > Iris > Iris pallida. The sequence continues at coordinate 2,295,631 of JANAVB010000599.1, read as the reverse complement.
GTGAACACGTATTTCAAACTCTTATGATCAATATAGATCTCTACCCGATCTTCATATAAATAATGCCTCCACAACTTGAGTGAAAATACCACAGCTGCTAACTCCAAATCGTGAGTCGGGTAATTCTTCTCATGGTCTCGAAGCTGCCGAGACGCATATGCTATCACCTTTCCGTGCTGCATCAATACACATCCAAGACCCTTTCCAGATGCGTCACAATATACTGTAAAGCCTCCCGCTCCTACTGGAAGCGTCAAGATCGGGGCTGAGATCAATCTCTTCTTCAATTCTTCAAATGATGCCTGACAGCTAGCTGACCAAACAAACTCTACGTCCTTGTACGTCAAACGCGTTAAGGGCGCAGAGATCTTGGCAAAGTCCGCCACGAACCTTCTGTAGTAACCAGCTAATCCTAAGAAACTTCGTACTTCTGCAACCGTTCTCGGGACTGGCCAATGCTCTACGGCCTCAATCTTCTTCGGATCCACTGACACTCCTGCCCCAAAAATTATATGCCCCAGGAACGAAATGTGATCTAACCAAAATTCACACTTGTCAAGCTTCGCATAAAGTTGATGCCCCCTCAATATCTGTAAGACAGTCCTAAGATGTTTCTCATGCTCCTCTTCACTGCCGGAATAGACAAGAATGTCATCTATGAACACCACCACAAATTTATCCAAATACGGCAGAAAGATGCGGTTCATTAAATCCATGAATACTGCGGGAGCGTTGGTTAGTCCAAAGGGCATTACTAAAAACTCATAATACCCATATCTAGATCTAAATGCTGTCTTCGATATGTCTTGCTCCCGGACTCTTACTTGATAGTATCCTGACCGAAGATCGATCTTGGAAAAGATGCTGGCCTTGCTCAACTGGTCAAACAGGTCATCAATCCTTGGTAGTGGGTACTTATTCTTCACTGTTACTGCATTCAGCTTGCGGTAGTCGATGCACATCCTCGTCGACCCATCCTTCTTGGGAACTAGAATCACTGGTGCGGCCCAGAGAGATTTACTGTCTCGGATGAATCCCTTAGACTTCAACTCTTTTTCTTGTTGATACAACTTATCCTGTTCTGACGGCGATATTCTGTAAACTCTGTCTGCAATAGGCCTCGTTCCAGGGTTCAACTCAATGCTAAATTCTACCACTCTGACTGGGGGTATCCCTGGGAGCTCATCAGGGAAGACGTCGAAAAAATCTTCGACCACTCTTGGAATCTGTCCTGGCTCTGACACTGCTGCTGAGATGACGCCTCCGGCCTGATTCTTCAAGGTTCGAGTAAAGATGAACTGCTCCATCCCAGGAACGCTGAATATGACCCTACCTCCTCTACAATCAATTGTCGCATGACTGTCTCTCAACCAGTCCATGCCAAGAACGACATCAAAATTCCCCATAGGGAATTCAATCAATGATGCGGGCAGTAAATGCCCACACACCTCCACCGGACATGAAAAGCGCACTCTGCTAACTTCTACGAGCTCATTGCCGGTGAGTATATCCATCCTCTCCGGCAATGCCCCAAACTCTAATCTAATCCGTGTAGCATATTGTGCAGAGATGAATGAATGAGTAGCGCCTGAATCAAATAATGCTATAGCGGGAAATGAGGTGACGAGAATTTTACTTGCCACCACGTTACTAGACGCTAGAGCCTCTCCCAAGGTCAATGTGAGAGCCTGGCCCCGCAGAGCCCCTTGTTGCGGCCTTCCTCGACCATGCTGTTGCTGCCTCTGAGGGCCTTCGGCTTCCTGTGCTTGGCGGAACATCTGAGCCTACGTTGGTAGACGCTGGGCTAGGGGCCTTACTGCTAATACTGGCCCTCCACTCGGGGTTGCCACTGGAGCTTGCAATGCTGGAAACTGCTGAGCTGGCCCTCCTGGCCTCTGCATCATAGGACAAGTAGAAATACGGTGGTCTGAACTACCACACCTCAAGCATAAGCCATTCGCTGACCGGCACACCTCCCTCGTGTGCCCTGCCTTCCTACAGAATGTATAGCCCTGGGGTGCTTCCAGACGCTGTTGTTGGTTCCTCGGCTGCTGATGCCGAACTGGCACTGTATTAGTTGACACGGCCGTCCTCCGCGGCGCTCCTGCATCATGAATACGTACACTGGGTGCTGGTACCGATGTTCGCTGCATTGCTCCTCCTCCAACCTGGGAATGAGATCTCTTCTGACCTCCTGTCCTCGATGCCAACCTCTGCTGGGTAAGCTCGTGCCTCCGAGCGGCCGTCAAAACAGCGTCAAACGTCTGGTAGTCGTGTCCTTCCACAAGCTGTAATGTTCCAAATGAAGTCCCTGCTGGAACCTCATAGCCTTCTTCGGCTCCGTTGCCACCATTGCTGGTGCGAAACGGCACAATCTGCAGAACTCTGCTGCATACACATCTACGGTCTTGCCTGCTTGCTTGAGACTGATAAACTTCTGCTAGAGCTCATATCGAGCTACTACGCCAAAATACTTGGCCTTGAATCTGTCACTGAAGGTGGTCCAACGAACAGGGCATCTTGCACCAACTTCTTCTGATGCCCACCAGTCGCGGGCAAGATCTTGAAGTACCAGTTTGACCTGATCAACCTTCTCATCATCTGGAACCTTGGCTGCCACAAGAATGGCTTCGATGTCTTGAATCCAGGCATCTGCAGTGATGGCATCCTCCGTGCCATCAAAATACCTCGGGTTCAAGCGACGAAACCTTCCTGATGCTCCCGAGTCAGCCCCGATACTCCTCTCAAGAGCTAACTGAATCTCTTGGTTCAGCAACACGTTCTGCTCCTGCTGCCGAGTCTGTTGCTGTTGGTTAGTGACAAGAAACCCCCGGATGATCTCCAGGAGTGCTACGGCGCCTGGTACTGCCGTCGCTGCTGGTGCTGCAGGAGTTTTAATAACCTGCGGCTGCACTGCCTCTGGTTCCACTTCTGCTTGTGCCTGCGCTGGGGAAGGTTCTATCCCCTGTTGCTGCCCAGTCGAGCCATGCTCTTGCTGCTCTTCCTCATGGGCCTCACCCGCTACAGAGAATGAAGCACCCCTATAGAGAAGAATATAAGATTATAAGTCCGGACGAGGAAGATTTCGAAACAGAATATCAAGGGGAACAAGTTTTGATTGAGACTCCTAATAATTCGTAATACCCCACAAGTCTGAAAATCAGACCTGCATGGGCCACCACTAAAACCTTGTCACGCCCCAGCAGAAGTGGTGGAGAAGAAACCCACTCGAGTCCCCGAACTGCCATGCTGCTAGTATGCACCATGGATGTCAGGGAGGAAGATCGTGTCCTCAGGCTCTGCTACGGAATCTGGCCAAACAAAACCAGCGGGGTCAGCCCCGAATAGCAAGTACCGCAAAAGGGGCACAAGAGTTAAGATTAAAAACCCAGTTAAATAGGATGATTGATAATAGTAATACTTATGCTACTATTATAGGGTAGCGCAACATCCTCGAACCCATATGGCACCCTTACAACCAAACAAGGACAAAATGTGCCGCATGGAGTCGGGACGTGTCGTACTCTATAACTTTCACACAAGTTAAAAGGTATAAACAATAAAAATCTCCTGATCTTGACTTCGGTCGATAGCCTATCGCAGCACAATAACCAACCCAACAATCAAACAAGAACATGGGTTGGATCATGTACCATGATAGACCATGTTCCTCAGTCATTCACAGAAGTAGCACATCACAACCAGAAATAGTCTTCCGTTCATAACTTCGGTCCACAGCCTATCATAGTACGATAACCAACCCAACAATCAAACAAGAACATGGGTTGGATCACGTACCATGACAGTCCGCTTCCCTCAGTTATTTACGGAAGGTAATAGGATACAAGCAAGTCGTTTTCACGGCCAATCAAGTCTACGAGTTTCTAGTGGGACGAGGTTATCCTCGCATCATGTTATGTAGAAAATCCTCAGATCGTATCTTTCCAGCAAGGCTAGCCAATCCAGGGGTTCACGTAGACAGGTGTTATTGAGCACAGGTCCCTCGTAAGGCCACCTTGCCAAAATATATATTATATAGCAGGAATTAATCGGATACAGTCATCCACTCGTTGCAGATGACACAGTATCCGTGGAGACCAGCCGGCGCATCAAGACAATATCTCAAGGCGGCTGGTGTAACACGATCTCGGGATTCTGCCCTCCCCATGCGTCTAGTACATTTAGTTGCCTAATTTAACCCTAGATGAAATCTTGGACTCACATGCTGTAGCCTGCATGATTATCCTCCTAAAGTCGTACTTTAGTACGAGTACCCCAAAGAGGATCCATGTCAATCAGTATGTCAACATGTGCTACCCTCCTTAGTGTAATGCATCATTGCAAATACGCCACGTGGAGTTACGAGTCATTTGTCGAGCAAGAACAAGAACTGAGACATTCAGGTACATGTCTCAGGTAGGAACACTTTGTTCTCTGGGGTCCTATTAGTGCTCATATCATGCTCAGGACAAAAGGCGTAAGGATATAAAATGGGCATATAATATCTAATAAAATATTAAAAGCGTACGCACAAAAGCACGCACGCTCAAGGGATGAAAAGTCACGCTGGCTCACTCAAGACAGCGTGCGTGAAAAGTCACGCAGGCTCACTCAAGGCTGCGTGCGTGAAAAGTCACGCAGGCTCACTCAGAGGAGAGCTGCGTGAAAAGTCACGCAAGCTCAAGGGAAGAGCTGCGTGAAAAGTTATGCAAGCTCAAGGAGAGAGCTGCGTAAAAAGTCACGCAAGCTCAAGGATAGAGCTGCGTGAAAAGTCACGCAAGCTCAAGGAGAGAGCTGCGTGAAAAGTCACACAAGCTCAAGGAGAGAGCTGCGTGAAAAGTCACGCAAGCTCAAGAAGAGACACGCTTCCAACAGGAAGCGTGCTCAAACAGGAGCACACTGTTCACTGTCTTCTCCAAACAGCAAGAACACCATGGCTGAACCCAAATTTCAAGGCATCATAACTTGGCCATCCGAACTCCAAATCCAGATTTCCAAAGTTCTAACTTGGGTGAAACTGAATGCTCTTCCATATGGAAGCATCAAAAACCCATAAAATCCAACTAAAGTAGATCAAACCATGCAAAATCCGAAAATGATTAAAACCTAGATCTACAAAAATCAAAGCTTCAAAATAGAAATTTCCAAGTTCTAAACTAGTATAGATTGAGGAGAAGAACATGTTTTGGCAAATAGTTTTGTAAGAAATCAATGACAAAATTATGGATCCATCTCTTGAGCAAGTTGGTACTTGCCTTGGTTGGTGAAGGAAGTAAATGAGAGGAAGTAAATGAGAGGAGAGAGAATGAGATGAGTTATATAAGGATCTTGGACCCATGGGTTCATGATGAACCAAAGGGTTTATGATGAACCAATGGTGAACCAAGAATGGGTTACCCAAATGAGCCAAAACTGTAGGCCCAAATACAGAAAATAAATTAGGGAATAATATTTTGTCGAATATTTTTGGGAAATGCATGAAGAAATACTGCATAATAAATATCCTATAAATACAAGGTAAATACAATTTATCGGTTTACGTATTAAAATACGTATTCCAGGATTGGGGAGTGACAGCAGCCGTCCCAACACCTGCTCAATCAACAGGATGCAATTAATTCCTTGGTCCCTCGCCTCGACACCATCTCGCACAAAGATGAGCTTCAGAATATAGAGATATCTCAACCGTATCCCCCTAAGTGGAAGAATGCTACTTGCCCTCCTAACTACAAGCCGCTGACGCTGAACTCATTTGACGGTTTGACTTCTCCTCGTCAGCACATGACATACTTCAACACGCAGACTCTGCACTTGCCCAGAGACGATTCGTTTCTCTCAAAGCTATTTAATAGCACCTTGCAGCGGGTAGCCTTCGATTGGTTCTATAGTCTGCCTGACGGGTGTATCAATTCATTCAAAGACTTTGAGAGGTTGTTCTTCAACCGGTTTTACGAGAGCGGCATGCATGTTAGTATGTCCACACTCATTGAGACCAAGCAAAGGAGGACTGAGTCTGTCATCGCCTTCATAGAATGCTTCAGACGGCTAGCACTGAAGATACCCTTCGGCATACCAGACTCAGAACTTATGGATACTTGTCGACATAACTTCCTTCCTACAGTAAAGTTTTGTCTAGGTATACATAAGTATGATACATGGCCCACTTTCATTGGGGCCGCTGATGCTGCTAAAAATGACGTTCCTAACTTGGAACTACTGGGGTTGAAGACACCCAAATTCGAAGACAAGGGCAAGCATCCTCAAACTATCCCTGTTCGTGGGGTTAAAGGGAAAGGAGTCATGAAAGTAGACACATCCAAAGGAGCTTCCAATTCCCAGGACGCCTCCGACAAGCCTAAGGAGTCCTTCTCCTTCGACGAAGACGATGTTATTACCATCTTCCACACAATGATGAAGGATAATAAGCTGACACTGCCTCCACCACGATGTCCTGCAGAGGCGAGCAAACTCAATGATCCCAAGTACTGTCTCTATCATCAGTACGTGCATCACTCCACCAAGGACTAAATCGTCCTGAAAAAGAAGATACAACAGCTTATCGACAGCCAAGTGATCAACCTTGAAGCTGAAGACAAGGTCGTATATGCTAACATGATCTCTCTTCAATTTGGCGACTTTTCTCCTACAGAAGTCCCAGACGGCGTGGTCCCGATTCCCAAGGCGATGATGGAAGTCGTCAACCTACCACTAGCTCGCAACTTGACCTTGGTCCCACTCACAACTGAATGTGGTGAGATCATATAGGTTCACCCAGACCTTGTCCAAGAAGTAACGCAGGGGGTAGCACCTCCCAAAGCAAGAAGGGGCAAGAAATTCAAGCCATGCCATATGGTATCCTCCCCCATCTACGAGGTTCTATCTGGCGAGACGCGATCGGAAAAGACTTATCTTCGGACGTATGATCCCGTACAAGAAGAAGCAGTACCTCCTCAAGCTCCTGCTGCCCCCACAAGCTCAGAAGGCCCGTCCAAGCCTCAAACCACGGACAAATCCAAGCAGAAGGAGACGCGGTTTGACAAATCTCTAAAGGCGCCAGCTTCCGAAGGCATGGATCGGCCCTACAACTTTGACATACTGCCTCAGCAAGCCAATATACCTGCCAGGTTGTCTCTGTTCGATCTATTGCGAATCTCCAAAGAAATACAGAAGGTATTAAGTGAGGCATTGCTAAATGCGACTCTTACCTTGCTAAAGTCAAAGCACCCACTGAAGATCCTGTCTTCTGTCCCACAGCCACAGTACTATGGAAGTGGTGCCCAATATCACCTTCTTACAGGAGGACATGCTACTCAAAAATAATCGTCATGATAGACCCCTGTACTATACAGGGTATATCGGGGCGATCAAGGTGGATCGTATGCACATCGATCCAGGATCCTCCTTCAGCATCATTCTTAAAAGTTTGCTTCAAATTCTGGAAATTCCTTTGCACAAGCTATCCACAACCAACACAACTATCATGGCTTTCAATGCTAGTCGAAGCCATCCGATGGGCAAGATCCGTCTCAAATGCCAGATCGGTGATCTTCGAACGGAGGTTTCCTGCTATGTGATCGATGCCAATGTACCCTACAATGTCTTGTTGGGACGTCCATGGATACACGAGAACATGATCGTCCCTTCCATACTTCACCAGTGCTTCAAGTACGTCAACAGCGACGGTGTCGTGAAGACAGAGTTTGCCGATGTTGATCCTTTCAAGGGCATCGAAGCTTACAATAGAGATTCGGTACTTTACCAATCTCAACCCTCCAAGGATGACCGCAATAAAGCTGACAATGAAGCTGAAGCAAGTCCATCCCCTAATGATGGTCCCCTGATTATCCGAGTCAAAGGACGTACTACTCCAAAAGTACTCCGAAGCCTCTCACAATCTGGGTAAAAAAGAAGAACCCCGACAAGGTCAAGCCACTGACCATCACTCTCAGTAAGATACCCCGGGAGGAACCTACTGATGCCCGCCTTTCCAATCTTAAAGAATTACCCTACGTGGTGAACTCGGCCAAGACTGTGGCTCCTCTTCCAGATGACGATCCTCTCAATGAGTATATCAATACTCATAATAATGTACCTTCAGCGGATGATGTTATCCCTGAAGAAGAACTCACGTATTTCCTTAGTAGAGGTTTATCTTTGAATTACCTCGATGTCTATCAATTTGTAAACTACTTCATAGATACGATATACGCCCTAGAGAACGGCATAGGACCACACCTCTGCATGCCGGTCACATCACCTCACCTGCAGGAAAAAGATTACCCTGAAGATAACCTCTACTTCATCATTCCAGCCAGAAAGAAAGATAAAGAGCTAATCATCTTCGGTCGTATAATTGGCAAGAGAAAGTTCATTCCAGACTCTACTTCTTCCAAGCACAACACAGAAGCTGACTATGACTCTGGGAAAATACAACTTTTTCGATATAGTTGGCAGGCCAAGAATGTCATTCAGAATATGGGATATGACATCAAAAACGACGAAGGGCTAAATTACGGCCGAGGATGATAGTTGCCAATATGACACTTCGCTCCCCCTGGCAAACCCGAGAACTACTACCAACGAAGTGTTATTGGTTTGGGCTATGTCTCTCCTCCAACAACTCCAGAAAGATCATATGATGAAGCAGATCGTTGTTCTCATTCTTCTGATTCCTCCCTCTGAGACTCAGATTCTAGCATCGACGACATGTTCAAAGCAACTATGTCCGTCAACATGGTTTCCACCGACCAAATTACAGACGATGTCCAAACAATCGAACTCGAACAATGGGCTTAAAAGATGGACCCCAGGTGGGAGCTGCGCTTCGAACAACGGGAACCACCTACCGAAGATGAAGTCATCCAAGTCAATCTAGGAGATGAAGCGTCCTTCAAACCAATCTTCATCAGCAAAAGCCTATCTGGCGATGAACGCCAACATCTTATACAGCTTATAAGAGAATACATCGACGTTTTCGCATGGAGCTATAAAAACATGCCAGGCTTGGACCCTAAAGTCGTCATGCACTGCCTGAATATTTCATCTAAAGCTAAGCCAGTGAAGCAGCAGCAACGACGATTCCGACTAGATGTCATGGAAGCCATCGAAAATAAAGTCAAGAAGCTCATTACCAGTGGATTCATTCGCGAAAAACAACACCCAGACTGGGTTGCCCACATCGTTCCAGTAATAAAAAAGAACGGTAAAGTTTGAGTCTGTATCGGCTACCGTGATTTGAACTCTGCATGCCCAAAGGACGAGTTCCCTCTACTGATCACTGACGTAATGATCGACTATACTTGCGGCTTCGAGCGGATGTCCTTCATGGATGGGTTCTCAGGCTACAACCCGATCAAAATATTCCTCGACGACGAGAAGCACACATCTTTTCGAACACCGTTGGAGGTATACTGCTATACGGTGATGCCCTTCGGATTGAAGAATGCAGGGGCAACATACCAACGAGACATGAACATAATTTTTTATAATTTTTTACGATCATTTGTGCAAAACTGTAGAGTGCTACGTAGATGATATCGCAGTCAAAAGTCGTCTCAAGGGCAACCACCTTCAAGACTTGAGAATGGTGTTCGAACAAATGCATGCACACCAACTCAAGATGAATCCAACCAAGTCTTTTCTGGGAGTCTCCAGCGGCAAGTTCCTTGGTTTCGTCATCACTTCAAAGGGTATACATCTGGACCCGGAGAAAGTGAAGGCTATTCTCGACATGCATCCTCCACGAAATCTCAAAGAGCTACGCGGACTACAAGGAAGGCTAGCCTACATCAGACGATTCATTTCGAACCTCTCTGGAAGGTGTCAACCATTCACTCAGCTCATGAAGAAAGGTGTATCTTTCGTCTGGACTGAACAATGTCAACGCGCATTCGACGACATCAAGGCGTATCTTACAAGCCCTCCAGTATTGGTAGCTCTAATAATGGGGAAGCCCTTCTTACTATATATTCGTGCTATGGATCATTCCCTTGGCGCCCTCTTAGCTCAAAAGAACTTAGACGGCCATGAACATGCAATCTACTACCTCAGCCGCACGATGGTAGGTGCCGAGCACAGATACACACCGGTAGAGAAGGAATGTATTGCACTAGTATTTGCCATCCAGAAGACACGCCACTACGTGTCTGGGCAGACTATCCACATAATATCTAAAGTCAACCCTTCCAGAATACTCATGACTAAATCGGGCTCTCTCAATTCCCGTTTAGCTACATAGGCAATGCTGTTGTCTCCATACGATATGATCTTCGTTCCTCAGAAGGCAGTAAAAGGCCAAGCATTAGTTGATTTCCTAGCAGCTCATCCGGTACCGGAGTCGTCCAAACACTACGATGAAATCCCTGACGAAGTGGTGGAGTCTAACACTGCAACTGAAGAAATCTCCATTTGGCGAATGTTCTTTGACGGTGCATCAAGAATAGGACCCAAAGGGAATATCATGGCTGGAGTAGGTATCGTGCTCGTGTCACCTAATCATCTGGTTATACACCGTGCATATTCTCTCGTGGAACCATGCACCAACAATGTGTCCGAATATAATGCTTTATTAATCGGTCTACAACTGGCGAAGCAACTGGGAGTTGACTATCTAGAGCTTACGACGATACCAAGCTAATAGTCAGTCAGTTCCGAGGGGATTATGAAGTTCGTCATGAAGATCTCATCCCCTACCACAGAGCAACAATTGAGTTGGCATCTACTTTCGCTGAATTCTTCATCGAGCACGTACATCGACTACAGAATATAGAAGCAGATGCTCTATCCGGTCTCGCTGCTTCCTTGACTGTTCCTATCAATACCCAACAGTTGATCACAGTATCTGGTCGAAAACTATTATGTGTAAAATATACCTTGTATATTCATCATAGTTACGCAGCAGAAACAAACGTCGATGCTAAAGACTAGAGATTTTCCTTCATAGACTACGCTGTCTATGGAATCATCCCCGAGGACCCAAAGGAAGCAATATCCATCCAAAGGCGATCTCTCACATTTTACTACGACACAGCTACCAAGATGTTGTACCGACGCTCTTACAACGGGCTACTGTTACGATGCTTATAAGACACAGAAGCCAAACATGCACTACGAGAGGCGCACGATGGAGTTTGTGGTGCACATCAACCAGGCCCCAAATTACAAGATTGCCTCAAACGAATGGGTTATTACTGGCCCACAATGATAGCGGATGTTGTTGAATATGCAAAGAAGTGTAGAGCTTGCCAGTTCCATACCGATTTCATTCATCAACCTTTGGAGTTTCTACACCCGACGGTAGCATCTTGGCCATTTAAAGCCTGGGGCATGGACGTCATAGGACCAATCAGCCCGCTATCCGCCAAGAGACATCGGTTCATCCTAGCTATAACTGATTACTTCTCCAAATAGGCGAAAGCTATACCGTTCACCGAAGTGAAGACGTCAAACGTGATCAGTTTGATCAAACATCACGTTATCTACCGCTTCGGCCTACCTCGCATGATCATCCATGATAATGGTCCACAGTTCGCAAGCCATGCATTCTATCGGTTCTGCGATAAGAATCGAATCCAGAACGTAGCCTCTACTGCCTACAATCCAGCGGCTAACGGGCTAGCAGAAGCCTTCAACAAATCTATCATAAAACTTCTCAAGAAATTCGTGTCTTCAAATAAGCACAATTGGAACGAGAAGCTCGGTGAATGTCTATGGGCTTATTGTACAATGGTCCGGACTCCAACATGCAGTACGCCATTCTCTCTGGTTTATGGGAGCGAAGCAGTTCTTTCCCTAGAAATCTAGATTCTTTCTCTTCGGGTAGCCCTAGCCAGTGAGCTGACTACTGAAGAAAGCTATCGTCTGCGACTCCAGGAGCTCGAAGCGCTAGACGAAAAATGCTTGTTAGCTCAGCAGCGCATTGAGCTATACCAAGCACTCCTTTCCAGAGCATTAATAAAAAAGTAAAGGAAAGGATTTTTCAAGTCGGTGATCTGGTCCTAGCAGTGAGAAGACCGATGGTCATGACGCACAAAACAAAAGGGAAATTCCAGCCTAAATGGGAAGGTCATTTCGTCATAGAACCGGTGTATTCTAACGGTACGTACCGGCTGACCAAGCCTGATGGTGACTTGTTCATGATGCCTATCAATAGCAAGTTCCTGAATAAATACTATGTGTAACCTCTTTTACATAATGTTCACATATGTTCAGTCATGTAAATGTACACTGCGATATTTATATGATTCAAAAAAAAACTATCTAACTATTATCCATATTTCAAGAGTCTTAAATACGCCTGGATAATAGGTCCACTAAATATTTCTCCAGTGAAATTATTTCCGTTTTTGACTCCGTCCAAACTCGGTTTGACGAAAACAAATCAAGTCCCTATTACCTCTGAATTGTTTTTCGATAAATTATTTCCCCAGTGGAATAATCAAATGTTTTGCCACGTCCACATAACCTCTGAGCAAAGCATTCATCAAAGATAGTCATGTCCATACTACCTCTGAACTATCCACTCCTACCTAATGTTATATATCTTTCCACGTCCATATTACCTCTGGTCAGATATAGAACATCCTCTGCTATTACGTCCATATTACCTCTACTAGCAGCTTCGTTCAACTTATTATCTATATTCGAATCATTCGAATATAAAGCAGATAATAGTTCCACATCAAAAATTCTCCAGCGGAATACCCACCAGAAATATCCTTGCTACATCCACATTACCTCTAGCATCGATATTTCACAAAACCACATTCATTTTCGAAAAGATTCTTTATTTTGTACTTAAACGTCTATCAAAAGACGGAAAAAGGTACAAAAGCTGTGACGGCTAGGAAAAGAAGAGAAAAAGAGAGGTTACAAAATCTACGGGATACACATGCGATTGATGTTGTCCTTCAGAGTTGCAATCTCAGCATCAAACTTTACAGCAGCTCGGCGCCGTGCCTCTTCTTGACGAGTGGCTTCATCTTCAAAGAGGATCAGAATCTGATGCTCTCCCTCCAACTTCGCCAACTTTTCTTCTAAACGGGCAGAAGTGGTGGCAGTCATGACAGCCTGGGACAAATAATCCTCCTGTTCAGATGTCACCGCCCTCAAGTCGGCTTCTAGCCGGGCAATCTCGTTCCTGATCTACGCAATGTGATTGTGCTTCTCAGTGATTTGTGCAGCCAGCCTGTTCTTCGAGGCAGCACGAGCCTCACTCGTAGTATTGAACTGGCCATACTGATCAGCCAGCTCACCAATCTCCTTAACGAGGGCGTCCATTCTTGCCTGGAAGGTAGCCTTCCCCTCCGTAAGAGCTGTCGTCAAAGCCTCATCCTCTATACGGAACAGTAACGTCGTACTCTGCTGTTTGGCATCCCGGAACCTAGCCACTTGACCCTCCAGGTCGTTCAGAACTTTCCTCAAAATATTGGCCCGCTCCTCAAAGCCGGCTATGCTCTCGAGGGCCGCAACATTCGGCGACAGCCTTTACAGGACCGAAGGCAGCATTTCTATTCAAGACTCCAGGAAGCTTCAGCACCGAGTAGAAAGCTCTGACAACTTTTTAGGCTATCTCCTCGTCTTTGGTGGAGGTCATCAGAGAAGAAGCTTGGAAAGTTTCCTCCACTTCAGGGAGGAATAACTGACCAAAAGCTAAACTTGATAAGAAAATCCATTCCACCAAAAACCACTCCTGATTATCATGTGTCACATCCATATTACCTCTGATACCGATAGTCTTCCGACTTGACGCCTGTACCCAACCCGTGATAAAAGATACGGTGTTAAGATCGCAAAACCTATCACGACCATGTTACCTCTGTTGGGTTTTGTTTCAAATCTATCACCCGCACCACCGGTGCGTCAAAGGGTAATAGGTCCACGAAAGTATCATTCCAATCTATTTGCTCGTATTTTCAGATGCACAAAAGGGCAATAGGTCCAAAAAAAAGAGAGAGGGGGATCCTCCAGTGGGATACCCTTTACACAAATGCGGTATTTGGCTCTCTAATACAAAACACCACAGATATTACAAGCAAAAAATGGAGCGAATGTACTCTGTTTATTCAAAATCAGTTACATTCACAGGACTACATCTCATGAGCAAAACAAAAGGTTCTTCATCTCTTCATCTGGATAAGAAGTTAAAGTTTACATTGATATCCAAAAGAAAGGAGAATTCGCTACTCATCCGCAACACATAGCTTGGTCAGCTTGGCAGCACCACGCTTTCATCGAAGGAGGTCATGTTTTACAGTTGAGAAAGCAAATAAGGCTGTTGAACCTTCGAGAAGCTACACGGAGGAGGGCAAATATAGCATGCTAAAATATCTACAAATGGTGATCTCCTCTCCTCTATATGGCGGACGTCGTGGGACTATTTCTCCAAGAGACCATACCTTCAAAACAACATCTCTAGTGTTGCTTTTGCCTACTTGAAGAACCGTGAAAGCTGAACTTTCACGATAACGCCCAACTACCGTCCGACTCTTCGATGTATAAAAGTTCTTCCTACCATCTGAGAAAAACCCTTCCAAAATATGAAGAGTCCTGAGCTCTCTGATGTGGGTGTCAAGTGTCACATCTTCACCATGCCCAGAATCGTCGATACTGGTCCTGGAGAAATGTGCAAGCCAGATCCCTACAGAATATAAAAAAGGACAGAAAAACAGTCAGACTTAGAAAATCGCAAAAAAATCTATATTCTGAAGGGCTTCTATGCGCCCAAAAGGCTATGTGCTCAAATGGATATGCGCCCAAAACAAGACATGCGGGCGCATAACATACGAACTGTGCGTGGACGCATAACATGCCACTGCTTAGAGGGCGCATGACATAGAAACACGTGGGCGCATAGCACACCACAGTGTTGGTACATGACTTCTGTGGGTGCATAGTAATGCTCACAGAAGTATGTTGCCTTAGGCACAAACGCCCCAGACAGAAGAGAAGTCCGAGCGTTACAAATTAACGCTCGAGACTTTGTTTTTTGAAGCATGCCCTCACCCAGGATCGGGTCCTGGACTGCCAAGGACACTGCCGCAGGAGGAGAATCACTCGGAGCAGCCCCCTTGCCCTTTGCGGATCTCTTGGCGACCTTGGGAGACATAGTTCTCAAAGAAAGAAGACGAAAAGTTTTCTGGAAAATTCAAAAAGAAAGGAATAATGAACTTTCTCTCTCCTCCAGGGCCTATTTATAGGCACAGACCACCCCCTATGCGCCCACTTGCTGTATGTGCCCATGTGTTCATCTTGTTGTATGCGCCCACTACAGCCCATGCACCTACGCGAAGGATCAGCTCTCTGCATACTATGCTACTGTCCCTTACTGACGTGGACAACGTATGAAGGATGGACCGCTTCAAATTCTGCTCCGTTGAATCTGTCAGTTCAAATTTCGAGGAAGATCTCAACAGTCGTATCTTTCTGACAGGCTGGCCAAAATACTATGTGCCCAAAGGAGAGAGTCGTGCTATACGCCCATTGCATCACGAGAAGACGATCCATGCTTCTTTCAAAGTATTTTGAACTTGTTCAAGTATTGAAAACTTTGAAGGGGGTCTTGTAGAAGAATGAATTTTTTTTCAGCAAATAAAGCCCCATGTGCCCAAGCCAGTAAAGCTCCATGCGTCCAAGTTAGTGCAGCTCCATGCGTCCAATCAGTGTAGCTCTATACGTACACGTCAAGTGTAGCTCCATGCGCCCAGTCAGTGAATCTTCATGCGCCCAAGACTAGGTCCCCCCGAAAAGAGGGTGCATAGCCTGAGACATGGCTTTGTGTCCAAGCCTAACTCAGTCAAAGCCATGATCAAAAAGTGCACCGAAGCACACAGCCACGTCAGTCTCCACGAGCAGTCATGCACCGAAGCATACGGCCACGTCAACACCACGACCAACCCACGATCTCGCAGCCTGTATGCGCCTACGTCCTATGCGCCCAAAGCAGGACTAAGCGCTTACATAAAAACCAGCGTGTTTCCTCATGTGGGTGCATAACACCATTCCAACTCAAGAATGACTATAAAAGGAGGGCCTCATCCCTCTTTAAAAGACAGAACGGAGAGCATTTTCAAGAGCCAAATTGCTGCACTTCTTGCCAGTAAGCCGAGAGTTAGCAATTTTCTTAGGTTTTCTCCCACTTTTGTAATCGGAGTGTCAACGGAGTAAAGGAGCAACTGCCGCTCGATCTCCATTGTCCCATTCCCCAGAATTCTTTTTTGTACTCGGTGATCCTCAGCACAGGATCTCTCAAACGTACTCGATTTGTGGTGCCTTGTGCCAATAAAAGAAAAGACAACATTTTCTTCTTCTTTTTTGTGTGTGTCCACAACTGCTACAATTATTCTTTTCATTTTTATATCTAATACGTGCTCCTTAATCCAAATACAATTGTTCTAGTTACAATTCCTTTAGGATTCCTAACTAACCTGTCTCGATAAAGGGTTTACTAGTCTACTACTTAAGGTAAGGTTTTCTAACTCTAACCTCAAGTCCTTAGTTATGACTAACCATAGGACATAGAAAAATCACAATCGATCCTTAAACTCAGTCAACCCTTAACTCTATACCCTACTCTATAAGTCATTTACAAAATCTCTTAGCAATAAAATCAATGATCGACCTTTCTAACTATAAGCAAGCTAGACAATTCTTACAGGCACACCTAACTCTCTTATACCTTCTTGTTAGATAAATGTTGAGGCTGAGTTCAACATATACTCGGACCTAATATCCTTGACATAATATAACCCTACTGGTCGCTTTCTAGTCTTGGTTTCTAATTAGTCATTTTAAGGCAAGTCTCAAAAAATTTGAGATGGTTGTTGTCACGACCTGCACCCAGTGAAAGGGCACGAGACCGTAGTTACGTCCAGCCTACGCCGTAGTATCGGCAGTAGAATGCTGTCATAGGTTGCATAACTACCTATAACATAGTATAAATGTACCTGTCAATAATAACTCTCCATATGGAGGACAATCACAAGATGATAACATCTCAATCACAAATAGCTAAGGAAGAATAATAGAACAAGAAAAAAATAGATAGATGTCAAAAGTGCAATACAACCAAATAGAAATGAGTCTAAGAGTCAACAACACATCTCAAAGAGTAGATCGTATGATAAGATATCTCAGAAAGATAACTGGAGACAAATCTAGACAAAATATCCTAGCTATCTAATTACGCACTATGGTGTCTCCTCTAAGCTAGCAGGGTCCTCTTGATGATCCAAGTCACAAACGTCATCGACGTCCGCTCCATATTAGGTCGTACAAAAGTGATCCAGATTCTCTGAAAATATATCCAGTCAGGATTGGAATGAAGTACATTATAGAAGCATGAAAAATATTGCTTTTAGTCCCACATCGGAAAGAAGAAGAAGCAAGGGCTCATTCCATTCTATATATAGAGCCCCTTGCCTCCTTTGAAAAGGGCACCCAAAAAAAAAGAAAAAAAAGAAAAAGAATCACTCAATTGAGTCACTCGCTGTCATGGCGAGGATGAGTTGGGTTCTGAGTACTAGGCGTCTTCACATGCTAGTATGAAGAAATCCAAGACGGCACGGGCCATGCGCTTCAAACGTGCTATGCCAACAGTAAACCAGAGATGTGCGCACAAAAATCATGTACACTACCGATGGTAAACTGTATAGAATCGTCTCGGGTGCATTTGCACCATATATGAGCCGACTCTTAAAATCCCCTAACTTGGGTGAAGTTATTGTGCTTGAACCAAGTCGGGAAGGGGGGAGGAAATCTCTTGCGGGCCAGACCCCATGTGGCCCATTGAGAAGGTCGAAGCTTCCAACTTGGACTCTTTCTACTATGCACCTTCGGGTGCTAAATTGAAGAAGTCTAGGGCCATATCGCATATTTTATGCGTGAGCCTGTCATAGCTCGTCCTGTCTCGAAGTGCTTTACTAGCCTCAGATCAGGAAGCCAATATGATGGTCCCAAAAGTCTTCCTACAACGATCGAGCCTAGTGCTTTACTAGCCGGTGTTCAGAGAGCAAATATGATGGTCCCAAAAGTCTTCCTACAATGATCGAGCGTAGTGCTTTACTAGCCGGTGATCAAGGAGCAAATATGATGGTCCCAAAAGTCTTCCTACAACGATCGAGAGAAAGTACTTTTACTAGCCTTAGATCAGGAAGCAAATATGATACCTACACACCCGGGCGTTCGAAATACCCGGGCCCACAAAACGGATACGAAGGTAGATCAATCTGCTAGCAACTTACGAGAGGTGATTACTCACAAATGCAAGAAGAGAGAAGCAACCTTGGCGTACGATGAGCCCTTTCCAGGACATCACTGCACCCAAGCTATCATCAACTGCCGCTGCCACAAGACAGTGGATCCACTATCAAGGCAGTCTGTGTTCCAGCGACAATGACCTACTGCATCTTTTCAACATCATCTCGAAAACATGATGCCAATTAAAGACGTTGTAATGACCTGCTCTTAACTAGTTGCATTACTCAGATGTCTCAGTTAGGTGCATCGTCTCAGTCAAGTGCATCACAATTTTCTGAAGGAGTCCACCGTCAAATCTTCTTCGAACAAGGAGATCCACAATCCGTAAATTTATTTTTTTCGAGAAGTCAAGAGGGAGACAAATAAAACTCTCTCAAATTGTGACATTCGGCACAACACCTTCTCCTAGGGGCCCTATACCCATACAGCCAGAAGATATCCTTCATGCGGCTTAGTCGTGAAACATTCCTCATGTGGCTCGGTCATGAGATGGCCTCATGCGGCTCGGTTAGAAGGCATTCCTCATGCGGCTCGGTCATGAGATATTCCTCATGCGGCTCGGTCATAAGACATTCCTCATGCGGCCCGGTCATGAGACGTCCTTTATGCGGCTCGGTCATGAGACATTCCTTCATGTGGCTCGGTCATGAGATATTCCTTTATGCGGCTCGGTCATTAGACGTCCTTCATGCAGCTCATACGGCTCGATCATATGACATTCTTTCATGCGGCTCAGCCATGAGATATTCCTCATGTGACACGGCCAGGAGACATCCTTCATGCGGCTCGTCACAGAAGATTAGTTGATACATGCGACAAGTTGACCAGGTCTCAACTGCTCATATTTGTTACAACGACAAATAACAACAAATCCTAACAAATCTTCAGCTATCAGTCACAGACAGAGTCTCGAGGCATGATTACGACCATGTGGCCCTGGAATTTGCCACGTGGCCATCTATGCGGCTCAAAATATCCTTCATCTTAAAATTACTATAAATAGCAGGGCACCACACCCATGCAAATGGTTGGCAATCAAAGGCTGGCAACCTTCGAAGGCAATTTCTTCAAGAGATAAAGACTACATCGGATAGTCCATAGAGTAAGGCAGAGTTGATACACTTTCCCGAGCCTCCACCGTCACCCCCAGAATAAAAAACTAAATAATTATTCTTAGATTGTTTCCTAGGATTTCTTTCTAGGCTCTTCTTTGTACAAACGAGTTTGTAATCAATTTTAGTGTTTCTGTAATACCTGTCTTTAATATTTAATAGCAAACACGATGGCGACTCTGCTGGGGACGTCCTTCACCTCTGATGAGAAGATGGTAACACAATCTGACGCGTCCAAGCTCGGCTCTATGCAGCAAATGCTTGTGGTTCGTTTTAACTAACAAGCTTTCGAAGAAATGCTCTCTGAAGGGAGCGCCAGCCCGTCACAGAAGCGAGCCAGCCCAAAGAGAACTCGTAGGACGTCGGCACGCAAAATTGTTGTCCCTGACCAAGTTTTCAAAGAAGCTCCTTCTGCAGCCTAAGACGGTGATCGAAGCTCTCATGTGGCTTTGCTTCCGACCGCAGAGGACCCCACTGTCCCCAAATCTAGCAAAGGAAAATACTATGATGCAGAGTTTTTGGGGGCACAAGGAAAATCCATGCGAACAAAGAAGAGATTGCATAAGAGAAATGGGCAGTCTGTCCATGCGACAGCCAACTATGGCCGCTGGCAGACAACTCATGCGACAGCCAACTCTGACTGCAGGAAGATGGCCTATGCGGCAGCCAACTCTAGCCGCAGGAAGATGGCCCATGCGAAGCCAACTCTGGCCGCAGGAAGATGGCCTGTGCGGCAGCCAGCTCTGTCCGCAGGAAGATAGCCCATGCGGCAGCCAATCCTGGCCTCAGAAAGGATGTCTCATGCGGCCCTGTCAGAAGCTCTGTGTTCGACCATCTCTCATGCGGGCCCGTCTCTATGCGGCGCATTAAGAATGTGGAATATTCCAATCAGGACTCTTCTTACTATGCGCCTTCAGGCGCTAAATTGAAGAAGTCCAGGACAGTACGGGCCTAACAAGCCCAGTCAACTGTCCAAGCTACTGATCGTCAGCGGGTATCGTTAACTGTTATGCAGGCTTCTGATGGAAAGTTGTACAGAACCACCCCCGTCCAGTCCTCCAGGGCTAACGGACAGGGTAGGTCTTTAAAGTCTCCCTCCAACGATCGGGAGTAAGTGCTTTTACTAGCCTCGGATCTAGGAGCAAACATGATACCTACGCATCTGTGTTCTCGGGATACTTGAGTCCACAAGTTTGATGCAAAGGTAGATCATCCTGCTATCGACTTGCGTGAGATGATTACTCACAAACGTAAGAAGGCAACCTTGGCATGCGATGAGTCCCTCTTGGGACGTTGTTGCACCAAAGTCATCATCTACTGCTGCTGCGACAAGTCGATAGCACCTGAAGATCGGCAATCAGTTTTCCAACGACTGCAGCAGCCAGCACCTGTCCGACATTAACTCAAGAAACAAGTACAAATTTCGGAAGACGAGGAGTTTCTTTTCGCCTCCTGTAATTCAACTCGGAAGGTTCCTTCCGACAAGGGAAAAAAGAAGACAGGCTCTTCTAGCCCGGCAATCTCAGCCAATACTGTAAAGAAACACTCAACTGGGGGGTTGCTGCCGACAGCCACAGGGGGTGTCTATTTAGGCACTCGATCCAGAAAGAATCTCCCAACACCTGGGGGTGCATCCTCAACCTTCCTGGGGGTAGATGAAGCCGGAGGTAGCAGTCCCATCAATATATCCGACAATCCGGTGTACCAGGAATATATACAGGGGGTAGAGATTCCCCAGAATTACGCAACAGACTTGTACTTCCCTAAAGGTGACCACCCTCGCCAAGACGATGCGGCTTCCTGCACAGGGGGTTGCACCTCTTTCGAGTCCGAGGAAGATGACATCCCAATATTTTCCGACGATTTCTCTGTACGAGAATACGATACGGAGAGCACCTCTGCTACGGTCCCTTCTACCTCTATCCATGTATAGACAATCTTTATGGCTGACGATGATCATGAGACACCCACTGACCGACAACGTCTAGAAGTACTTGAAGCCATGATCTTGTCCTTGGTCAAGTCAGTAGACAAAATCAAAGCTGCCTTGCCAACTCAACCAGCTAGGATGCCCGGACAAACAAGCTTGGGACCCGCAGTCAACGCGGACTCCAACACGACTGCCCCTCCTTTGGACGATGATCCCTTAGGAGCATCCGTTCCTTTAGCTGCAGATGAAGCCAAGAAGGCAAGAAGGGAAGTCCAGGAGCTTCGAGCAATGTTCAATGCCCGAGACTCCTCTCGGGACCTCAGAATACGGCAGCCGTATCCCGTTGCATGGAGAGATGTGCCTTTTCCACCACAGTAAAAGCTGTTTCATATCAATTCGTATGATAGGAAGACCTCTGCTAGTCGGTACATGACTTACTTTGAAGTCACAACCGACCATTTGCCGCATAGTGATGCCATCCTTACACAATTATTCATCGGAGCATTGGAGGGGATCGCGTTTGACTGGTACCGCAACCTTTTCGACAACTGCATCCATTCTTTTGACGGATTCAAGCACATATTCCTGGAGAGGTTTTACGAAGTGGGGCATGATGTGACAATGTCATCTCTCATGGACGTCATTCAAGGAGGGAGGGAGCTAACAAGGAACTATATCGAGCGGTTCTGCCAAACCGCAATGAGATTGCCCCAAGGTAATCCCGAGAGCTCCTTGATTGAAATCTGCCAAAAGAAGTTACTCCCCGCAATTAGCCTCTGGATGGGCGATGATCAGTTCAGGGATTGGATGACCTTCATCGTAAGTGCTACCAATACGGAGGCAAAATTGAAGAAGGCTCGCCAGTTGGGATTACACATCTCAGATGGAGAGGATAAGGGCAAACGTCCTGGTTCCACCTCCAGCAACAACAACAGTGGCGGCACCTCCAACCGGGACAATAAAGATAAACTGGCCATGGTCGTTGATGTGACCCAGAAGCCCGAACAAAAATAGACAGAAGGTCAGTGGCCCAAAGTGAATTACTCATTTGAAGATAGTCATATCAAACCTATCTTCGATATGATCTTGCAAGGGGGTAGGATCCAGCTCCCTCCACCAAGGCGCGAGCCCCGAGCGGCAGAAATGGAGGACCCAAAATATTGTCACTTCCACTGCTATGCCCATCATTCCACTCATGACTGTTTCCAATTAAAGCGGTACATCCAGAGTCTTATCAACTCCAAAGCTCTGTCGATAGATTTCGAAGAGGTTACTGTGGCGGCGAACATGGTGTCAATTCAGTTCGGCGACTTCCTTCCACCAAGGCACGAGCCCCAAGCGGCAGAAATGGAGGACCCAAAATATTATCACTTCCACCGCTATGTCCATCATTCCATTCATGACTGTTTCTAATTAAAGCGGTACATCCAGAGTCTTATCGACTCTAAAGCTCTATCGATAGATTTCGAAGAGGTTACTGTGGCGGCGAACATGGTGTCAATTCAGTTCGACGAGTTTCCTCCAATAAGCACTCAAGACGGGGTAATACCTGTCCCTCGGGCAACGATGGAGGTTACTAATCTTCCACCCGTCCAGAACCAGACATTTGGATTGGTACCTCTCACCATATCGCGAGGAGAGATCATGTGGGTGCATCCGGACTTAGTGCCCGAAATTATCCAGGCGGTGTCATCTCCTACCAACTAGAAGAAGGGCAGGAAATCTAGATCCTGCCACACAATTTTAGCTAAAGCTGGAGAAGAGGTAGCTGTTGTTACCCGGTCTGGGGCACAAGACCAGCCCATACTGGGTAGCTCAGTCGAAGATCCTCAGCCGGCAACATTGCCTCCCTTTGATATTCCAAGGCCATCTCAGCCTCCACTGGCGGATAAGTCCAAGCCAAAGAAAATCCGCTTCGACAGGCCACTCCGTAACGATGCACCTCAGGGGCTAGAGAGACCTTACAACTTTGACATATTAGCACAATTAACTAATATGCCAAAAAAGTTGTCGTTATACGAGCTCCTAAGGCTCTCCAAGGATCTTCGTGTCGTATTGAGCGAAGCACTCCAAAATGCTGACGCCTACTTTGCCCAGGTCAAGGCCCCAGGGGAAGACTTGTCAGCAGATCTATAGGGCAACGATGGCACAAATGCAATGCCTAACATCATATTTACTCCACAGGACATGTTGATCAAGACCAACATGCATGATCGCCCTTGCACTACACTGGATACATAGGCGATATCAAGGTGGATCGGATGCATATCGATCCTGGCTCGTCGATAAGCATCATCCTGAAAAGCTTACTTCAAGTCCTGGGCATCCTTATGCATCGCCTAGCGGCGACCAACACTGTCATTAGCGGTTTTAACTCGTGAAGGAGCTATCCCCTAGGGAAGATCCGCTTGAAATGTCAGAATTTATGACCTAAAAATGGAGGTTACCTGCTGCGTCATAGATGTAGACACGTCCTACAACATCCTCTTGGGGTGTCTGTGGATACATGACTATATGATCGTGCCATCCACCCTCCACCAGTGCTTCAAGTATGTCAGTAGGCACGACTTCGTGAAGACTAAATTCGCCAACATCGATCCCTTCAAAGGGGTTGAGCCTTATTATTCTTCGGAGACTTGTCTATATGAAGAATCCAAGAAGTACATAACTAACAAACTGGAGACCATCACAGGGCTAGAGCAACCCTTGAGAATTCATCTCCAGGCCCGTAAACCAGGCAAAGCCGTATCCCTTGTCGCAACTTTGCCTAAAGAGGTGCCTGGTTCTCTCGTCCAAGCTGTGCAGTCAGAACCAATGGTCATCCTACTCCCAAAGCCAAGAGCCAAAGCCCGTCATAGGGCCGATGGTGATCCAGTTGCCAAAATCCAATCAAAGGCAATCGGAAGACACAAAGTCCCTTACCGAGCCAATTATCATCCGTCTTCCCAAGACGTACCGGCAACCAAGTGTCGATCCGATGCACTCAGACCAGCCAATATCACAAGCTCAACCCTTGGTGGTCAAGTTGCCCAAGACAGCATCCCAACCTTTGGGCTCGCAGGGGGTAGCTGAAGAGGACGTAGAACTCGCCAAGTACCTTGTGGAACAGACGGAAAGTCCTCCTGATGATACGTTAGCCTGTACACACAGGTGACAACCATCCATACCCTAAATCAACTTGTTCCTATTAAAGGCGCTTACTTCCTGGTCCCAGACAGAAGAGGATGGGATCACACGATCATCATTGGCCGAAAAGAAGGTCCTCAATCTTTCATGCCATAAGAGTTCGATCTCGGACTCGATGTTGGAAGATTACCGCTCTACCTGTATAGTCCTTAAGCCAAGTACTTCATGCAAAAGCAGAGGTACGACATGGAGGCTACCCTGGGTCTGAATCACGGCAGTGGTCGGCGATTGCCTCTACAGCCGTCGGTACCGGCTGGAAAACCTCAGGACTATTATTACAAATCCAGACACGGCCTCGGGTATGTTACACCACCAACAACGCTCGAAAGTTTCGATAAAGAATGTGAGTGGCACTCTCATTCGTCCAAGTCACCCACTTACAACTCCGACAGCAGCATTGGAAATATATTCATATAGATATTATCTATCAACATGACATCCACTGATATTGAAGAGGGAGACGAAGACCTACTCGAACCGCTTGAGTTGGAGCCATGGGTCCAACACCTAGATGCATAATGGGAGAAGTGCTTCGAACTACGAGACCCTTCAACTAAAGACGAGGTCATGCAAGTTAACCTCGGTGATAAATCCTCTCCAAAGCTAATCTTTGTCACTAAAAGCTTGACAGATGGCGAGCAAAATTTATTGTTGCAACTCGTCAGAGAATACATCGACGTCTTTGCCTGGAGCTATGAAGACATGCCAGGGCTAAATCCCAAGATCGCACTTCATAAGCTCAACATTTATCCGGACGCAAAACCAGTCAAACAACAGCAGCGACGGTTTCGTCTAGGCATCATGAACTCCATTAAAGCAGAAGTAAACAAGCTTATAGCTAGCGGTTTCATCCATGAAGAGCAGCACCCAGACTGGGTAGCCAATATAGTACCAGTCATCAAGAAGAACAGAAAGATCCAAATTTGCATCGACTTCTGTAATCTGAATGCGGCATGTCCTAAGGATGAATTCTCTCTTCCGATCACCGACATAATGATCGATAATACGTGTGGCTTCGAGCACATGTCCTTTATGGATGGCTTTTCAGGATACAATTAAATCAAAATGTCTCCTGATGACGAGAAGCATACGTCATTTCGAACACCGATCGATGTGTATTGTTATACGGTCATGTCCTTTGGCCTTAAGAATGCCAGTGCTACATATCAACGTGCTATGAGTGTCATCTTCAGAGATCATTTACGCAAGATGGTGGAGTGTTACGTTGATGACATTGCCGTCAAAACCCACTCCAAAAATGATCACTTACATGATTTGAGAACAATGTTCGACCTCATGCGAGCACACAATTTGAAGATGAATCCTACCAAGTCTTTCCTGGGCATGTCCAGCGGGAAGTTCTTGGGCTTTGTCATTACTTCCAGGGGCATTCACATAGACCCCGATAAGACAAAGACAATTCTGGAGATGAGTCCGCCAAGGAACCTCCGTGAACTCCACGGCCTTCAGGGAAGACTAGCCTACATCAGAAGGTTCATATCTAACCTCTCAGGACGATGTTAACCCTTCACACAACATATGAAAAAAGGCGTCTCTTTCATATGGAATGAGGAATGCCAACACACCTTCGATAAAATTAAGGAATACTTGATGAATCCGCCAGTTCTGGTACTCCCTCAAATAATTAAATCTCCCAAACTATCGAGTTATGTGCACCAAGTACCTCTGAATCACACCCTATCGCATCTTCCTAGGTGGCGAGCCATGTATGATGATACCTACGAACTCATACTCTATCACATCTCCCTGGGTGGCGAGTCATGTATGATGATACCTCTAAACTCCCACTCTAATACTTCATCACACAGGAGTCTGCCCAGCTTATCGTTATCACTGAGCAAACTTCATGTTCCTGATTATCGTGTATCACGTCCATATTACCTCTGATACCGATAGTCTCTTGACTTAACACCTGTACCCAACCTGGGATAAAAGACATGGTGTTAAGACTACAAAACCTATCACGTCCATATTATCTCTGTTGGTTTTATCTCAAAATCTATTACTCACACCACCAATGCGCAAACGAGTAATAGGTCCACCAAAAAAATTATTCTTGATTATCGTGTATCACGTCCATATTACCTCTGATATCGATAGTCTCTTGACTTAGTACCTGTACCCAACCCGGAATAAAAGATATGGTGTTAAGACCATAAAACCTATCACGTCCATATTACCTCTGTTAGGTTTCGTTTCAAATCTATTATCCGCACCACCAGTGCGCAAAAAGGGTAATAGGTCCACAGAATTTTATACAAATCTTTTACTCACACCATCGGTGTACCAAAGAGTAGTAGGTCTATAAAATATTATTCAAATCTATTGCTCGTATCTTCAGATGCACAAAAGGGCAATAGGTCCACAAAAAGTCCTCCAGTGGGATATCCTCTGCCAACCACAGATGCTGTATTAGACCCTCTAGTACAAGCACCCCTTTCCTCACAATCATATGCTTCTGGAGCCCAGTTGCTCCGTTGCATTCACTACCCAGTAGTAGAACAACCATGTCCACATCACCTCTGAGTTGTTTTCCTACCCCTTACAAAGCAGATAATGCTAAAAACAAATGTTTATCACGTCCACCTTACCTCTGAGTAAACATCCCATACAACAACCCCTGCGTTATGGCACATCAATCGTAGAACTTCCATGTCCATAACACCTCTGAGTTGTTCTGTGTATCCTCACCGAGTTCACTCTTACCATATCCATTTCACATCTGAGTAGGAAAGCTCTACCATTAACCTCATATTTACCACGTCCATATCACCTCTGAATAAATATGTTGGTTCCCTCTCTCAACTTATTATCTGTACCTAAAACCAAGATATGCCAAGGATGAAAAGTCCACATAAAATTAACAACAAAAATGCCCAAACCTATCACGTCCATGCTACCTCTGATAGGATTGCTACACCTAAACAACTCTACTATCCATGCTTCTTATTCAAAGTATTCCAAATTTGCAATTTAAAAACTTTGAAGGGGGTCTTGTAGAAGCATAGAAAATATTGCTTTTAGTCCCACATCGAAAAGGAGAAGAAGAAATGGCTCATTCCATTCTATACATAGAGCCCCCTTGCCTTCTTTAAAAAGGGCACCAAAAATAAAAAAGAAAAGAAAAAGAATCACTCAATTGAGTCACTCGCTGTCATGGCGAGGATGAGTTGGGTTCTGAGTACTAGGCATCTTCACGGGCTAGTATGAAGAAATACAAGGCGACACGGGACATGCACTTCAAACATGCTATGCCAACAGTAAACCAGAGATGCGCACGCAAAAATCATGCGCGTTACCGATGGTAAACTATACAGAATCGTCTTGGGTGCGTTTGTACCAGATATGAGCCGACTCTTAAAATCCCTCTTCTACTTGGGTACAGTTATTATGCTTGAACCAAGTAAGGGGGAATCTCTTGCGGGCTAGACCCCATGCGACCTATTGAGAATGTCGAAGCTTCCAACTTGGACTCTTCCTACTACGCACCTTTGGGTGCTAAGTTGAAGAAGTCTAGGGCCATATCACATATTTTATGCGCGGGCCTGTCATAGCTCGTCCAGTCTCGTAGTGCTTTACTAGCCTCAGATCAGGAAGCCAATATGCGCGGGCCTGTCATAGCTTCCAACTTGGACTCTTCCTACTACCGAGGTGGGTTGCACTTCAATATACGTAGTTGGCTATGTACGCCCCCGCTCTCCAGTATTCTGGTTCTGGGGCGTGATAATTGTCACGAAGCTGACGTGACGCATAAGCGACTACCTTACCATGCTGCATCAATACGCATCCCAGTCATCTGCCAGAAGCATCACAATAAACTAAAAATCCTCCGGTCCCATCGAGAAGAGTGAGAATGGGGGCCGTCATCAATCTTTGCTTCAACTTCTCGAATGAACTCTGACACTTTGATGTCCAAGTAAATTGCACATCCTTGCGGGTCAACTGTGTTAATGGCGCTGAAATCTGAGCAAAGTCTGACACAAACCGTCAGTAATAGCCGGCCAATCCAAGGAAACTCCGAACTTCCGTGATAATGCTAGGTACTGGCCATGTCTCTTTGGAAACTATCTTATGGGAGTCCACTTCTACTCCACCTCTGGTGATGATGTGACCTAAGTACGAGATACGATCCAACCAAAACTTGCACTTACTGAACTTCGCATACAATTGGTGCTCCATAAGAATCTGAAGAACTACACGGAAATGTTGTTCATGCTCCGCTTTACTCTTACTATAGACTAAGATGTCGACTATAAACACTATCACGAACTGGTCCAAATAGGGCCTGAAGATACGATTCATGAGGTCCATGAATACGGCTGGCACATTGGTCTCTCCAAATGGCATAACAAGGAACTCCCAATGTCCATATCTAGATTTGAATGCTGTCTTCGGGACGTCTTGCTCTCTGACTCTGATCTGATGGTACCCTGACCGCAAGTCAATCTTCGAGAATACAGCCGTTCCCT
>JANAVB010000599.1:2161658-2261658 GCA_029216955.1 Iris pallida | reverse complement strand
ACCGGACCTGTTGACATATAGTTTGACGACTTTAGAGACCATTGACTCTGGCACATTTTTCGGTACAAAGCGGGTCCAACGACGGACACCGTTTTGGCCCAAAATTATCGTTTTGTCCCTGTGTCCAGAATTGGACTTAAGGACAGGCAATCCTAGCTAATTTGACTATTCTGAGAATGTTGGCAATGTCTGTTTCAGCTTTCGGAGACATTTATGGATTTTGGACTTTATGGTGTACCAGTTGACGGTATCTTATTGGTTCTTCGCGTTACCACCAGGCAAGTATACCTTGCCAACTTGTACAGTATAATTTATAGGCATGTTCATTATCTTGCTGCTGTTTTTTTCCTTACATTCGTGATTGCTTGTTCCATGTCTAGTACATTCATCCTGTTATAGTTTTACTTTATATGTTTCTAGTTGTCTGCACATTCTTGTTTCTTTCTGTTACGATATTGCTATCTGTTACACTGTGTTAGTTCATATGTATTCTTTGATAGAGTCGTCTAGTCCTACACCATGATTCCCTCAACTTGATTATAACTTGACTTGACATGACTTGAGTAGGACTTGACTTTGACATTCTATAGATTATGAGTACTTACCTTGACTACGGTCTATAGGATTTTATACTAGGATTGGCTACCGTCTTCGTTGTGAGTACTTGCCTTGACTGCGATTGAGACACTATAGATTGTGAGTACTTGCCTTGACTGCAGTCTATAGCTTGACCTATTAGCCATTTCTAGTATGGCATGCCAGTGTCTTAGGATCCTTGTGTTTAGATCTTGTGTCTTAGTTCACTTTGCCTCGTTGGATATCCTTGATTGTTTCTTACTTCTTTGTATATTTGTACTGTTACATGGGGTTAGTTAGCAGAGCATGATGGTAGAGGATTGCGATGCATGATACAGGTATTTGCTTATGATATTTCTTTATTATCCTCTCGTGCTCTATATTCAGTACCATGATATTTTCTGCCTATTTTATAGACTCATATCATTCTTAGAGTCTAATCGGACAATATGCTATTGGACTGCAGACCATGAACCATACTTGTTCATTCTTGTTTATATGATTCCTGTGGATTGAGATACAGTTTAGATTAGACATGATACCCTACTCTGGACAGCTTATACGTACTCGAGTCGGGTTGGAGTCCGCTTGATACGTAGCTGGCTTGCTCACGAGCTCGCGTCCGAAAATCGGATGCGGGTCGTGGCAAGTTTTTGTGGTGGCCCATGCAGGTCAGAGCATATCGTATCGGTTACGTAACTGTACTGATACGAGCCTGCGACTCTGACTAAACCCTTAGAAATCTCAATCCACACTACCTTGAAAATTCTCCTAGAAATTCTCTACGTCCTTGAAAACTCCATATTTGCTCTCAAGTATACTTCCTTGCTTTCCGTACCATTGATTCTCGTCCCTTTTATTTTGAGGTGACGAACGATCGTGCTGTTTAGAATCTATCAGAAATTCTTAAATTATAGTATAATATTGCCTGGCTATTGAATATTTGGTTGTTTTTAGATATGAGGGACTATAGATGCCATATGTCCTAGATATTTGTTGGAAGGATTGTTAGCAAGTAGTTAGAAGATTATAAGATGTTAGTGACCGTATTTTGAGGAGTAGTATGACCAAAGGTGGATAGAAGTCCTCAAGTATTCATAGTTATAAAATATTTTGAGAGATTAAATTTGATGAGATTAAGGTAATAGTGGAATTTGAATTTTACGGGATAGTCATGAATTAGAATTTCGAGGACGAAATTATTTTTAAGGTGGGTAGATTTGTAGCTCCCCTTCCCGAAAATTTTTGAATTATTTTTTTCTATTATTTAATTGATTTAAATAGTGATTTTTAGAAATTTATAAATAATTATTACTTAATTATTACGGTCGGTAATTTTAGCCATAGTTGAGTTTTGAAGTACCAAACGACTAGGAATCATGGAACGGATAGTGCAGTAGCGTGCCTTGATTGGTGAATTAGCCATACCAAGGAAGAACCAGTCATAAGTATGTCCTAACTAGAAAAACTAGGTCAAGTTGCGACTTAACCCCCACCGATGAATTAATTATTTATTAATTAGATATATTAATTTTAGATGACCCGATTGTACCAACTTAATCCGAACCGATTCCAAGCCCATGTAGGCATGTAGTGGGACCAAATACGACCTTGTAGACATGTTTGGTAAATACAAATATTTTATATATATTTTTAGGAATTGGCAATTATTTTCTAAACATTGGTTATAGGTAGATTATAGGTACCATTATTATTAAATAGCATTTAGAATATTGTACGAATTTCTGGAGCCAAATAAATGGGGTGGGTGATGAGTTCACCGCAATATATTATTGATTTAATTTTAGTGTTATTAGGATTATTATTATTAATAATATTGTTGATGCTATTATTAAATAATATTATTTTACTATTATTGGTGATATTTATTTTATTGTAAAATAAATATTATTGTATATGTGTTCATATCTATCTAGGTGGCCCTACACTAGGAAATAAATAGTATTGAGGTTATTTGGATTTTAGGAGGATTTTCATACAAATATATATTATATATGCAAAAATGTGTATGTATATATATATATATATATATATATATATATATATATATATATATATATATATATATATATGTGTGTGTGTGTGTGTGTGTGTGTGTGTGTGTGTGTTTATGTGTATTTATATATAAATATATATGTATATGTGTGTAGGTATATAAATATACATATGTATTTGTGTGTATATATAAATATATATGGTAATATATGCGTTTGTATATAACGTATAAAGTAGTATGTATACATATATATATATATATATATATATATATATATATATATATATATATATATATATATATATATATATATATATATATATATATACACATGTATTAATGGCTAATAGAAAAAGAAAATAGAAAAAGAAAGAAAAAAAAACAAATAAACCCACAAAACAAACCGAGCCCAGGATAGCCCAAGCAGGCCCAAACTCTCCACACCTGAATCCCGAGCCCCCAAACTTCTCAGGCATCGACCTTCCGTTTAAACACAGCAGTAGATGTATACATCCGCATATATAAGAGCAGAGGGAGAGAGGGATATAGTAAAATCGAAACCCTAACCCACGCCGCCATCCCCTCCGCTCGCGTGCGTCGCCGGCCGACCGCCGGGAAGTAGAACCGCTGCCGTACGTCGTCGGCAGATGCGCGGCCAAAGACAGGCGCTCGGACTGTGTGACAGCAGCAATCGCAGCCTAGGGAGGCGACTTCTCGCCGAGGTTGCGTCGTACACGCTCATCCTCTTGACGAACCGATTCTTCTGGTACGATCCCAACATGACCCCCTCCAAGCCTGTTCTTTTACTTCGTACATAGATACCTTCGATCGCTCGTAAAATCGAATCAAAGATTGGCGAAAACCTGTCCAAAAACAGGACATGTAGCAGTCCAAACACCCAAGTTGGAAGGAAAATTCCTGCCAATCCATTGACCTATTCAGAAATCTATTTGAACAACTTTTTAGACAAGATATACAAGATTACAACACCTTTTATAGACTCTGAATTCGTAAATTATGTAGGAAGTTATTCGATCCCAAAGTTTTCTAAAAATCTATTTTAAAAATTGTAGAAAACTAGAAAAAACCTCCACACGACGTGCGTCCCGCCAATCCGGGCAACGTGGTCGTGCACCGTAAGCATCGAAAGGTGCGTAGCAGCTTCGTGGATGTGTGGGCTTTGACGAAATTCAAATTGGTCACGTGTGCGCGACGAATTTGATACGTATCCGTCGAAATTCACCGTATCGACCACTTTGCACAAACTATAATTACTTTGTACACGCTCGTCAGATCGAGACAAAATTAATGCCAACAGGACCGTATCATTTTTCTGGTCCTGTATGCCAAGTTTGGTCCAATTCTGAGACAGTTGATTGGACCGCCGTTTTGCGGGCCCTATGGTCCGACTCAACGAGTGATTTTGTGCACGGCCTGCCAAAATCTAACTTTGGACATACGGTTTGCTTCATATTGAAAAACCGAACCTGTCTACATATAGTTTGATGACTTTAGAGACCATTGACTCTAGCACATTTTTCGGTGCAAAGCGGGTCCAACGGCGGACACCGTTTTGGCCCAAAATTATTGTTTTGTCCCTGTGTCCAGAATTGGACTTAAGGACAAGCAATCCTAGCTAATTTGACTATTATAAGAATATTGGCAATATCTGTTTCAGCTTTCGAAGACACTTATAGATTTTGGACTTTATGATGTACCAGTTGACGGTATCTTATTCGTTCTTCGTGCTACCACCAGGCAAGTATACCTTGCCAACTTGTACAGTATAATTTATATGCATGTTCATTATCTCGCTGCTGTTCTTTTTCTTACATTTGTGATTGCTTGTCCCATGTCTAGTACATTCATCCTGTTATAGTTTTACTTTACATGTTTCTAGTTGTCTGCACATTCTTGTTCCTTTCTGGTACGATATTGCTATCTGTTACACTGTGTTAGTTCATATGTATTCCTTGATAGAGTCGTCTAGTCCTACACCACGATTCCCTCGACTAGATTATAACTTAACTTGACTTGACATGACTTGAGTAGGACTTGACTTTGACATTCTATAGATTGTGAGTACTTACCTTGACTACGGTCTATAGGATTTTATACTAGGATTGGCTACCATCTTGGTTGTGAGTACTTGCCTTGACTGCGATTGAGACACTATAGATTATGAGTACTTGCCTTGACTGCAGTCTATAGCTTGACCTATTAGCCATTTCTAGTATGGCATGCCAGTGTCTTAGGATCTTTGTGTTTAGATCATGTGTCTTAGTTCACTTTGCCTCGTTGGATATCCTTGATTGTTTCTTACTTCTTTGTATATTTGTACTGTTACATGTTGGCTTGTATATTATGTATCTTGCTAGTCCTCTGAGGACCTGATGATCTCTACAGTTTTAGCGACTGCATGTGGTTAGTTAGCAGAGCAGGATGGTAGAGGATTGCGATGCATGATACAGGTATTTGCTTGTAATATTTTTTTATTATCCTCTCGTGCTCTATATTCAGTACCATGATATTTTCTGCTTATTTTATAGACTCATATCATTCTTAGAGTCTAATCGGACAATATGCTATTGGCCTGCAGACCATGACCCATACTTGTTCATTCTTGTTTATATGATTCCTGTGGATTGAGATACAGTTTAGATTAGACATGATACCCTACTCTGGACAGCTTATATGTACTCGAGTCGGGTTGGTGTTCGCTTGATACGTAGCTGGCTTACTCACGAGCTCACGTCTGAAAATCGGGTGCAGGTCGTGAGACAATACGGTCACGGCTGTCTAGATGCATGAGGGTTTACTACAAGCCATTAGTCTCTTAGGGTCAAGAACAAGCCTAGTGCCTCAATCTCAAGCAAGCAAGTAAATATAACAAGATGGTAGATCAACAGTCATACAAAGTAAGACGTCCCATACATTACATATTCAGATGATCATGAAGCTAGTCATATAAAATGCGAAGACTAGCAAGAGTTTAAGTCATACATGATCAACCCTAGGATATGTCAATCATGTTACAGCCATTAGGCAGACAGGAATATAAATTCAACACGAGCTAACACTTGCTCGGCGGCTAAACGCCTCAAAAGAATAATTTTACAATAAAGTGGGAGAGCAAAATAAAACCCACTCGTTTCTAGGGTTCCTTCTCATGGTCACCATCTGGCAGGAAGGCTGGAAGATCCTCTGAAGCTGCTCCAAAATCTGACCATACAAAACTAGCTAGGTCATACCCCAGAAGAGCAAGTGCCACAAAGGAGGCTTCACTTAAGAACTAAAACCAGCATTATTTGCCATAAAAATCAACAGGTATACAGAACACTAAAATTGATTACAAACTCGCTTATACAAAGGAAAACCTAGAAAGAAATCCTAGAAAACAATCTAAGTACAATTGTTTAGTTTTGATTCTAAGAGGGTGACGGTGGAGGCTCGAGAAAGTGCTATCAACTCTGCCTTACTCCGTGGACTATCTGATGCAGTCTCTAGCTCATGAAGAAATTACTTTTCTCTTGAAGGTTGTCAGCCTTTTGCAGGGGTGTGGTACCCTGCTATTTATAAAAGGATGTATTTTGAGCCGCATAGGCAGCTTGCGGCCACGTGGCTGATTAGCACGCGAAGACCCGCTCTTGGGCTACCATCTGTCGATTTGTTGGAATGTTGTTGCAGCAAATCTGGGTAGTTAAGGACTTGGTCAAATTATCACGTGTCCTGTTGCGTATTATTTTCTCAGTCTTCGATCATGTGGGGTCGCATGAGACTCATGCGGCTTGGATCATAGTTGCTTTTGGCTGCATGAAGTTTGGAGACTTTTGGAGCCGCAGAAGTCTGAGCCGCATAAGGTTCATGCGGCTTAGACGACACTCTTCTGGCCGCATAGAGGCGTACGAACCCTGCTTTTGGGTGACGTCTCACGTCTTATCTTTCTTTTCGAAGTGTCAGAATTGTCATATTTTACCAAGACTTGTCAGCTTTATCAGTCGAACTGCTCCTCTTTGGTCGCATATCTTCCTTCTACAGCTGTTTGTCTTTGAACAGTCGTACGACTTTCCTTCATGTGGACCTGTTTGGCCTAAAGTACCTATGCGGCAATTTGTAATCTGCATGAACCCTATATTTTTCATGCTTCTACAAGACCCCCTTCAAAGTTTTCAAATTGTAAATTTGGAATACTTTGAATAAGAAGCATGAAAATATGTCAAGCCATAGGGAGTCTTCAAGTCACAGGAAGCTTTTCGAACCGCAGAGAGATCTTGAGTCGCAGGGATACTTCGGACCGCAGACAGCCTGCCAGCTGTCACTGCTGCATTTAATTTTTTTGATTCGGTGGTGGATCCATTTTCGAGATGAAGCCGACGGTTACCGGGGATAGAGTTCCCAAACGTCGACTTTATCTTTAATGATCTCAAAAACCAAAGAGACGCTCGACGGTTATTAGGGATAAAGTCCCCAAACGTCATCTCTATCCTTAATGATCCCAAGAATCGAAGAGCCTCTTTTCAGCAACTCTATAAATAGGAGTCATTCAGAGAGAGAGATTTTCCTCTTTCACCCTCTCCTCCTTCGACTTCATCATACTTTCTGCTTTGGCTCCAAAGCTTCTAAGTCGATTGGTGCGGCAGCCAAAGGAAAGAGACTTGCTTCTCCGTCGAGAGCGGCAGACACTCCTTCCATTCGTTCCGACGTGCAACCCTCTCTCAAGAGTAAGGATGGTGAGCAGAGGATGAATGAAATTTTAAATGGCCATAGCGCATATTTTCATGCGCGGGTCTGTCATATATTGCCCTTGCTATAAGCCTGGTCGATGTATGCCCTACCTCGTCTGGACCACATATGTTCTGTATGATAGGGCCGCATGGACTGAGCCGCATAAATGCTGCATGAGTACTTTATGACTTTGGGGCTGTATGTTTTGGCTGGGCCGCATAACTGGCTAGGCCGCATAGCAGAGTTCTTTTTTATATGACTATCTCCTCTTCTTTGATTTTTTGTAGCATCCGTATTAAAGGATGCGACCACTGCGAAGGAAGAGGTGCTGCCCCCTTTCATCAAACAAGAGTCGCTGTTTGTTAAAGAGGAGGTGATACCCAAAGTTGAGGTGAAAGAAGAACTGGCATCCATTGGGGGAGGGGATTGCTCTCAAGGAGGAGCCCAAGTCTGAGGGCAGTAGTATCGGGAGTTCTGACCCTGCTGCCCCCACCGAAGACTCTGGTCGAATAGATCTTTCTTATGCGAAATGGCTAAGGGAATGGTATATACCTCAGCACGGCTATGATCCTTGACTGTAGGGATCCATGGGCTACCATGTACTTGTTGTTTCCAGAAATACATGTAACTAGACGTTCGTATCTACCTCTGTATTTCCGACTGTCTATAGCTGTAGCTGGCGTTTTGCTTCTTTTGTAATCCTTTACTGGAGGTATAGTCCTGTGAATGTAACCGATTTTGAATAAACAGGGTAAGTTCACTCCACACTTTATCTGTGATATTTTATGGTGCTTGTACTAGAGGGCCAAATACAGCATTTGTATTTGATAAAGGACATCCTACTGGAAAATTTTTATGGACCTATTACCCTTTTGTGCATCTGGAAATACGAGCAAATAGATTTAAATGTCATTTTATGGACCTACTACTCTTAGGTACACCGATGGTGCGAGTAATAGATTGGGACAACTTTTGTGGACTTATTACCATTTTTGTGTACTGACGATGCGAGTACTGATAATAAGTGGAGAGGAAACCAATGTATTTACTCAGAGATAATGAGGACGTGGTAAATACGGGTCAAAACAAAGCCTTCCTATAAAGAGGTAATGAGGACATGGTAGGGGTAGGCATAATAGAGGTATACAGAACAACTCAGAGGTGCTATCAAAGTGGAAGTTCCATGCGTTGGGTAATTTGTTTGTGATGGATAGGAAAACAACTCAGAGGTAATATAGATATGGTTGTTTTTTCCTGTTGGAGAATTTTGTCGACCTATTACCCCTTTTGTGCACTGACAGTGCGAGTAATTGATTAGGATAAGCTTTATGGACCTATTACCCTTCTGCACACTGGTAGTGTGGGTAATAGATTTTGAGACAAACTCTTGGTAGAGAGGAGCTATGACCAGGAAGTTCATAGATATGACCAAGAGATGAGATATGAATTCACTCGGAGTGATCATAGAGTAAGTTCAATGGTACCCGAGGGTACATAACTCAACAATCTGAAAGATTTAAAATCAGAGCGTAAGTTCAGCGATACCAGAGGGTATATAACTCACGATCTGAGAGATAGTTGGAAGGTGTCGTTTAGACATAGTATTTCTTAAGGAACTTGTCGTTGATGGACATCATGAGCAAGTCTCTATTTTGCTTTGCGAGATGATACGCACCATTGGAGAAGACAATCTCGATGACGAACGGACCCTCCCACTTAGGCTAGAATTTGTCGGGGGTCTTGTGAGTCATGACCATTGGTCTGCGAGTAGCCAAGACGAGATCGCCAACTTGGAATATTCTCTATTTGACTTTCTTGTTTAATGTCCAAGAGATGCGCACTTGGTAAAGCTCTATGCTTTGTTGAGCTTGTAAACATTTTTTATCTAATGCTTCTAACTCTTGTAGCCGTCGGCGGTAGTTATTGTCCGCCGTTAACCGGTAGGTGAGGGCCACTCGAAGGGAGGGGATCTGAGTTTCCAATGGGAGGACTACCTTGCTTACGTAAACCAAGGAGAATGGTGTATTTCATGTAGCCGTCCGAATTGTCGTCCGATACGCCCATAAACTCTCATCAAGCTTTTCATTCCAGTCGTGCTTGTTTGCAGATACAAACTTTTTGAGGAGCTTGATTATGGTTTTGTTGAATGCTTCAGCCAGACCATTGGCCGAGGGATTATATGCTATCGAAGCCATGTTCTGAATTCAATTTTTCTCACAAAATCGATAGAAAGCGTGGCTTGCAAACTGCGAACCATTGTCGTGGATAATCCTCCGGGGCAGTCCAAAATGGTAGATGACGTGATGTTTTATGAAGCTAATCACGTTCGATGTCTTGACCTCTGCCAACGGAACAGCTTTTGCCCATTTGGAGAAGTAATTGGTGATTGCAAGTATGAACCGATGCCCTTTAGACGACGGCAGGATGATTGGCCTAATGATGTCCATTTCCCATGCTTCGAATGGCTAAGAGGCCACTGTCGTGTGCAAGAATTCAGATGGCAGATATATGAAATCTGCATGGATCTGGCAAGCCTTGCACTTCTTTGCATAATCAACTGCATCTACGACCATTGTGGGCCAGTAATAACACATCCGGCGAAGATGATCTTGTAATTTTGGGCCAGGTTGGTGGCTCCACAAGTACCATCATGAGCTTCACGTAGGGCCTCTGTGGCTTCTGCATTTGACAGGCATCTTAGTAGTAGCCCATCGTAGGATCGTCGATATAACATTTTTGTTCCTGTATCATAGAAGAATCTGAGGGAGCGTC
Organism: Iris pallida; assembly: GCA_029216955.1. Classification (NCBI taxonomy): domain Eukaryota; kingdom Viridiplantae; phylum Streptophyta; class Magnoliopsida; order Asparagales; family Iridaceae; genus Iris; species Iris pallida. The sequence goes on along the minus strand of JANAVB010000599.1, from coordinate 2,251,568 downwards.
TTCTGATTGAGGTAGCTTCCTTCACATTCTCTGGCAGAATTCCATAGACCGCAAAGTCGATGAGTGGGCGTCTCCAGTCTTGTATGTCGTTGGTTATCTGGGCGGAGTAACTCATACCCAGTTGAAGATTGTTCCTGGGGTAGACCAGTTCATGGCCTATTATGTCGACTAAATGATGAGTGTTATTAGGGAGTGCCAAGGAAGCGGCGAGACCTGCCAGGGCATCGGCTTCGATATTTTGAAGCCTAGGAACATGCTCTATAATGAACCCTTCCAAGGTTGTAATGATGGCAATTGCTGTCTGATAATAGGGAATCAGGTTCTCGTTGCGAACCTCGTATGAACCCCGGATCTGGTTAACAACCAACTGCGAGTCACCATATACTTCCAGGTATCAGATTCCCACTTCTTTTGCGAGTTGGAGTCCAATGACTAGAGCATTATATTCGGCTACGTTGTTAGAACAGGGTTCTGTAAGAGAATACGCCCGATTGACTACTAGTCCGGAGGAAAAAATTAATACCACCCCGACTCCAGCGACGATATCACCTTGTGGTCCCGTTCTTGAAGCACCGTCGAAGAACATCCACCAAATAGCGACGTACAAAGTCATGTTCGAGGCGACGACTTCTTCAGGAATTTCTTCATAAATTTTGGCTATTTCTGAGCCTGGATGGGCTGCAAAGAAGTCAGCCAGGGCTTGATCTTTGATAGCCTTCTGCGGAACAAAGATCATGTCGCATGGGGATAACAGTATCGCCCAGGTGGCTAGACAAAAACTGAGTGCGCCTGGCTTGGTCATGAGAATATTGAAGAGATTAACTCGTAAAACAACATTGATGGTCTGTCCTGTCACATAGTGTCGTATTTTCTGAATGGCGAACACTAGGGCAAGGCACTCCTTCTCCACGGCAGTGTACCTATGTTTCGGTCCTACCATCATCTGGCTGAGATAGTAAATGGCTTGTTCATGTCCTGCGTTATTATTCTGTGCTAGCAGAACACCGAAGGAGTATTCCATTGCCCGTACATAGAGCATAAAGGGCTTTTCGGCGACCGGTGCTACCAGAACTGGCGGATTCATCAGGTACTCCTTAATATCGTCAAAGGCACGCTGACATTCCTTATTTCATACAAAAGAGACACCTTTCCTCATGAGTTGAGTGAAGGGTTGGCATCGTCCTGAGATGTTAGATATAAACCTTCTGATATAGGCTAGTCTTCCCTGTAGGCCGCGGAGTTCGCTGAGATTCTTTGGTGGATTCATCTCCAGGATTGTGTTTGTTTTGTCGGGATCTATGTGAATGCCCCGGAAGTAATGACAAAGCCCAAGAAGTTTCCATAGGACACCCCCAGAAAAGACTTGATGGGATTCATCTTCAGGTTGTGTGCCCGTATGAGGTCAAACACTATTCTCAAATCATATAAATAATCGTTTTTGTTGTGGCTCTTGATGGCGATGTCGTCTACGTAACAATCCACCATCTTGCACAAATGATCTCTGAAGATGACACTCATAGCCCGTTGATATATAGTACCGACGTTCTTCAGGCCAAAGGGCATGACCGTATAACAATATACGCCAATCGGCGTTCGGAATGATGTATGCTTCTCATTATCAGAAGCCATCTTGATTTGATTGTATCCTGAAAAGCTATCCATAAAAGACATGCGCTCGAAGCCACACATATTATCGATCATTATATCAGTGATCGGAAGAGGGAATTCATCCTTAGGGCATACCGCATTCAGATTGCGAAAATCGATACAGATTTGAATTTTCTTGTTCTTCTTGATGACTGGCACTACGTTGGCTACCCAGTCTGGGTGCTGCTCTTCACGGATGAAATTGCTAGCTATAAGCTTGTTCATTTCCGCTTTGATAGAATTCATGATGTCTGGACGAAATCGCCGCTGCTGTTGCTTGACTGGTTTTGCGTACAGATAAATGTTGAGATTATGGAGCGCAATCTCGAGGTTTAGCCCTGACATGTCTTCATAGCTCCAGGCGAAGACGTTGATGTATTCTCTGACGAGTTGTAACAACGATTCCCGCTCGTCGTCTGTCAGACTTTTACTGACGAAGATTGGCTTTGGAGAGGATTCATCGCCGAAGTTAATTTACATAATCTCATCTTCAGTGGGAGAATCGCGAAGTTCAAAGCGTTTCTCCCAATATGCATCTAGTTGCTGGACCTACGGCTCCAACTCAAGTGGTTCAAGTAGGTCTTCGTCTTCTTCTTCGATATCAGCGGATGTCATATTGGCAGATAATGTCGGTCAAAATATATCTCCAATATTGCTATCGGAGTCGTAAATGGGTAACTCGGACGAATGAGAGTGCCACTCGCATTCTTCGTCAGAACTTTCGGACGTTGTTGGTGGAGTAACATATCCAAGGCCGCGTCTGGATTTGTGATAATGATCCAAAGGCTTTCCTATCGGTGTCGACGGCTGTAGAGGCAATCGTTGACCACTGCCATAATTTCGACACGGGGTAGCCTCCATGTCGTACCCCTGCTTTTGCATGAAGTACTTGGCTTGAGGACTATACAAGTAGAGCGGTAGACTTCCAGCGTCGGGTCCGAGGTTGAACTCTTGTGGCCTGAAAGATTGAGGACCTTTTTCTCAGCCAAAGATGATTGTGTGATCCCATCCTCTTCTGTCTGGGACCGAAAAGTAAGCGCCTTTTATGGGAGCAAGTGGATTTGGGGTATGGACGGTTGTCACCTGTGTGTGCAGGCTAATGTCTAGACAGTCCCATACGGCATATGTTAGATTAGGCTTATCATACTCAGAATAGTCTAACGGCAGCCTCTTATTGATGAAATAAGGGATTTTATCGACAGGGATTACATCATCAGGGGAGGGTCTATCCACCTGTGTAACCACATATTTGGCGAGTTCTTCGTCCTCCTTGGCTACCCCCTGCGAGCTTAGAGGTCGGGATGCTGTCTTGGGCAGCTTGACTACCAGGGGCTCTGCTTGAGGTATTGATTTGCCTGAGAGTGTTGGATCGACACTTGGCTGCTGACTCATCTTGGAAAGACGGATGACAATGGGCTCAGCAAGGGACTTTGTATCTTCTGGTCGCCTTGGAGTAGATTTTGGTTATCGGATTACCATTGGTGTTGCAGAGGGCCTTGCATCTTCCTGTTGCCTTTGATTGGACTTTGGCAACCGGATCACCATTGGTCCTATGATAGGTTTTGGCTCTTGGCTGGATCTCGGGAGATGGATGACCATTGCTCCCAACTGCGTAGGTGAGGCAGGAGAACCGAGCACCTCTCTATGCAAGGTTGCGACCAGGGGTGAGGTCCTGCCCGGTTTGCGGGCTTGGAGACGAATTCTTAAGGGTTCTTCTGGCCCTGTGATGGCTTCCAGCTCATCCGTTATATGTTTTCTAGATTCGTCATATAAACAAGCCTCCGAAGAGTAATAATATTCAACCCCTTTAAATGGATCAATGTCGACGAATTCAGTTTTCACAAAATCGTGCTTACTGACATACTTGAAACACTGGTGAAGGATGGATGGCACGATCATATAGTTATGTATCCACAGACGTCCCAGGAGGATATTGTAGGAGGTGTCTGCATCTATGACGTAGCAGGTAACATCCGTCTTCAGGTCGCCAATTTGGCACTTCAACCGGATCTTCCCTAGGGGATAGCTTCTCTCTGAGTTAAAACCGCTAATGGCAGTGTTGGTTGCCGCTAGTCGATGCATAGGGATGCCAAAAAGTTGGAGCAGGCTTTTCGGGATGATGCTTATTGACGAGCCAGGGTCGATATGCACCTGATCCACTTTGATGTCGCCTATGTACCCAGTGTAGTATAAGGGGTGATCATGCAAATTGGACTTAATCAACATGTCCTGCCGAGTAAATATGATGTTGGGCATTGCATCTGTGTTATCACCGCCCTGTAGATCTGCTGGCGGGTCTTCCCCTAGGCTTGACCTGAGCTAAGTAGGCATCTGCATTCTGGAGGGCTTCGCTTAATACGACACGAAGATCCTTAGAGAGCCTTAGGAGCTCGTATAGCGACAACTTTGCTGGCGTATTAGCCAATTGTGCTAATATATCAAAGTTGTAAGGTCTCTCCAGTTCCTGAGGTACATCATTGCGGAGTGGTCTGTCGAAGCGGGTTTCCTTTGTCTTGAATTTGTCCGCCAGTGGAGGCTGAGATGGCCTTGGAATATCAGAGGGAGGTAACATTGCCGGTTGAGGATCTTCGGCTGGAGTATCCCGTACGGGCTGGACTTGTGCTCCAGACCGGGTAACAACATCAGCAGCTTCTTCATCTTCAACTGAAATTATATGGCAGGCTCTAGACTTCCTGTCCTTCTTCTTGTTGGTAGGGGATGACACCCCCTGGGTAACTTCGGACACCAAGTCTTGATGCACCGACATGATCTCTCCTCCCGATGTGGTAAGAGGTACCAATCCAGATGTTTGGCTCCGGACGGGTGGAAGATTAGTAACCTCCATCGTTGCCCGAAGGACAGGTATGATCCCGTCTGGAGTGCTTATGGGAAGGAAGTCGCTGAACTGAATAGATACCATGTTCGCCGCCACGGTAACCTCTTCAAAGTCTATCGACAGAGCTTTTGAGTCGATAAGACTCTGAATGTACCGCTTCAATTGGAAGCAATCATGAGCGGCATGATGGACATAGCGGTGGAAGAGATAATATTTTGGATCCTCCATTTCTGCTGCTCGGGGCTCACGTCTTGGTGGTGGGAGCTGGATCCTACCCCCTTGCAGGAGCATGTCGAAGATAGGTTGTCTTCAATTTTGCCTCTGCGTTGGTAGCACTTATGATGAAGGTTGTCCAATCCCTGAACTGATCGTCACCCATCCAGAGGCTAATTGCGGGTAGCAACTTCTTCTGGCAGATTTCAATCAAGGAGCTCTCGGGATTGCCTTGGGGCAATCTCATTACGGTTTGGCGGAACCACTCGATATAGTTCCTTGTTAGCTCCCTCTCTCCCTGAACGACGTCCATGAGAGATGACATCGTTATATCATGCCCCACTTCATGAAATCTCTCCAGGAACATGTGCTTGAAGCCGTCAAAAGAGTGAATATAGTTGTAGGGAAGATTGCGGTACCAGTCGAACGAGATCCCCTTCAATGCTCCGATGAATAGTCGTGTGAGGATGGCAACACTATACGACAAGTGGTCGGTTGTAACTTCAAAGTAAGTCATGTACCGACTAGCAGAGGTCTTCCCATCATAAGAATCGATATGGAACGACTTGTACCATGGTGGAAAAGGCACATCTCTCCATGCAACGGGATATGGCTGCCGTATTCTGAGATCTCGAGAGGAGTCTCGGGTATTGAACATTGCCCGAAGCTCCTGGACTTCCCTTCTTGCCTCCTTGGCTTCAACTGTAGCTGAAGGAACGGATGGTGCTAAGGGATCATCACCCAAAGGAGGGGCGGTCGTGTTGGAGTCCGTGTTGACTGCGGGTCCCAAGCTTGTTTGTCCGGGCGTCCTTGCTGGTTAAGTTGGCAGGGTGGCTTTGATCTCGTCCACGGACTTGACCAAGGACAGGAGCATGGCTTCCAACACTTCTAGCCGTTGTCGGTCGGAAGGCGCTTCATGATCGTCGTTAGTCATGAAGACTGTTCTCACATGGGTAGAGGTGGAGGGGATTGTGGCAGAGGTGCTCTCTGTGCCGTACCCTTGTATAGAGAAATCATCCGGGAATGTCAAAATATTATCTTTCTCTGACTCGGAAGGGGTGCTACCCCCTGTACAAGAAGCCGCATCGTCTTGGTGAGGGTGGTGGCCCTCAGGGAAATCCGATTCTATTGCAGAGTTTTGGGGGATCTCTACCCCCTGTGTGTGCTCTTGGTACACCGGGTTGTCACATACATTGAGGGGGCTGCTACCCCCAGCTTCATCTACTCTCAAGGAGGCCGACAGTGCACCCCCGAGTGCCGGAAGCTTCTTCTTGGATCGAGTGTCTAAATAGACACCCCCTGTTGTGGATGGGAACCCCCCAGATAAGGGTCTCCTTGCAATACTGGCCGAGATGGCCGGGCTGGAAGAGCCTGTCTTCTTTCCTCCTTTGCCGGAAGGAACTTTTTGAGTTGAATTACAGGAGGTGAAAGGAAACTCCTCGTCCCCTGGAATTTGCACCTATTTTTTGAGTTGTTGTCGGACAGGTGCTGGCTGCTGCAATCACTGGAAAACTGACTGCCGATCTTCAGGTGCTGCTGATTTGTTGCAACAGCAGTTGATGATGACTTGTGTGCAACAATACCCCGAGAGGGACTCATTGCATGCTGATGCTGCCGTCTTGCGTTTGTGAGTAATCACGTCACGTAAGTCGGTAGGAAGCTTCTCTACCTTTACACCGAACTTGTGAACTCGTGAATCCCGAGCACACGGGTGCTTAGGCATCATGTTTGCTCCCTGATCCGTGGCTAGTAAAAGCACTTGCTCTGGATCTTCAGAGGAAGACTTTAGAGACCCACCCTGTCCGTTAGCCCTAGGGGACTAGACGCGGGTGGTTCTGTACAACTTTTCGTCAGGAGCCCATGTAACAGTCAACGGGGCCCATTGACAGTCAGCAACTTGGACAGTTGATACATCCCGTATCTTTAGTGAGCCACATGGCGCCGGGCCCGCATGAGAGGCGGTCGAACACTGAGCTTTTGACAGGGCTGCATGAGACGTCCTGTTTGAGGCCAGTATTGGTCGTCGCATGGACCATCTTTGTCACGACCCGCACCCTAGAGTAAGGGCACGAGAAGTGGGTACGTCCAGCCTACGCTGCAGTATCGGCAGTAGAACGCTGTCCTAGGTCAATAATCTAACAATATAAGGTACCTGTACAGTATATACACTCCGAATGGAGGTAACATAGCAAAATACAGTCTCAATCACATCTAAGGTAGAAAACGATAAGATGGATAGATATGAAATGAAATCCACAGAGAGATACAACAGATAGAAGTCTAAGTGTCTAAGATAACACAAATCCAAAAATATCCCAAATCTCAAATACAATAATCCAGATAATAAATACAACTCAAAATGACTAATCTAAACTAATGGTGTCTCATCCACTGCTAATGGATCCTGCTGGAGATCTAGGTCACAACAATCCTCTAGGGTAGTCCTATGGTAAGTGGTACAGGGTTCCTCATCATCCTTTGTAAAATTTTCAACAGGTCCAGTCAGGACAGGAGTGAGCATTGTACATCTAAACAAATCATAACAGGTTAGGAAATATAGACATGCTAGAGAGTAAGATACATGAAACTGAGAGAACAAGATGATGTAAAAGGGAGTATGTAAGTAAATAGCTATAATATATAAAAGAACTAATCAATGCTAGTGATTCAGAGTACAAGATGGTTATGTAAACGGCACAATATTATACATGAGTAATCTACAGAAGTTGTACACGAGTAATCTAATAGATTGAATACATAACCACTTCTACTCCCCCGCCCCAATCAATACACAAGGATCCAGTCAAGTTATGTTATTGTACACAAAGTATAGTTGTACACGATGATCATGTGAGCACATGAATATACACGATTTCACACGATTTGTACATGAATAACACGAACACAAGGAGTACACGATGCTCATGATAAAGTACACGAACATAAAATACCTGATGTATACGTTAAGGGGATAACATCGCACGACAGGATCCATATAGTACTAATCCGTGTTACTAACATGTCAGCATCAAGTAAAGTAATCTAAAGCTGGAAATATAATCCTAAATAAGATATGAAATGATCAGAGAATGTACTCGCCTGATAACCTGAACAGCTGATAGGTATAAAGGTCCAAACTGAAGCCACAGAGTCCTATTTACACTACAAGAATAAGGGCTTTTCTTGACGGAGATTCCGTAAAAAAATGGGTATCTTGACGGTTGCAGATCCGTCAACTAGGCCAGAGTCAAGAAAAGAACCCCCCTTTTCTTGACGGTCGCTGGCATGGCTTTTCTTTACGGTTTTTTGCCGTCATATTAAGTAATTTTTTTGACTGTTTTAGCCGTCAAGATAGTAGTTCTAGAAACCGTCAACGTAGGCAAAAACTTTTCTTGACTCCGGCCTAGATGACGACTATTAGCCGTCAAGAAAAGTCCTCTTGCAGCAGGATTGAGTTAATTGTTGACGTTTTATAACCGTCAAGAGAAGCTAAATTTTATATAGCAAAAATTCTATTTATAATTATATAATATGAATTGAACACACATAATATCAATAATCCAGAAGATAAATATACATCAAATAACTACAAAATCCAATTTTTATATTAATAAACTGTATATTGTTCATACATCACAAACTTCCAATACATCCAACACGTCCAACTATAAACATCTAACACTTGTCCAACCACAAACATATCCAACCAAAGTATGTAGTTTCCATACATCTTAAACATCCAAAACTGAAAATTATACAAATAAAACCAAGATATGTAGCAAACCCTGCCGGTGCACATCCCTTCCATATTCACAGCACATTTATTTTCCATGTAGTTCCTGAGAGAAAAAGAGAACAAGAGCACAAGTTACCAATTTATGTTAATGAGCTTGTTGACCAATAAGTAAACAAGAGAACAATATTGTCCTTACAAATCTATTATGGATGTAGACATGAACTTAATAAATGCACCAAATACAGACATATATGCATACTCATCTACGGGAACTAGATCAGTTTGGAAGTTTTATCTTTTTCATATGTAGACACTTAACATACAAGTCCATACAGACATATATGCATACTCATCTACGGGAACTGGATCAGTTTGGAAGTTTTATCTTTTTCATATGTAGACACTTAACATACAAGTCCATGTCAAACTATCCACTGAATGGAGTAACCAGTTGGGGGTTTATGAAATCAGTACAATGCGGTAAAGGGAGGGCTTGGCTTGGGCTCTATCATGAGGGAAAGTTAAACCTAGGATTCAAGTCAGGGCTTATTAACATACAAGCTGGAAGAGTTACTGACGCAAAAGAAATGATGTAGTCACCCGATGTTGTAACATACTCTTCAGATTCTGTTATGCTTAATGCTATTGTTAAGGAAGCTTGTTAGAGAATGGTGAAGTAAACAGAGCTATGGGGTTCTTGCATAAATGGACAAAACTAAATTTAGCCTTGAGGCATCCATTGTGGCATCCATAGTGGATCTACTCTCAAAGGATGGACATTGTCATCATTATATGAAAATGCTTGCTAATTTTCTCAACATTGTGTAGTATATAATATAGTCAGTGCAGTGTAAGATTAGAGCATCGGCCATGTGCAGTACAATAGTGTATCAATGTATGCAGTAAAAATTCTAGCTAAACTTTTTACAATAGTGTATCAATGTATACAGTCAAGTGTAATGAAAGAAAGACATTAAGCATCAATACAGTAAAGATGTATTCTATTTCATGCATAAAGAGAGTGGCAAACAAGGAAAATAAGAAAAAGATAAGATCAGAGAGAAGGATCACTTTTATTGTAGCAGCATTGAACCAGATAACTCACAGGAAACCCAACCCAGAGAACAATACAGTTAGGTTTAAATTCAAATCTCACCATAGAGAGCAAGCAGGCATGAGCAGGTTCTAGGCATCGTCTATTTTTCCTCCTTGTTTTCAGGATTATCTTTATTTTTCTTTTCCTCAGTCTGAAAAAAGAAAAAGAAGAAAAATTATGAAATTTGGGAATCAGCTAGATAGCTAAGAACAGTAATTTTATAACACCAAAAAAAAAAATCATATAAAGCAGAAAGGTGCATGGTCTACTCATATAAGCTCATAAAAATATTCCAAATAAGAAAAAAACTTGGGAGAACGGTGTGGTTTACTCAAATTTGCTCATAAAATACATGTATTAGAAAAGAACTGGTACACAAATTTAATTAAAATATATTATGTTATAACATGAATTAGGAAATGTGTGGCAAATAATGTATCACTTTCTTCTTTACAGCTTTTCAGCAACTCAACCAGACTTTTGAAGTTAAACATTCTGGGAAGGTAGAGTTAACCACAAGTAAATGCTTGTATTTGCTAATTGCAGGGACATTGATGACAAACATGGTAATGTTCTTTGTTCTCATGTCCAAAACATATCCATAACCAAACAATGTCATTTTTTTAATGTTTGTGCTATTGATACAGTAAGTGCATTGATAATTCATATTGTACAAGTAAAATCCTGGCAAACAAACAAATGAGCTAATGATTCAGTAAGATGAAGAAGATAACACTACTAGTAGTTTGATGTCAAATAAACAATTAAATTCTAAAGTGACCAACATATCAATTAACAATTAAATTCTAACCTGACCAACCTAACATAACAAGAAATTAGAATCCAAGTAGTGTATCAAGTTTCATTCACAAAAATACCTCAGTTTTTCCTTGCAAAGACGCCAACAAGTCTTTTACTGAAGGGTCATTTGGGTCAACTCCAGAAAGCTGAGAGTAATCATTATATGCAACAAAGAAATATGTAAGGAGCAGAAACAATATCTAATGAACTGTAATTCCATGATTTCATAAGTTTGCATTAATACCGAGTTAAGGATAGATGAAAGAAATGACTGGTCCTCCAGTACCTTGTTGCTCATGTCAGTCTTGCTTGATGAATCCTTTGCACTATCCTGTACAGACATTTGAAGAGCTGCATAGCATCTTCAACTATATCAGAATTCTGAACCTTGAATAAAATATATCCAAATACATTTTAGGTCAATGTGATACTAATGTATGTAATATGTATACTGCCCATGCAATATAAGTTAGTAGATGGAGTACGTAACTAAAAACAAGCATAAGGATCTAAGCTAACACTTGTAAGTTATAACAATGGTAACAAAGTATGTGCAAGTGCAATTGGGTCATCCTGTGGACAAATTAGAAGTTAGCATACCACATTGCATAGCAAGATAAATATATGTGCAGCTGAATCACGCATAAAATATTTGCAATTGCATTTTGAACAAGGAAGACAGAGTCTACATGTATATATAATGTCTGTGCAATATAACTTAGGCTTGGTTTGGGACTGCTGCTGTTTTTTAAAAACTGGCAGCAGAAGCAATTTTTTACTGGATCCTTGAATTGTCTGTTTACTTGTTCAATGATATCCTTCATATCCTCAAGTTTATCGAGCATTGCGGCCTCACTGAACTCATCACCAAGACCAAAAGACGAGTTGCCTGTCATAAACACAGATAAAACCTTACTTGCTGGCATACAAAAATGGTTTGACATTCCATACAATCAAAATAGAAGATTAAGTGGCAAATGACAATTTTCATTTATAGGAGACATCAAGTTATTTGACTTCAAATGATATTATGGTGATACATGCCAATGCAGAAATATTGAGCTTAAGAAATTGTGCCAGCAAAAGCAGAAAGCACAATAAAACATTTATATTGGGGTAATGACTATCTGCATTATTGTGGTCTAAAAGTATACAAAAACTGATTTAATATAATGCAATGGGTATGTTTTACAGTACTAACAACGTTCCTTCATCAAACAATCTTAAGACAGTCTCAATAAGGAAAGAAAAGGGCACATAAACAGTATCTTAAAGTTATCTATATCTCTGCTCTTTGTGGTCAATTCCAGTACTGGACGTGTTACGTTGGGATTCAGGAACCATGACATATGAAGGTTTCAGATTTATGTATGTTCAGAATAAATACTTCGTTACTAGTTGAAGTCTCTCCTATCATTAACCAAAAGCAGCAACATGCTACATTGTCATAATGATTTATCTGCACAATGCAAATCACCAACTTCCTTGAGTTCACTCCAACTTTCTTGTCTCACGCCCACATATCGCGTGTGTGGAACTAAAATTTACAAGCTAGCCTATCAATTGGGGATTTACACTTATTATGCTCCAGATTGTACTTTAATTGATAGTGGAAATACGGACCAAATCAATTGGGGATCAAATGAATTCTTAAGAAATTTCTTAGGAATGCAATACGTTTATATGTGTGAGTGTTCCTAAAAAATGTTCCACGTCCTAGATAAACGTACTGCATTCCTAAGAAACCCGGACCCCCCAAAATAATATTCCTGTTTTCATTCGACGTTCCAGGCAACCACTGGTTAGCTAGTTCAGCTTTATTAGAAGGCTTGTGATAACTCCATTTATTAAAACAATTTTTTGAACTATCTTTTGTTTCCATATGAGGATATCAAATATGATCCCTCATTCCCTTGCTAAAGGGTAGTATAAAATGGCATATGCCCATGCTAAAGGGTAGTATCAAATGGCATATGACAATAATCAAACAAACCTAATGATCAAATTTGATTTTGGAAGGTGTCCGGAGAACATGGACATACAAATAAGTGAAGATTCAGTGTTACCTTCAGGCTTTGCTATGAATAATCCATGATAGTGCTATAAGTACTGTTGATCCCGCCGACGGCGAGGGCCTCGAGCTTAACCAATCACGGGTGACGTTCATCCGCCGACGACGAGGGCCTCGAGCTGCTCCGGGGCGTACGTGGCGGGCCCGATGGTGTAGATCAGCTTGGTGCGGCGCGTGCTGCGGAAGCCGCTCTCCTTCAGCTCCGCCTCCGGCTGTAAAACGAGACTACTGACGCATCCGAGGAGCACGACACGTTCAGGGACAGGTTCGAGTGCAACAGCCACTCCTGCCGACGCAGCGCCGGACCCTTATCCGGGTCCCCCTTCTTCTTCACCTTCTCTGGGGGCTTCATCGAGGCCTTCCTAGCTCCGCTGGCCGTGATGACCATCCCGATGCTCCTCTCCGATGGATGTAGGTTTAGGTTTCGGGACGAGATTAGGTCGATTTGTGGATTAGGGTTTTGGGTCTATAGGAGAAAAGAAAGGAGGAGGAAGAGAAAGAATAGGAGAATAGAGATGTAGAGGAGGAAGAGGAGAAGGGAGATGTAGATTCGATGTCTCCTTCTGCATCGGCTGGTGGATGAGAGAGATGAAGAAATAGAAAGGAGAGAAAAGAATCGGGAAATAAATGAAGCGGAATGGAATTACTAACGTCAATATAGATTTACATTTCAAAAAAATTACCAAAATGGCAACTGAAAAAATTGTGCCAATTTTTTTAGGCATATATTAGTTGACAGTTATTACCGAACCGTCACTGAATAAAAGGATGTTTCTTGATGGATCTTCTAAAATTGTCAACTATTATGCTGTAAGATTGCTAAATTAACATAACGATATATCCGAAATTGGATTCCGTTGACCCGATCTCACTTTGGTCCGTTGACCAGAATATTAGAATTTCGGTTTGCACAAAAATGCGTGCCAGAGCCAATGTTCTCAAAACTCAACAAATTATATGTCAAAAAGTCCAGAATGATGATACAATCCCAATAGTATATCCGGAATTGGATTCTGTTGAGCCGATCTCAAAATGACCTGTTGATCAGGACTGTGGAGCCCGTTTTGCACCGAAATACGTGTCAGGGCCCACGTCCTCCAAATCTAATAAATTATATATGAATCCGTGCCAGAATGATGCCACGAGTCTACTGGTGGTGTCGGAAATGAAATCTGGAGTCCCGTGTTCAAAAATAGAATTTTACAAGTTGGAAATTACGAATTCGGATGACCAATTTGGGGTCAAATTCAACCAATCAAACAAGCTCACAATGAAACAAAACTGGAGAGGTAGGAAGAGGGTTATACCAGCTATGCATAGGAACTGGTAGCACGCCAAATGGAGCTGCGGTGGTGGAGGTACGAGCCGACGAAGTTGGCTCCGCAAAACTGTTAAAAAATTATATAATTTAAACGGTCAACTTGGCGGCCGGTTTTGATATATCAAACGATAAAATCAACGAACGAAACTTGAGGGGAGTGAAGATTGTTATACCGAGATTATGATGGAGTAAAGAAATCATCGATCTAACGGTTAAATTTTTTGAAAAATATGCGCGAAGTTGCTGCTTCGAGATGCGATTCTGAGTTCGTTTCCGAGCTCGCGCCGACGGGATTTAGTGCGAAATGTACGAATCGGCTATGTATCATGCCGGGGAGGAAGGTGGTATACCCGGGAGGGTCATTGGAGTTTGCCCAACCAAGGGTGCCAGGCCACGGCGGTGCCTGAACTGTGCGACTGCTGCTGCCATTTCTGGCTGCTGCTACTGCCATTGCTTGCTATTGCAACTGTAGTTGCTGGCCCAGCTAGGCGACATGGCAGCACGGCCAGTAGAGAACGGCAGCGGCAAGGGTGGTGGTGGTGATGGTTCGGTGGAGGTGATGGTGGTTGAAGTGGTGGTGGTGATGGTTGAAGTGATGATGAAAGGAAGAAGAAGAGGGCTGGTGGAGGAGGAGCTCGGGAAGGGGGTGGCTCGCCGGGCTCGGCCAGGAAGGGGCTAGGGTTGCTGGTGGCTGTGCTCGGGAGGAGGAGAAAGGAGGAGACTCGGGATAGAGGAAGGAGAGGGCTGGTGTTGTAGTATTAGGAAGAGAGAGAGAGAGAGAGTGAAATAATTATTGTAATAAGAGGGAAAGAGAGAGAAAGAGGGTTATTTCCACATTTAAGTTAGGACCGGCCAAGGGGTGTGGGAGTGAGTGTTGTGAGGATGTGGGGTTGGGATTGCATATAGGTAGAATGAAGGATTGGGATTAAATATAGGAATAGATCATTTCTTAGGGATTTAAATCAAGGGGGTTATTCTTGAATATTTGAATGGGTAGACTGGATATTTAATATTTTTAAAGGCAATGAGAGTAAGGGTGTCATGAGGGAGGGTAACATAAAGCTTGGACTGGATTTGGTTAAGCCTGGTCGGGTCAAAATAGACTGGATACAATAAATTAATAAATTATTTTTAGGTGTTTATGATCATGGGTAAATAAGTAGCATGTGGGGGCTCAAATAAGTAGGACACAAGTGTCATGCGGGTAGTAGGCTTCATGTGGGCTATGACCATATTTAGAGTTGACAGGTTTGGGTCGACAGGGTATCCACAATTCAAGTCAAAAATAAATGTGACACCGTAGGGTGAATTAAAATCGGATCACGTGTCAGGATAGTTGTGTGAAGCAAATGGAGCACAAGATGGTGTATCTGAGTGGGATACGAAGGTCATGGGTGAAGAGTGTCTCGAGTAGATCATGCATGAGGAATTAGTTCTGAGAAAATGACTAGTCTTGTGCTCCCAAATTAAAAGTCACGGCAACGTGCATATGATGATCAAGGAAAAGAGTGGGAAATTAATTAATGATCAATTGGTCTAAATTGACCCGAAGTTGTGCGAACCAAAAAGAGTACAAGGGAACAAGTTTGGGTGGGACATTATATACCAACATGAAGGTAATCTTGTCCACTACAAAACTCGTGAAGAAGGTTTACAGAGATGAACATCCCTGACACTCCAAATATCAAAGGCACAAAAAAGTACATTCAAGGATAAAAATAATCAAAATAAAATATTTATTAAAAATAATTCAATCAGAAAATTAAAAAAATCAACCCAAAATTCAGGGTGCTTACAATCTTTCTGCGGCTAGAGCTGGCTGCCGCATGGACCATCTTCCTGCGGTCATAGTTGGCTGCCGCATGAGTCATCTTCCTGCGGCCAGACTTGGCTTCCGTGTGGACAGACTGTCGATCTCCTCTATGCGGCTTCTTCTTTGTCCGCATGGAGTTCACTTGTGCCCCCCAAAACTCGGCATCGTAGTGTTTTTCTCTGCTCGTTTTGGGGCCAGTGGGGTCCTCTGCGGTCGGAAGCAAAGTCGTAGGAGAGCTTTGGTCACCGTCTTGGGCTGCAGAATGAGCTTCTTCGAGACCTTGGTCGGGGGCAACAGTTTTGTGCACCGACGCCTTGCGAGTCCTCTTTGGTTTAGCTCGCTTCTGAGACGGGCTGGCGCTCCCTTCAGAGAGCAGTTCTTCGAAGGCTTGTTGGTTGAAGAGAACCACAAGCATTTGCTGCATAGAGCCGATCTTGGACACATCAGATTGTGTCACCAGCTTCTCATCAGAAGAGAAGAACGTCCCCAGCAGAGTCGCCATCGTATTTGCCATAAAAATCAAAGACAGGTATTACAGAACACTGAAATTGATTGCAAACTCGCTTGTACAAAGGAAAGCCTAGAAAGAAATCCTAGGAAACAATCTAAGTACAATTATTTAGTTTTGATTCTGGAGGGTGACGGTGGAGGCTCGGGAAAGTGCTATCAACTCTGCCTTACTCCGTGGACTATCTGATGCAGTCTCTAGCTCGTGAAAAATTACTTTTCTCTTGAAGGTTGCCAGCCTTTTGCAGGGGTGTGGCACCCTGCTATTTATAATAGAATGTATTTTGAGCCGCATAGGCGGCTTGCGGCCACATGGCTGATTAGCACGTGAAGACCCGCTCTTGCGCTGCCATCTGTCGATTTGTTGGGATTTTTCTACAGTAAATCTGCGTAGTTAAGGACTTGGTCAAATTGCCACATGTCCTGTTGCGCATGGTTTTCTCAGTCTTCGATCATGTCGGGTCGCATGAGACTCATGTGGCTTGGATCATAGACGTTGCTTTTGGCTGCATGAAGTTTGGAGACTTTTGGGGCCGCATAAGTCTGAGTCGCATAAGGTTCATGCAGCTTAGATGACACTCTTCTGGCCGCATAGAGGCGTATGAACCCTGCTTTTGGGCAATGTCTCACGTCTTATCTTTCTTATCGAAGTGTCAGAACTGTCATGTTTTGCCAAGACTTGTCAGCTTTATCAGTCGAACTACTCCTCTTTGGCCGCATATCTTCCGTCTACAGCTGTTTGTCGACGGACCACATATGTTTTTGAACAGTCATACGGCTTTCCTTTATGCGGACCTGTTTGGCCTAAAGTACCTATGCGGTAATTTGTAATCCGCATGAACCCCATATTTTCCATGCTTCTACAAGCATATTAGCATATAAGGTCATAGATAAAATAACATAAGACATGAGTTAGAGAAAATATGGTGATAAACGATAAGATAACTAAAGGACTATTCCGGTAACCAAGTTACAACCCGTAAACCAAACAAGGACTGAGGTTGTAACGCTTCACTTGAACAGAACTTAGTCTCTAACCAATTATCGATAAGGTAAAGCATACACAAGTATGTCCTGATATTGCCATGTACTGGGTCTAGGAAAGACTAGACAAGATGGGACTCCATCCAACATTTACGGCCAAGCAAGAGTATGGCTTGATACTTAAACTAACTAGGGTTATCAAAAGCCAAGTTACTAGCTAGATGCAATGAGGTATCCCTACGGCCACAAGCCCTGCAGACTATCCAGGTTATCTAGACGCAAGGTTCATTCTAAGAGTATCATGACTTGTAGGTGACTTGAGTACAACACATGACAGTGTGCATAGTAATCATTTCATGAAGTGCCCCACATGACAGTGAGCTGAAAATGTGCCCTACTCGTCGGCATGCTACAAGTCCATCAGAGAAGGCACCCAGATAACGGGATTGCTTGTAGCCGGAATACCTCTCTATATGAACTACTTGATAAATTTAGTCATTAACCTAGTCAGATTTAGTATGAATCCCTGACCGTGGTAACCATGGATACAAGTCCTAGACATGATGCGGGACAAGAATGGTAGCTTATACAAGCACATTCAATACAATCACCCACGGTATCAAGATGAGAATTTACTTAGCATGTCAAGTTAGCCGTCGTAACATCGTTCAAGGTTACATGTCAAGATTATTTGTCAGGGGTGCACCACAACGGGTCACCATCATGTCATGTTACTTGTTAGGAGTACGCCACGACAGGCCACCATCCTGGTTTACTACATATATATCATCATATCGTGTTCACATATCATGGTTATGCAGCATATCATTATACAAGCTAATATATAGGTAAAGAAGAGACATAATCCTGAGTGCACCCTAACGGGCCACCGTTTAAGAAAGAAAACATGGCATAAAGAGTAAAGTACAATAAAGCCGAAAAGACATGGCAACTTGCAATCATAAAAGAAGGAAATGCATAAAAGGGGAAAAATGCCAAAACATCGTGCGTCCAATAGCTATGCTCCCACAGGGTTCTATGCGCCTATATGAAGGCTAACATATGCCAAGTCATGCCAAGCCTTGCCGCGGTTCGCACAAATTGTGTCGCGTTCTTATGTTAGCCATACTTAGAAAATCGTACCATGACTAACCAAATCGTGCTAAGACGGTCCAAGTCGCGCCGCGACTTGCACGAGTCATGTCATGCCTAGCTGTGGCACGCACGTGCCGTGTCGTGTCGTGTCGTATCGTGCCAAGCTGTGGCACGCACGAGTTGTGTCGTGATCGTGTGAGCAATCCATGGAAAAGTCATGAAGCAACATGGCCAAAAGGGTGCAAAACCAAAAGATCTCAAAATGCCCAAAGGAAGGTGGCCCTGGTCACCATGCGCCCAAGGTGGAAGCTGTATGCGCCCACTACGGCAGCCCCTATGCGCCCAAGGAGGGTGGTCTATGCGCCCAAGGAAGGGAAGCAAGACCCTTGTGGCCAAGTGCCAAGGAAAAATAAAGCAAGGTGCTGTGACATGCTTTAGAAAGCTATGCGCCAACACAAGGTTATGCGCCCACATAGGAACACACTTATGCGCACAAGGAGGGCACACTTATGCACCCACTAGGGAGGAAGGATTGCTTTGGGTGCATGACAAGTTCATGCGCCCAAGCACTGTTCTTCTTTCCGACAAGTCTGGAAAGAAAAACACGAAAAAGCCGTAGCTTCCGAGCTCCACCAAATCTCCGTCCGGAGTCCAAATTCGGACTTCCATAGGTCAAAATGGGGTAGAATGAAATTCGCTACGACATGGAACCATTAAAACATACGAATGAAGAAGTTAAATAGATCAAAACTTCAAAAATCCAAAAAATGACAATTTCCTAGATCTACAAAAATTCATGCACCAAAATAACAATCTTCAAGTTCTAAAGTGGTTTAGAATCATGCTAAGAAGTCATTGGAACCATCAAAATGTGTTCTCAAGTGGAAGTAAGATGCATTTGCCTAAGCTTGGTTGGTGGAGGAATTAATGAAAGAGGAGGAAGAAGAAGAAGAAGTAATAGAGGAGAGAGAGTGGGTTGGTGGACTTTAAATGGGGGAGGGTTTTAACATGTTGAACCAAAGAAATAAACCAAGCTAAACCAAAATAAACCAAGTCAAACCATGATATGCCATGATAAACCTAAGCAAGATTAAACCAAAATTAGCTAGCAAGGCAAGAGAAGTAAAATACGTGTCAGGATTCCATACACGTATACTGGAAATACGTATAACGAAAAATGGGGGTGACAGCTAGCTGGGAAGGATTAGAGTATTGGAGCTTGAGGGATCTTTGAACCTTAGATCCATTTTCATTAGAAATCCATCTCCCAATTGGTATGAGCTTTCTAAATCATTAATTTCCATCAAATTAGTGTAGACACATTCATTAGGGACCCCCATGCATTAGGTTTTCCATGGAGAGGAGTTTTAACTCATTCTCCTCTCATTTGGAGATTTTTCTTTTTGTATTTTGACCCATTTTGGGATAAATCCGAGAATAAGATTCTAGGGTTTATGAAATAGGTTTGTTAGACTCTAATGGTGATTTAGAACATGTGGGTGAGCTTGGGGTCAAGTTTGAATCCATTTGGAGTGCGTATCACGAGTGTATCGGATCTGCACGCCAAGTGTTTGACAAAATGACCAAAAGAGCACCAATGCTCTATATTTCAGTTTTGAACATTGTACTAGCTTTACATTGCCATGAGTTATCATTTCTAGGATTATCCAATGATTTTAAGTGGTTTGGTGGGTTGTATGTTGATTAGGGTTTTAGAGTGGGTGTGTGGACTAGGTGTTGATATTGGACTGGTATCACTATATTATTCAGACCACTGCATCCACATTGCTCAGTCTCTTTGAACTAATATTCTGCCACATTTACACTAATGGGCTTATGTCCAGATGTTACCCTTGATTTAGTCACTTATTGATAGTTCCTAAAGTTCAGTCCAATACTCCTATTGTTTAAGTCTTCAATGGTACAGACCCTTAGTATTAGTTTAATCACCCCATTTCATTATCCAGATAAATCATTATAGGTTCAGTTACCTAATGTTTTCAGACCATTCATGAATGGTCAGTCACTTTACCTTATTGTTCAGATATTTTAACTTTGGTATCAGTGATTCAGACCACCATAAACCTTCATTATTCAGTCCCTTCAAATATTCATTTCAGTCCACTGCAACCATGCCCAGTCCTTTGTTTGAGTTTGTCCTGTATCTCATTTACTATTCAATCCACTTTGGGTGGTTACCACAGTGTAATGATCAGTCCTATACCTATTTGAATTAGATATTTTAGTCCACATATTAGGCGATCAGTCCATTTTTACATCATGTCCGGTCCCATTCCCTTATGAATTTAGCTCTTCCTACCATTCATTATTCAATCCTTGTAAACCCCCTTGGTATCAGTCCATGAGATACAAGGGATAGGCTCAGGTTTGAAGTTCAGTCGAGTCCCTACACCTTGAATTTTTAGTTCAGTATATTAGAGGAGGGAATTCATATGTATCAACTGTAGGCTTTTGTAGTTTTGGTATCAGTTGCTCTTGTCCAGTCTTTATGTTTTGTGTCAGTCCCTTGGGATATACTGTTCTGTCCTTAAATTGGACTTGGTAACAGTCACTGGATCAAATCCACCTCAAGTTTGGTCTTTAGTGATATAGTATCAGTCCACAGTTGGTTCTTTTGAGTGGCAGTTCTAACATACACTTTGCAGTCCATATTTCTTTTAGTATCAGACCCTTTAATCTATGTATCAGCCCATTTGGCTTGAGTTGGTTGTGTCAGTCGCCATCATCTAGGTTAGTTGTGATTTCATTCTGATTTTCAGTCCCATAATTGATACCTGGTCTCAGTTGCATGTTGGTTAAGTTCCCTGTTCTACTTGGGATTAGATAGTCAAGATCCTTGTATCTCATATTGTTTGTCCTCAGTTACGTTCATTCCTTTTTATGATTAGATAGTGAATTGAGTATAGGTAGGGGAATAGGTATATGTCAAACCCTACTTCATCTTGCTCAGTCACCTTAGCATTTGTTCAATCCTTTTCACTGAGGTCAAGTCTTACATTCATATTTGGTTCCGTCTTTTGGTTGCAGTACATCAGTTCTTAAGTATCAGTCCCATTCATCTTATTGTCCAGGTATCTCACATAGTCAGTCTCCTAGGTTGGTTCAGTCCCCAGTTTTCTTAGGTTCAGTTCTTACCTCAAATGTCTTGTTTAGTTCATTAATAGACATTGCTCAGTCCCAGTTTAGCAAGGACCCTAATGTTCAGTCTCAAATTTAAGTACCAGTTCACCTTGCATTGGTTAGTTGATATTACGGTCTTTATTACCTTTTTGTATCAGTTAATGATTTCAGTCCCAAAATCCCTTAAGTATCAGTCTTCATTACTATTAGTATTCAGTCCCCTCTCTACCTTAAACATGTATCAATCCCATTAAATCATTCAGTCTCTGCCTTTAGTTGTTCAGTCCCTAACTTAGTTTCAGTCCCTATTGGCTTTGTTTATACGTCCAGTCAATAGAATATTGGTTACAGTCCATTACCTTTCCATTGTATCAGTTCTATAAGAGTCTTGGTATCAGTGTGGTTCATTCCCATTTGATTGTCCACATTTTAACTTGTATCAGTCATTACAAACAGAGCATTTGCTCAGTCCACCCCAACTGATCAGCCCCCACTGGTTACCAGTTCAGTCCATGCGTAGACTTGATATCAGTTCCACTTGATACATTGTACCAGTTAGTAATGGGGGAGGTTAGCTAAGTATATATCCTAGAGTGTGCTTGTATTGGTAGTGTCAACCTTTGAGTGATTTTGATTATGGGAGTGCATAGTGTGAACCTATGTCAGTTGAGTGTCCAGTCCTTATTTATCTTTGTGTCAGTCCCCTTAATTCCATAGGTATCAACATAGGGAAGAGGGAGCCACAGCAGCAGGGAACCTGTAGGCAGTACAGGGGATTGCTCCCTGTTCAGCAGAAAATTGTCAGTGGCTTATACAAGCCTGTACTTGGCCTTGTGCCCATGAGTGTCCTACCTGTACAATGCAGGAGATTACCCCTTTAGCAGGAAGTACAAGTGTGTGTTAGTGTCCAGGGTGTGTGAGGCTTAGCCTGCACTTGTCCTTGTGATCATTTGACTGACCTTGTGTGGGTGTGTCTATATATATATATATATATATATTTTATATGTGTGAAGTAGTGAAAGGGAAGGAAGAGCAATAGGAGATGGTATCAGTATATAAGGGAAAGAGTTAAGTCATCAATAAGGTGTGCTATAGATAGGGAATGTTATAAAGGATATATGGTAGATAGCAGCCCAATTTGAATAGGGAAGAGGCTAAGGTAATGTATCCTGGGTAGTAGCTAGTATAGCCTATATACATAATGTATAAACTCAATAACCTAGAAATAGATTCATACCATCTAGGAATGACGAGTTGGACCTAGGCTTGACTCAATTGACCTAGTTTGACCTGTATCGACCTAGAAAAGGCCTAGAAGCATGTAATAAATACATTTAGATATATTGTTTACTCTAGAACACCAAATAACTCTGTATATCTCATATATAGGTTTGTGTGACACCATTTTGGGCATCGATCCTCATTTATTGCTCTGGACGATAGGTGAGTACATTCTCTAATAGTTTTTATTATTTGATTACTACTATAATTCAAGTATTTAGAAATGTTACCCATGATTCTTGGCACGATGGTACACAGATTGGTATTGTTATTGGATCTTCAATCATGGGATGTTACCTTAACTCATCACAATGGTATCAGATACTGTCCTCATTGGTATAGATAACATTGGATAATATTAGATAACACTGGAATATTAGGATTAGAATACATTAGCTAGTAATGTGTCATGGTTGAAACCATCGTATCAGTCGGGGCGTGGGAAAGGGGGTACTAGTTAGGTATGTGATCAAGAACTATCGGCAAGTAGTATAAATCATTGGCTACTAGCTAATCATACACTTCATGTATGGTTGAGCTAGCTTTCCTTAGTGTAAATCATTGAATCTCCCAAGCCGATCACATATCTAATTGGTATTCCAAAACACATTGTCTATTATAGTTTCATACTTAGTTCACCAGCCACATTGCTCATCTTTAATATGGTAGTTCCTCTTCCATTACTGTCTCGCATAGATTACTTTTTTAGATTATATTGCCTATCTCTTTTCATTATATTATTGCCTCAGACATGTTTTCCTTATCGTATATAGCATTTTCTTTATCACTGCTTTATAGTTTTTGTCCATTAATTGGAACTGCTATTTGGGTTGTACTTCGCTCCAATTCTGACTAGATATTATTTTTCAGAGTATTTAGAGGACTAACGACCATACCCATGAGATTTCCTTTGGGGCTGGTGCTCGCTGAGGATGCACCTTTAGTATTGCTTTTAGCTAGTATCTAGGGTTACTGGACCTTGTCTCCATTTTATGAGATTGAGATGTTATATTTATACAGGACATGTATCATATTGACTTAGACTTCTAGACTTTTTGTTTTGAGATTTCTGTTGCTATTCAGTCTTATCTTCATTATCATCTATCCAAATATCGTGCTCATTCTTCCTTAGAACTTGTGATTGAGAAATATGTTTCATGTCATATTATTCCTCCGTGTGGAGATGACATGTTTATATTTTATATTGTTAAATACTAGATAGTATAGACAACATCTACATCGTTCTACCGTCGACACTGCGGCGTAGGCTGAACGTACCCATGCTCTTATACCCCTAAACAGGGTGCAGGTCGTGATAATTAACTTCCACCCTTACTCAATAGAAAGGTGTACAGTGTGTAGGCATATTCGTGAGTGCTAGATGGTAGAGTAGATAGGTGATCTATGGAAGTATGGCTTAGGGTTTAAAAAATAGATTTAGAATTTATATCCTTTGAGATTAGACCTACCTAGAAACTCGACTGCGAAATTGGAAACCATACCTTAAGAAGACTAGTGGATCATCTCCTAGAACACCTTGTAGATAGAACGGTAGGGTTGGACTAAGTTACATATAGTGGTTATGAAGAAGGAGGGATCGTGGAAGTAGCACTATGGATAGGTAATAGAGATCAAAGAGGGTGAGGATCTAGCGAACTGCATTCTTAGTTTGTAATACCTTGTTAGAAAGGTAACATCCAAGAAGACCATGTCATAGAAGTGAGCAAAAAGGATTGGAGATAAGAAGTTATAGGGTGTTATAAGTTAGGACATGACAGTTAGCCATAGCCTCAAGAATCAAATGCTATCTTAGGAACCTTTGATAGAAAATCCAATATTCTAGTAGGAGTAGAAGCTCGACTTGCCCTGTCTGACTGATCATTCGAAGCTCAGAATTATTCTAGAACCATAGGTTGGGTTCGTCCTTGATCATGACACTACCCCTTCAATTACGAATACTTTTTGCGAATTTTCATCCCAATATTTTTGTCATAACTAGTCGTCTCATTTGGGTATGAGTATGGCCTATATTTCTATCCTAAGTCGAGCCACACTAAGGATAAACCTTTACTCCTCTGTACCTCCGTAAATATGACTTCCATATCACCATAGGTACCCAGTCATTACATGCACAAAATTTTCTTGATCAAGTCACTATGACTTAATGCTCCTTATGTATAGTCATCTTGACTTCTTCCAAGGATGACTTCCTTACCCTTTTATGTAGTACTACCATTTAGTTGTGATAACCCAGGGTTCTATTGTAGTGAGATTGTAGGACCTCACAAATTTCAGGGTTTTTCTATATTTGCGAGTGATTGGGAGAATCTTCGTTCCAAATAAGCTAATAAGTCAGTAGTTCATGACATCCACTTTCTAATCTGACATTTGGTGTCCACTACCATGACTTTGATACTCGGAGCGCAAGACTAGCTGTTACCTTCAAACCAATTTTGACCTAGATAAGTCCACCTTCGCTTATGCCTATTGTGTCCCACTCAAACGCGTCTCCTCGTGCCCTATTTTTAAGGCACAACATTCGGGCCTAGGGCCTCAACCTTGCCAATCCTGTGATATCATTGACTGTTCCAACGTAAATTGGAGGCTCGACCTCGACCCAACTCTTTTGACCCACTATTAGTAGCCGAGCTGCTAAACTTGGTGTTAGATATAGCGCCTCAAGCAGGACTCCATCGTGATAGATTTTAGAGAGTTTTTAGGAATATAATGACTTGGTAAGCCATGTATTCAAGGTTGGACCTAAGACTGTAAAGAACCATTATTTATGGATTTTTTTTAAGATATGATTCCATGCTTCACGAGACTAGGTAAACATCTAAGGTGGGTAGAAATTTCGTGGATACTTCCCTAGGAAATAAGTTAGGTATAATATAGTATGAAGCCTAACCCTAACCAGCAATCCTAGAGATTAATAGACTAAATCTTGCTACCTTTGGGCTAAGATAGGACTTAGATTAGAAATATTGGAGGAATTATTCTCTAACGATAATGTCAAAAAGGTTAGTAATATAGGAGTGTTAGATAGAGGAAGAAGACCTGAGTAGAATGGAAGATCATATCCATACATGATAAGACTAGCCACAAAATGACCAATAGCAGGTCAAGATTAGAAGATTGACCGATAGGAGTACGTCACGCTCTAGTTCAACCTTAGCCTTTAATCCCAATAGATATCAACGATCAGACATACTTGCAAGAATTGTATATAATGATTATAGGTAGAAAGAAGTGGACCGTTAGTGAACTATTATAGAAGTTGGGAGGTAACTTATAGGAATATAGTATATGGTTTAAGGATTTATCAAGTTGTGGAGGAATCGTGAACTTTCTATAGATAAAGCAATAGGAACCACGATAGAAGCCTTTCCTATAGGATTGTAACCATCGGTCATATAGAGAGTGTTAGAGAAGCGATATATCGTCTCGTATCATCCTATTCTTAGTGGGAGTGCAGGATGTATTCCATGTTGTGAAGATGTGTGACTGATCCTAGTCATGCGGTCGATCATTCCGAGATCACAGTGGAACCCAGTCTATCATACGAGAAGCAGTCAGTTGGTATCTTGGATAATAGTGAAAAAATGCTTAGAGGGTGTAACTACTTGGAATGCATAGAAGCACCATTCTCCAAGAAAATCTACTTCGGAGCAAGAAGGTTCCATGCAAAATGGTATCCCCATCCATTTATAGATTTTGGTACATTTTAGCTTATTAATCTTGCGTTATAGATTTTTACGTATTAGTGTTATTTTAATTTCAAGGACAAAATTTCTTAAGGTGGATAGGTTGTAAGCACCCTAAATTTTTAGAGTTAATTTTTATTTAATATAGTTATTAATAGATATTTTTTTCCACTTTTATTCATGATCATAAAATGTACTCTTCCGTAGCTTTGATTTTTGGAGCACAAGAAATATCAAACTCTAGAAATTTTCTTCATGAGGTTTGACCTAGACAAGTTTATATTCGATTTGGTATATCATGTCCCACTCAAATTTGTCTTCTTTTATTCTAATTGCTTCGCACAACTTTGGGGTCAATTTAGACCAAGAAGTTATCTACCGTGAGACTTGTCGTAACTTCCAACTTATTTTTCAGACTCGACTTGGATCAATCTAATCGACCTAATATATGGTTTCGATTTATTTTTAGTCTGCTACAAATATGCCAAGGATGTGTCATACAATTTAATTCCTATGTACTACTTATTTTCAAATGGCACATAAGACCCTTTCTAGTCGTTTCGGTGTTTAATCGACCTAGAAATAATTTCGGGGCTCAACCCTAACCAACATAACCTAGTAATGACCACCCTAGGTTGCCAACCTATAATATATACTTTTTAATTTGAATTATGCACAACCATGTGTACAAATTCATGCACCACATGCACCTTTGACCAAAGTCAAACATCTATTACTATTTAAGGAAACCACTTGCACCCCTTTCCATAATTGCAATTGAAGTAACGTGTAGGCAACTCTAGAGGGGGGTGAATAGAGTTTGTGTCTATAATGTCCAATTAAAAATAACTCTATGCTAAGTTCAGAAAACAACTACTAAGAGAATATATAGTCAGAGAGTAATAATGCAGAAATTAAAAGAGTTTAGAAGAGCAAACGCAAACACAACGATATATCCTGGTTTCTCTCATGGAGGACTAGTCCATGCCCGAGAACTCTTGCTCGGAGTTGAAATACACTATTTGTGAAATAGGGTGCACACGTGCCTTTAGTCCGAAGAGCACTCCAACTTCTTACAGACACGAGCCTTTGAAGCTCTCGACTACTTCAACTTCGTAGATGCGAAACTTGAAAATTTTCAAGTGACTTCTTTTCAACTCTTGTACAGAACTTCTAGCTGAATCGCACTGAGCACCTTGGGGCTTAGGAAGTTTTGTGGCTAGGGAACTTGGAAGAGTAAGGCTTAGAATATTGAAAGCTTGAGAGTGAGAGATGATTTGAAATGAGAGGAATCAAGATCTATTTATACTAGTCAAGGGAGGCAGAGTTCGGCCAGAGTTCTATCTCAAATATTCAAAAATTCGACCATTGGATAGCTCGTAGCAAGGTGTTCCTAAAAATCAGATTGCTGATTTTAAGGAGGCCGAGTTCGGCCCGAGTTCTGCCTTAGGCAGAGTTCGGCCCGAGTTCGGTCTGCCTCAGACCAAAAGCCCTATATGGGTGAGGGTGGTTTGGTTTGGTTTAGGAATTGGTCTGTTTGTGTGGTAGAATTTGGAGAGATATGTCTAGGGGTTGAGATGACACAGTACAACTCAACGTATATATTTTCCTAGACTCAATAAATTAAAAAATTACCGACTGAGAACAAATACATTTGGAATGCAATGCAACAGCTTGTAGAAGACGTCTGTCTTGAACTTGATACGTTGTATTGGATCATATATGATGTTCTGTCTTGGACTTGATGTGTCATATTAGATCATATCAGATATCAGTTGTTAATTATCTAAATCAGGTTGACTGTAATCCAATTTGGGTCAACAATCTCTTCCATTTTGATAATTGACAAAATAATATTTTTATATCTCAATATTCATACCTGGACACATATTGAAGGAGAGAAGAGCTTTTGTATGTATGAAGTGGCTCCCCCGCAAATGAATATTTTCATCCTAAAGGATTTATCCAAGCAAAACAGATAGACAGATACAATGCATATGCAATATTACATCCAATAGCACATAGTTTGCAATTTTTCTCCCCCTGTCATTTAGAAAAATAGTACATAGGTTCCCTGTAAAGGGATATTAAAATAGACAAAATGAAAGAGCAAATACAAAACATAACCATAACCAACCTTAATATTGAAACTAGAAGTCTGATAATTCAACAGGTGAAACTTGCATACATAAACTACATAATGCATGAAATAAAACTAAAAAGCAGAGACATAACTAGAGTGTATCAGCAGCATCATAAAGTAGTAGACCACAACCATCATGGAGCAGATAGTCTAAAATTGGAAAATATGGATTTTATTGGCCACAAAATAAGTACAGCATGCGATAAACTTGTGAATCATTATTCAGTATATATGAATCGTCTCAGGTTAACTGTAGGGGCCGGTTCCCAGCTAGCGGTAGTTTGAAGACACTTGGCACTATGTCGCTTAGGCTTTTACGCCTGGTTGATAGAAGGACCCTTTCGGCTTGTACCCAAAATAATGCAACATATGCAAATTTTGATTTAACAAGTATTTCTGCAGGTAAGACTTATTGCTTGGCAATTTCATCCAAGATTCCCAATTCTCTATGAAGAAAGTTGAAACACTCTTCGGCAAGTGGTTTAATAAAAAATTCTGCTAGCTGAAGATCAGTGTTAATGAATTCTAGATTAATGTGTCCTTGTAATTGATGATCTCTTAAATAGTGGTGTCCTATTTTTATATGCTTAGTGCATGAGTGACATATTGGGTTCCTAGTCAAGTTAATAGTACTAGTATTATCCCATAATGTAGGAATGTGCAGGAAAGATAAATTATAGTCTGCTAGGTCTTGCTTCATCGACAAAATCTGAGCACAACAACGACCTGCAGCTATGTATTCAGCTTCAGTTGTAGACAGAGCGACAAAGTTTTGTTTCTTGCTAAACCAAGAGACTAAATCTTTGCCTAATAAATGACACGTGCCGCTGGTACTTTTATGGTCGACTTTGCATCCAGCAAAATCAGCATCTGAATAATCAATTAGGTCAAAGGATGTGGTTTTGGGATACCACAAGCCCACTATAACAGTACATTTAAGGTATCAAAAGATACGCTTAACTACGCTCATGTGTGATTCCTTAGGGTTGGCTTGATAACGAGCACATAGGCAAACACTAAACATTATATCAGGACGACTAGCAGTTAAATAAAGTAAACTACCGATCATACCTCGTTGCTTACGTTGGTCGACTGGTTTGTCGCTTTCATAAGGTTCTAATTTCGTTGCTGTAGCCATCAGAGTACTGATTGGTTTGATGTTGTCAAGATCGAATTTTTTTAGCATATCCTTTGTATACTTTGATTGACTGATGAAAACCCCTTACGAGTTTTGTTTGACTTACAATCCAAGGAAGTAGTTAAGTTCCCCCATCATGCTCATCTCGAACTCATTATGCATGTACTTAGCAAATTCTTGGCATAATGCCTCATTAGTAGACCCAAAGATAATATCATCTACATAAATTTGCACTAATAGAATTGTGTCATCAATTGATTTTATTAAAAGTGTCATGTCAATCTTCCTTTTTTGAAAAATCTCCTTCAAGTAAGAAAATGCTTAGGCGTTCATACCAAGCGCGAGGGGCTTGTTTGAGGCCATAGAGAGTTTTCTTAAGCTTGAAAACATGATCAAGAAATTTATTGTTTTCAAAACTAGGTGGTTGTTTTATGAAAACTTCTTCTTTAATAAAACCATTGAGAAGAACTTTTGACATCCATTTGAAAGAGTTTGAAGTTTTGGAAATTTGCAAAGGCACAAAGCATGCAGACTGATTCAAGTCATGCAACAGGAGCATAAGTCTCATCGTAGTCAATACCTCCCTCTTGGTTGTATCCTTGAGCTATGTGACGTGCTTTGTTACGTGTGACTGAACCGTCCTCATTAACTTTGTTACGAAAGACCCATCGAGTACCAATGATCGAATAATCATTAGGTTTAGGAAAAATTTCTCAAACCTGATTTCTTTCAAATTGGTTGAGTTCTTCTTGCATTGCAGATATCAAAAATTTATCAAAAAAGCTTCTAAAACATTTTAAGGTTCTATTTGAGATATAAAAGCAGTACTGGCTATAGAATCTCTAACAGATGAACGAGTACTTACTCCTCTTGATACCTCACCTATTACCAAGTTTTTTGGATGTTCTGGTGTGAAGCAGAACTTCTCTGGTAAGCTTTCCAGCGAACTGGTTCCAGATGTTGTATCCTCAGGGGCAGAAGTAATTGACTTGATATGTACGTCATCGTCATCAGCAGGAATAGTTGTTGTACAATTATTCTCATCAAAAGTAACATTAGCAGATTCTTCAACAATCATGGGCCACTTGTTGAACACTTTGTATCCTTTACTCTTGGAAGCATATCCAAGAAAAATACCTTCGTCAGCTTTGGCATCAAACTTGCCTAAGTTGTCTTTGGTATTCAGGATAAAGCAGCGACAACCGAACACTCTAAAATAAGAAATATTTGGAGTTCTACCAAACCAAAGTTCATAGGGAGTTTTCTTCGAAATAGGTCAAATCAAAATACTATTCAAGACATGACATGCTGTACTTACAGCTTTTGTCCAAAAATATTTCAGAAGTAAAAACTGATTCAACATGACTCTAGCCATATCACCAAGAGTTCTATTCTTCCGCTCCATAACAGCATTTTGTTGGAAAGTTCTAGGATAAGAAAACTCATGATTAAATCTATTTAAATCACAAAACTTTTTGAAATCAGAGTTTGTGAATTCACTGCCATGATCACTTCGGATTCGAGTGATCATGAAGCCTTTTTCGTTTTGTATCTTTTCAGCAAAAATTTTAAAAATAGAGAAAGTATCACTTTTGTTTAAAAGAAAGAAAACCCAAGTAAATCGAGAAAAGTCATCAACAATCACAAAGGCGTAGAGTTTTCCACCAAGACTAGCTACTCTAATATGACCAAACAAACCCATTTATATGAAGATTTTATCGCCTTATTTTTCTCACATTCGACATATACCGTATCCTTTTTGAATGTGATATCCAGTAGTCCTCTTACTAGATTCTTGGTTGAAAATCTTGACTTGGTATCCATGTTTGCATGTCCAAGACGCATATGCCATAGTAATCTTTCATCCTTGTGAGTGTAAAGGTATCTTCCTTCATTGTTAGTATCTTTCGAGAGAGAGAATATATAAATGTTATCTTCCCTTATCCCTTCAAAAGTGATGTCTTCAGATGATCTATCATATATAGAGCATTTATTTTTCCCAAAGTTAATATCATATCCATTGTTAGCAAGATGACTAATGCTGAGCAAGTTATGCCTCTATTACTAAACAAACATCTTTAATGGCAGGAAAGGGAGGATTACCAATAGTGCAGTTATCTATAATATAACCTTTTAGATTATTTTCGAAGGATACACATCCTTTTTTTTTCATCAATAGTGTTACGAAAAGATTTGCATTTCCAGCCATATGTCGCGAGCACCCACTATCAAGAATCTATTTGCTTCTAGAAGATGAAGGAAGGTCCACCTACACTACGAGTAGATGTGACCTTTGGTACCCAAATTCTTGAGGGTCCTGAAATGTTAGTCTTCGGTACCCATGCATATCTGTTTAAATTAACTAATCTTCTGATTCTACATTGTGGTGAAGTGTGTCCATATTTACCATAGTAATGACATATAGCATGCATGTTCGTGTTAGGAACAGGATAATAATGATGTTTATGTGTGGGTGATTGTCATGCTGCATAAGAATATATGTACATGAAAGCATTTTTGTGTGCAGCATGTATACATGTGTTTTTTTTAAGCCATGTATTCTTGTGACGAGTAGTCTTGTGTCTCGTGTAAGTGTTGTGACCGTGAGACTGAGTTTGAGGTTGAATAACCTGTTTGCCCAGCCCGATCTCTAATCTTTTAGAGGCAGTATACAATTCATCATATTTGGCTGTCAAAGTACTAATTCTTACAGCTGTAGTATTGTACTTCTTTTTCTCTTCCGTAAGCTCTTTATTGAGTACGGTAAGATCATGTGTTTGTTTCTCAATACGTGATTCAGCATCTTGTAAGCTTAATTTAAGCTTGGATAACTCCTCAGTGTTATCAGTGGGTGATGTGTCTCTAACATTATCAAGTAAGCATGATAGTCTATGAATCTCAGCTTCATGAGTCTTAATCTTATCTTTTGCATGTTTGTATTTACTAAGTAACTTCTTGTGATCTTAAAGTAAATCACTAAAAACATCTCCAAGTTCATCAAAAGTAAAGTCATCAAGTAGATCATTTGTTACCTGGTCGGAAGTTGCTATTAGGCAGACGTTTGCAGTATATTGGGGAGTGTCCTCTTCTTTTTTTGAGTCACTGGCTTCGCTTTCGTGCCAGATGCTTGTGTTAGCATACTTTTGAGATGATGACCTCTTGTATGATTTATTATATCGGCTCCCTTTCTTTGCTGCAAGGTAGTCTTTCTTGACATGCCCCCTCTTCTTAAAACCGAAGCAGATAGGCTCTTCATCGTCATCTTTGTGTTGTTCCTTCTTTCTTTGGTTGAACCGTATGAACTTCTTGAAGTTGCGAACCATGAGCGCTGGATCAACACCTTCGGAGTTATCATTTTCTGTTTTATCTGGAACAATCTTTCGACGATGAACTCTTAGAGCGATCTTTTTTCCTTTGGAGCAGTTTCTTCAAAGTCCTTGAGGTCGAGCTCATGCGTCATTAGTTTGCCTATTATAGTCTCCAGAGACATGGTAGTGAGATCGTTGCCTTTGATGATTGTCGTGGCTTCGGGGGTTCCAGTTTTTTGTTAGACCCCTTAGCACCTTGCATATCTTCTCATGGTTGGAGTAGTTCTTTCTAAGAAAAAATAGAGGGTTGACGATGTCGAGAAATCTGGTGAACATTTGTGTGATCGTCTCGTTGGGCTTCATCTTGAATGCTTCGTGCTTCTGTGTTAGCCGACTGATATTTGATTTCTTGACTTGAGTGGTTCCTTCATGAGTCACTTCTAGAAGCTTTCATACTTCGTGTGAAGTGTTACACGTAGATACCCTGTTGAATTCTGTCATATCTATAGCACAGAAGATAGCATTAATAGCCCTAGCATCTAGAATAGCCTGTTTCTTTTCTGGATCAGTGTATTTGTTATGAGGTTTCTCTATGAGGTTTCCATTGACTACAATTATAGCAGGCTTCTTATAGCCATCTATAACTATGGTCCATAAGTCAAACTCTAGAGATTTCAGATAAAAACTCATTCGTGTCTTCCAGTAAGTGTAGTTGGTTCTATCAAATAGGGGTGGTCTATTACTGAACTGTCCTTCATCGTAGTTAGTAAAAATGGGTTGTGTGGTTGCCATAGATCAGCTCTAGGATGTTAATCCTTTATCAAGAGACCAGAGGTCTGATACCAATAAAGTAGCGTGTAGGCAACTCTAGAGGGGGGGTTAATAGAGTTTGTGTCTATAATATCTAATTAAAAATAACTCTATGCTAAGTCCAAAAAACAACTACTAAGATAATATATAATCAGAGAGTAATAATGCGAAAAGTAAAAGAGTTTATAAGAGCAAACACAAAAAGAGTGATATATCCTAGTTTCCCTCGCGGAGGACTAGTCCAGGCCCGAGAACTCTTGCTCAGAGTTGAAATCCACTATTTGTGAAATAGGGTATACACGTGCCTTTACTCCGAAGAGCACGCCAACTTCTTACTTACACGAGCCTTTGAAGCGCTCAACTACTTTAACTTCACAGATGCGAAACTTAGAATTTTCCCAGTGACTTCTTTTCAATACTTGCACAGAACTTCTAGCTGAATTGTACTGACCACCTTGGGGCTTTTGAATTTTTGTGGCTAGGAAATTTGGAAGAGTAAGGCTTAGAGTATATAAGGCTTAGAAGATTGAAGCTTGAGAGTGAGAGATGATTTGAAATGAGAGGAATCAATCTCTATTTATACTAGTCAGGGGAGGCAGAGTTCGGCCGGAGTTCTGTCCCAAATATTCAAAAATTTGACCGTTGGACAGTTCGTAGCAAGGTGTTCTAAAAATCAGGTTGCTGATTTTAAGGAGGCCGAGTTCGGCCCGAGTTCTACCTTAGGTAGAGTTCGGCCCGAGTTCGGTCTGCCTCAGACTAGAAGCCCTATATGGATGAGGGTGGTTTGGTTTGGTTCAAGAATTGGTTTGTCTGTATGGTAGAGTTTGGAGAGATATGTCTTGTGGTTGAGATGACACAGTACGACTCAACGTACACATTTTTTTAGACTCAATAAATTAAAAAATTATAGACTGAGAACAAATACATTTGCAATGCAAAGCAACAGCTTGTAGACGACGTCCGTCTTGAACTTGATGCGTTGTATTAGATCATAGATGATGTTCTGTCTTGGACTTGATGTGTCATATTAGATTATATCAGATATCAGTTGTCAATTTTCTAAATCAGGTTGACTGTTATCTAGTTTGGGTCAACAGTAATTCGGAGGGTTAAACCTTGTTCAACCCTTCTCAAATTAAACCCTAACCTTTCCCATATATTAACCAACTAAACCCTAACATCTGCCCCCTCTCCTAGCTCCAATACCTCTCCCCTATACTACAACCTGAGAGCATAAGGGGCAACCACAAACCCTAGCCACCCTACATGGACGCCACCCTCACACCCCCTTTCTCTACCTTTTTGCATGCAAACACAACATATTTTAGGCCTTCTCTTTCCCTTTGTCACCCTAGAAACTCAAGGAACCCCACGGGCACTTCGGCAAGGAGCAAATGCCAATAACTTAGCAAAACTTCAACCAAAGAGGTATTGAATTCACACATCAAGTATGCCCATCTTGCGAAAGCATTTTCTACACTTCTAGACATCAAAACATAATGGGACCAAAATTCTGGGTTCCCCTATGTGTCTACTACCTTCATATAAAATTTTACGTCAAAATTCTTTCTAGATTTTTTGGGACACACATTTTACCAAAGTGTGTCCATAATTGGCACTGCTCAGTTCAGGACAGTTTTGAGCCGTATAACATCACTTTTACCATTGATATCATATATAAAACGTCCATGTTTCGATTACCTACAACTCTT
Organism: Iris pallida; assembly: GCA_029216955.1. Classification (NCBI taxonomy): domain Eukaryota; kingdom Viridiplantae; phylum Streptophyta; class Magnoliopsida; order Asparagales; family Iridaceae; genus Iris; species Iris pallida. Next base: position 2,216,211 of record JANAVB010000599.1, on the reverse strand, counting down.
ATTCAATGAGTTTTTCATATTTTTGTTGTTTTAATGCTTGAATCATTCGATCTTTGAAGGACAAAATTTTGTCATAAAATGAACTATCGACATTACCATCTTGCGAGTCCCAAATAATTTTGTGTGCATCCAATGCTCCATATTATAGATCCTAGACTCATGATCATGAATATTTGATAATTTAAATAAGTGTTTACCATTTATTTCAGATTATTAAAGTTAGTTTATTTATGGTTAAACAATTTCTAATATCGTTGATTATCAATGCGGATATTAGTTTGATCATGAATTGACTTCTAAATAGTTTTTAAGCAATAATAATTATATAAAACCATTTTCATAATATTAAAGATTTATTTTGGAATTAATTCTGAATATCTTACATATATATCTATTTTGTGGAATTTTGTTATTCTTAGGAAGGATATTATGACTAGTTGACAGTTAGTTAATCATATATATATATATATATATATATATATATATATATATATATATATTTATATATATATATAAAATATTAATGATAGCAATAATGTTAGTACGGTTATTAATGCTAGTTATATATATTTATAGGAGTTCGTGAGACCGATACCATAAAAGTTGGAGCCGGATCCATAATATATACTCTCGCGATGATTCCAGGCAAGATACCGTGCTACTATGATCTTATTTTATTATTTGCTATACATGAACGTGTTTGTGTGTGTTAGGATTAGATGTATTAGAAGTGCGCCCAAGTGTGACTTAGGTACCGTCGATGATGCCATCAATGACAAATAGTGGGTGTATGTGTGACCTACTGTGCTTATAGACTTCCTCGTGTTGAATTTATTCTTTTATGACTTATATGACTTGGACATGACTGATGACATGACACTTGGAGTGAGAGTTACATTGGTATTGGCATGCACCGTATACTTTTCTGTATAAAGGGTTATGTGACGGATTATATATGACTAGTTGTGTTAGTTAGAGGACTTGCTGTGAGATACGAGTTGTACGAGTCATGGACATGACCTTGTACTACTCCTGGGCGGGGAATACTATTAGTAGACGTATGAGATTACCTTATCCTCATCAGTCTCAGTGTGCTTAGTTATAGGCTATACAAGTGGATATTCTATTATCGTCTACGGACTAGTCTCCGATTTGGGCGGGAGTATGCTAGTATATTCGCGATATTAGTTGATGCTAATACCACTTCTTACCTACATATATGATCCCAAAGTAGTCTTCAAGTGAATTCACTTAGATGGATAGTTTACCTTTACTCATGTTCATGTATATTACTTTTACTATTCATATTGTGGCTAGTTATTGTATCTTGTTATGTCCCTCTGAGGACCTAGTGATCTCTGTAGGTTGTTACTGAGCTCATAGTATAGACAGGTGGATGGTATGATCTTGGCTGCATGGTTCAGGTATTGGTTGTAGTATTAGTTTATCATTTTTTCATACTTTTTTATTTTCTTACCTGCTATATCTTACTCATTTAGCCTAGTTTTACTAGACCTCTATTATTCTTCAGGTCCATTCCAAACATATATGCTAATGGACTGCAGACCATGACATATATTGTTTGTTCTTAATTTTGTTCATTATTGTGGATTGAGACAGTTGAGATAAAGTATATTTAGTTTACTTTACATCATACTACGATAAGGATAAGTCCATTAAATTGGGAATACTTATTCTAACCATACAGCTGGCATGCTCATGTCTTGGGTTGCTATATATTTTGGAACTGGGGCATGACAGCATATCACATAGTAGAATTGAAATAGTTCATCAAGTATATATATATATATATATATATATATATATATATATATTCGTCTTTCCGAAACATGAAAATGCGAGAATTCGACAGGAGGATTTCAAGAGAGGTTTGTTCGATTACAAACATGAGGTTCAAGGGCGATAGTAGATGTCAAAGAAAATTCAATAGCAGTTATGGACTGAGATACTAATATATTACCCTATCGCAGGCTCGTCCGGTATAGTAACGTAACCGAAACGATTTATTCTGCCCTGCGTGGGCCACCACAAAAATATGTCATACCCTAGTTCCATAACACATAGTAACCCATGGGATGAGCATGCCAGCTATACGACTAGAATAAGTATCCCAATTTAATGGACTTATCCTAATCGTAGTACATTGTATAGCAAACTAAATCTACTCTATCTCAACTTTGTCTCAATCTACATATAGGTAAATAAAACAAGAATGAACGATATGTAATATAGTCGGCCACCTATAATACATATGTTCGAGCAAATTTGAGAATAACATAAGTCTGCAAAACTAGGCTAATGAGCAAGATATAACAGGAAAGGAAATAGAAAGCACCAGAAAAGGATAAATTAACACTACAAGTGATACCTGGACCCTGCATCCAAAATCATACCATCTACCGGTCTATACTATAAGCTCAAAAGAAATATGGAGAGATCGTCAGGTCATCAGAGGGAGGTAATAAGATACAAAATAACAAGCTACAATATGAACTGAAATAAATACAGGAAATAAACTGGTAAACTATCCATCTATGTGTATGTATTTCGAAGACAACTTTGGGCCATATGGTTAGCTAAGGGAGTAGTATTAGCATCAAACAATGTTGAAATATATACTAGCATACCTCCCGACAGTACCGGAGGCTAGTTCATGGCTGCTGTCGGATATATCCACTAGTATAGCCTATAATAGGGCACATTGAGACTTATGTGTATTTTCTATCCTATACGCCTACTAATAATCTTCTCCTTCCATGTCCTGATCGAATCACATCCATGACTCGGGCAATCCGTATCTCTATGCAAGTCACTAACTAAACTCAATCTAATCAATATATAGACTGTCACACGAACCGCCCATGTCGGTAGCGAGCCGAGTATGTAAGATCATGCCAACATAACATAATCTTACTCATTCTGCCTTGTATGATACGTGGCAAGGTATAGAAGTCATTTAGAAACAACTTCACACAACCCGGCCACGTCTCCTAGACACGTAAGTCAACACACAGACACGAGCATCGATAACCACATCGATGGCACCCAAGTCATAGTTGGACACACTCTACTATCACAACTACTTCCAGCACAACAATAATCCATGTATTTCAACAGTATAAGAAAAGTAGCAAGGTATCTTGCCTGAATTTTTGGCAAAAGAATAAAGTATTAGTCTGGCTTCAACTTCCATAGACAAGTGATCATGAACTCCTAGAATATATAAATAAACTAAATAAACATCACCACATTACTTACCATATATATACTTACCTTATTAGGCTAAGCTAGTCACAAAAATTAGTCCACTAGTCTAAACTATTTAAAGATACACTAATCTATATATGGCAACATATTATATAATATTATATACTAAAAATATAAAATTTCATTTTCTGGATATATCATTAAATTTTGAATATATTCTATATAAATATCTTTTTAGGAAAATACGCTAAATCACTCTATTAAAGTATCAACACAACATGCCGCATGAAAATTTAATTCAGAAGCAATAAATCATGAAAAAATACTTATTCTGGAATAAATAGAATAATTAGAGTTAAATATGATTTTTTTAATCTAAAATTATTATATTTATATCATATTTAAATCCTACGAAAGTTTTGAGTCAAAAAGATTGATATTGAGAGATTTATCGGTGTCCGAAATTCAGTATAAGCAAAGTGATAGCATAACAACTTGAAATAGCTGAAAATATTCATGAAAAATAATTCTAGATGTTAGATACCTTACCAAGATTTTTCTTGAGATCAAACGGGGTTCAAAGTCGTCGGAAAAGTCTCCGCACCGAAATTCGTCAATTCTGGACACGTTTCGGTGTAACATACGTCATGGCCAAACGGAGTGGAACGGTATGAGTTAGCAGTTGGACATGGAATTAGACATGTAAGGATATCCAATAAACTTAGTTTGAGGTAAAATAGATGAAGAAAACTATTTTAAACCTATTTTACAAAACACTAACCTGCTTCTGAATTTCAGAGCAAAAGTAATGGGTTTCGGTGTCTTCGAAGGCTTGGATCTCTCTCCGAAGGCGACATGGTGCTCCCAAAAGTTTCTAGGATGGTAGAGGAAGTTGAAAGGGGGTGTGGGAGAGGTGGTGGATGGCTTGAAAGTCGACAAAAAGTGGTGTTGAAGGTGGCAGAGTTGGGGACAAGTAGGAGGCGGCCAAAAGGGTTTATACGGTCGGGTTTGGTATTGGGAGAGGAAAAGTGGGCAACCAAGTTTGGGGGGATATATAGGGGTTTGATCCTCAAGGAGTTATGGAAATTTAGGACTTGGTTTGGATGGATTTGGAGTTTATTTGGTCTTCCAATCAATCAACTTAAATTGGAGTAGAAAAGGGTTTCCGAATTTGAATATGATGTTTGACTTTGGTCAAAGTAGTGGAGATTTGAGCACATGGCTGCTCATAAATGATTTAAATCAATTTAATAGTGTTCTTTCATTAGTTGGCACCCTAGAGTGGCCCCCACTGAATTAGGTTGGCTAGGGTTAAGCCCAGAATTATTTCTAAGAGAAATAAACACCAAAATGACTAGAAACGGGTCTTATGTGCCATTTGAAAATAAGTAGCACATGGGAACTCAATTGAGTGGGACACCATAGGCATGTGTGTAGTAGGCTCAAAAATAGCCGAAATTATATATTGGATCGTTTAGTTTGGGTCGATATCGAGTCCCAAAATCAAGTTGAAAAGTACGATAAGTGTTACGGTAGATAACCTTTTGTCCTAAATTGACCCAAAAGTTTTGCGACAAAAATAGAATATAAGAAAACACATTTGAGTGAGACATGATATACCAAATCGAAGATAACCTTATCTAGATCAAAACACAAGAAGGAAGTTTCTAGATATTGGCATTTCTTGTGCTAAAAAATTCAAAGCTACGGAAAAGAGTATTTAATAATAAAAATAATTGTGGAAAAATATTTATTGATAACTATATTAAATAAAATAAAAAAATAAATTAAAAATAACTCTAAAAATTCAGGGACTTACATCGATGTCATCAAATATTATAAAGAAAAATTTTATAAATCCAAATCTTTATTTAAAAATAAATGAACAAAATTGTCTTATTATTCAAAAGTAATTATGATTTTTAAAACCATTTTAGAAACCAACCTTTGAAAGACCAAAAATAGTAAAAACATATATTATATTTCAAATAACAAAATTCGAATTTTTATATATAAAAATAAATAGTATTTTCAACCCATTAATTTTAACTAATTTTTGAAATACAAAATAATCACACATTAATGTTTATATGTTCCAAGGAGACTTTATTTCAAAAATCAAAATTTTAAAATAGAATAAATAATACAAATTTTGAAAATCCGAGAAGAGAGGTTACAAATGGAAACTATCAGAGATTGTACTTGCATGTGGTCCTAAGCAATAGTTGTGGATCGAGGTCTAAAGTGGAGTCACAAAGACCTAAATATAAAATATTGCTATCAATTGGTGTTTTGGTGTGTTAAACATTGATATCTAAAGTAAAATATGAATTCTATGTCAATTCTAGGTCATGGAGGTCAAACTAGGTTAATACTAGGTTTTTGTGGTCAAAATAGGTCAAATTACCCTAAAGGTTGACCTTTAGGGTCAAACTAGTCAACACTAGTCGAAACAAAGTCATACCTAAGTTTCTAGGTCCATATCAAGGTAATCTAACCTACACTAGGCAATACTAGGATTATCCCATGTAACTAGCTATTTTGAACACTCATAATGTATCTTGCAATACGTTACCCTATTACACCAATACCCTATACACAACTTAATACCCTATACTAGTATCTATGTGTCACATGGATACCCATTTGGATATCCAATACCTTGTCATTATCTACCCTTTCCTAGGTGTCATACCCATGCCAAGGTAATCAATACCTTAACCTTGCTAAACTTAGGCACTCTTCTCTATACACATAGGCTCATAGCCTTCCTACGGCAATTACCTATGTATCTCTACCCTTATACCACACATCCTTGTTCATACATATGTCCTCTATCTATATACCTATTAGGATACCCATTATCTATCCTATATGCAAGTATCCTATACCCTTAGCTATCTAGACTCTTACACAACCCTCACACATACAAACTATACACACACATGCACATGGCCCTCTTTCTCTCTCTCTCTCAATCTCACACACACACACACACACATCTTTACACCATGGACAGCTCACCAAGTGCTGCCTAAGGCAGCCACTACTGCCATGTCGTGGCCTGTACACATGTGCACATGTGTGCACAGCCTGTCCTGTGCATGGAGGCTCCATGCCCCATGCACAAGTGTAAAGGTTCCCCCTCTCTCTGCCTTACTGTTGCTGTGCTACCCTTGCATGCTGCCTTGCTACGAAAGGCAAGTGTGCTACAGCTTCCTGCACATACAATGTGTACCACATTGATGTGCAAACCAGTGTGCACATGTGTGCATACTATCTGTACCCCCACATATCCCCTGCTGTTGTACAACATGGACTCAATTTCCTGTTCCTAACTGCTATACTCTCTCACACATTCCAAGTAGCTAGGACTGCATATGGTGCTGTCCCCAAGTGCCCCAAATCCCTACCTGTGCAATCCTGTGTGCACATGCTACTAACAACATTTTTTCTCTCCTATATCTGCCTTCACCTGTTGCTGCTGCTGTTCACAGGGGCTCCCCCTATACTCTATGCTGACCAACGCAACTTCCCTAACATGCCCTCTATGTAGATGCACATGCAGTCACCTACACATATATACCTATCTACATACACCATATGCATATAAGCATATATGCCTTAAGCATATATGCCTATATCCTATTCTAATTGCCTATATACTTACTCCCCTCAACCACTCACAAGCACATGGCAGTCATACCAACACACACTCTAACACACACACACACACACACACACACACACACACATATATATATATATATATATATATATATATATATATATATATATATATATATATATATATATATATATATAACTACATACACTCTTAGATACATTTAGTCACCTATACACACACACACACACACACACACACACACACACTAATACACATGATTCCCCAAGCCTATAGGTAAACCTAATACCTATGTACAATAGATTCACCCACCCATATATGTATATCTAGGTACACACACATGCATAACATCTAGTAACACAAGCCTATAAACACACACCCTAACCTATTCACGCACATATATATATGTTTAGATACACCTATGCTCACCTTTTAGTACACACACACACACACACACACACACACACACACACACACACACACACACACACACACATATATAAGTATTCACATAGGTAGATACATATGCATACCCAAATCTAACCGTACGTATCATGAGATACCATGACACAACACCACGTATCCTATTTAGGACACATACATCCAATCTTGACTCAAAAAGGATACGAAAATTCCTTTGGGGACAAGTTTCGAACACTTGGTGCACAAGCTTATGATACGCCCAAGATACTCTACCAAACCTCCGAATCCTAGTAAAACACATGAGCATACCTAAAATAAAAATTAAAATCTAATTAGAGTGGTGTCTAGCTAGTACAATGTGTCATGTGAAATATGACATATGTGTGACAAGTGTAAGAGGAGAAAACCCCCCAAATTGACTCAGTGTCCTAGTATATTATGACACAACCTACTCGTAACCATTTATGGACACATATCTAGCCACACATAACATTCACATGCCTATTTAGCCAATCAAACCAAATGACAAACACTTGGTGCACCATACTTGAATTTTCCCAAAAATGGCATAAAACTCTATGTAACTTCTACCAACATGGCCATTAGAGCCTAGTTCTTCCTCCTATAAGTACCCCTAGTCCACAGATGAATTCCTAAGGGTCAAATTAGAACAATTAGTCTAAATAGAGAGAAAATTGAGGTTTATACCTATTGGGAGATGGATTTCCAATGAAAGGCCAATTGGATACAATCCGGACACAAGCTCATAGCAATTGGACTTCTTTTCTAGTGCTCATAGTCTCCAAGCTCCTAGGCTCCTTCAATTAAAGAGAATGAGAATGATGGATGAGAAATTGAGTGAAAATTGAGAGGATTTGGTGGAGGGATGACTCAATTTGGGAAAGAACACCAAATTGGGATAAATAGGAACAATGGAGTGAAGAGAGAGAATGAGAGCCCCCTCTTATAGTGGATGGCCATGCAAGGCTTTCATGCCAATCTACAATGTCTAAAATGCCTTTCGTGGTCTTTCATGTGAGCCAATTAATGCATGGAAGTCTCTAGTCCTATTTTGGTAAATAGTCTAATCCCTATTTAATTAAATGGCATGACTAAATAGGTCTATTTGGGCCTAGTCCAATGAGTTGGTCCTTGAATCATGTCATGCTTAACTATTGGGCTCTAGTGTCATGTCTAGACTAATTGGTTCACTAACACAAGTCTAACAAATAAGCTAGCCACTAACATAATAACTAACACAATTTAAATAAATAAATAGGCCCAATATTATATAATATAAAATGATAAAATTATTCGTCTTCCGGAATTAGGTAGTTAGAATCTTATCCCCTTAGAAAAATTTAGTCCTCGAAATTTAACACCTCTCCTATTATAGCACAAGATAAACTATACGGTACTAAAGAAACACTCAAACAAGGATAACAAAAGAAGAAAAGAACATAACATAACAAACTAGGTATAATAATCCGTCATGTGTAGCATTGGCCTCCTCGACCGTTATCATAAAATACTGCCCTACTAGGGTGTCTCTTTATGCTGGTGTAGGTCAATTTGCGGTGCCATAGGTGCCCTAGCTGGACCCTTACGGTCTGGGGCTGCACATAGGGCTGGAGGAGCTAGGAAGCAATCCCTCACTTGATGTCTATCCATTCCACAGGTCAAGCATACTTCGAGCATCTTTTTGCAGTTTTTTCCATATATGTCTAGACTTCCTACAGAAGACACAAATGGGAGTTCGCTGAGTCTACTGAACAAAAACCCTAGCTAGTGCATGGTACTCCTACGGAGGCTGAGAAATCTCCTTCTGAACATGGGGGTGCTTAGCAGGCCCCATACTAGCCCACGCAAAGAAGTCAGAATCTCTCTTGGGCTTTAAGCCCAACTTCTGCTCCACCTTACGTGCCTCCGCAAGGATCTCGGTATAAGTCTCATAGAGAGAAGGAATAAGGATCTTCACTTCCCAGTTCAGATCCTTCCGAAAAAGACTCGCTATGATCTCCGGATCCCGCACCATATACTCCGCTTGTTGGCTCAGCCTATCAAACTCTACAGCGTACTCCTCAATTGACATACCTCCCTGTTGGAGGTTCTGAAACTGTCTGGCCAGATCCAATCTGTTAGTAGGCGAGAAGAACTTCTTTTTGAAGAGGTCCTTAAACTCCGCCCAGGTTTGACCCTTTCTAGCAAGAAATAGCTCATTTTTGAAACATGTGCGAGCAATATCCAGTAGATGAAGTTCTACTGCCTCAACCCTCAAGTCATCAGCAAGACTGGACACCCTTATAAATCGTTTGATATCCTTAAGCCATTCATCTGCATAAATAATGCCCTCTTCCTCCCCTAAAATCTCATAGCTCCAGCTTCTTGAAATCCTAGATGTTACCTGGCCTAAGCTGGGTACCCTGCTACTGTTGGTCCGGAGCTTTCCACTCTACGGTAGCTATGGTGAGCTGATGGGCGCTCTCTATGCCATGTCACATCGTGTCTGTCTGCCTTTAGTGTGTCTCGAACTGATCCCTCTGTGCCTCTAGTATCTCTCTGAATAGGGCAAACATCTGTGCCATATTAGTGGTACTGGAGGCGGAGGAGGAAGATCTCCTGGAAAAGATGGAGCAGTCTGCTGCGTATGAGGAGGAGAAACACCCGCAACAACCTCGGGTACGACCCCCTGCACCGAAGGAGGAGCAGCCATAATGACCACAAGAACGGTCCTCTGTACTGGAGGAGAAGCGCCCCCAAAAGTAGCTAAAACTCCTATATGGATAGGAGAAGTGGTCGGAGCAACTCCTGCAGTCGGATCTTGAGGTCGAGAGGTAGTAGAACTCTCAGAATCTTCCATGGGTCCAGGAAGATGGGATCTAGTCATAGGTGCCATCCTGAAGACAGATCAAAGAAGGAAGTCAATATAGCACAGGATAAGATATTATCAAGGAAAGGCAACATTAGAGTAAGATAGTAATCAATTTAATATGATAGAAGATATCAATTATCAGAAGAAGCAGAAGTACTAATTGCAATGGGTTACTACTTCTAATACTAAAGATACACTATAATCCCAGATATGAGTACATTACTTACTGGAAAACACTACTCAGGGTAATATACTAGCACTTCCAGGGTTCTATCTGTTAGCACTAGAAAGGTACTGGTTATAAGATGTCTACCCCACTCGAAACCACTAACAGTCCTATAAGTTACACTCCCCACAATCTACATTATACTCAACGACACAACCTATCTGTAAGTCTCCAACTACTGCACTATCCAAGAATCTAAGAACCTAGGATGGTGAGCTCTAAAAGAACTGAACTAATGGAACTAGGGTATCTATTTCCTGTGCTAATATGGTGATAGTACATAACTCAATAATACTGGGGTTGAATGATAGAGACGATATATTAGGAACCAATTTAAAATATAATTTGATAACCATATTTGTTTGTTTGTAATCATGTTATCCAGAATCATTGCCATGCCAGTAAGCATAGCTGCAATAATCAATAGAGTCCATAACTAAGGTATATATTCCTATAATCATGTCATCTAGAATTTTTACTACGCAACTGGTATGGCTGCAAGAAACTCTAATTCCATAACTAAGAAAAGTATATAGATACCAATTATAGGAACGAGATGTAAAGCACTATACTCTAGAGGGGGTTTGAATAGAGTAGGCAGCAAAAATTTAGCTATTTAGAAATTATTAGCAACAAGTTCACAGAATATATATCACAGATATGTAAATAAAAAGTAGAGAGCATAGAGCAAACACAAACACAAGGATGTATACTGGTTTCCCTCTTGTGAGGACTAGTCCAGTCGGAAGAACTCTAGCTTCCAGTTGAATCCACTATGGGAAAATACCATAAGTTTTCATCCGAAGTTCTTGTAACTTCTACAATGCAAGCTTTGATCCGAAGTACTTGACCGACTTCAATTGTGAAGTGTCTTTCTTCAATCAAGCCTCTGATTACAATCACTCTGAAAACTTCTATACCGTACATACCGTATTGGCAAATCGACTAGAGAATTGTAACTGGCTTGGAATTTGAAAATAAATATCTCAGAACAGTTTGTAGGAACGTATTAGGCTTAGAGAGAAGAGAAGAGAGAGATGAATTGAAATGAGTAAAATTCTTCTCTATTTATTGTTTTTCCAAAGGCAGAATTCGGGTAAAATTTAGACAGAACTCTTTGAGAGAATCTCGGTAGATAGCCGTTGCATTCGTAACTGCAGGATGACCAAGTTCAAAATCCAACGGACAATAACCGAACTCGGGCTAAATTCTGTTGGAGTTCTGTTAGGGTTTTTGTAAATTAGTTTTTGTAAATTTTGAAAAATCAAGTAGTTAGGAAGTAGTTTAGACTTTTGTAAGTGAATTTGTTTTCAAAATGAAAGGGTATTTTGAAAACGTTTGTTGGATAGTCTATTTGCCAGTACGAAGCAGTATACATTGTATTCCTAGACTCAATAAATATAAAAAATACATTGATAAAATAGGAAAATCAATAGCCCTTTGATGATCTTTTTTTTCTGATATTTGAGCAGACCTGAAGACGCCTTTTTCCTTGACAGCGATCGTCTAAAGATAAACAGATCTGGAATTCTGAATACCTTTCAGGGGCTTCGCTCCCGAACCCCCATGGAAGGTGCTGCCCCCTTGACCCTTGTCAGCGGAACCCCTAATACGAGGCCCTGGATAGGTCGTTGGACGATTCATAGAAATCTCCTTGTATAACACCGTCTTTGGCCCATTAATAATTCTCTATTGCATATGTCATGGTTGATCATGTTTGATCATGCTTACCGCATGTCTGAAAGAACATGTTAGGCGAACAAAGTAGTATGATGCATTATGATACAAATATAGAAATATGATATAGAATATTAGGACAATGCTAAGTTTAAGTAACAATATGATAGTGATTACATGAATATTAGTGATGTCATTATGTTAAATTTAATTGATTATCCATATTCAAAAACATGATATAATCATTGGGCTAACAAAGTATACCCTAAATCAGGCTCTCTGTCTTTGCTATGCAAGCTAGTTTGGCTGCGATAAACTCTAGATTCCATAGCCAAAGTTGACATTTACCTTTTATACTGTCCTTATCAAATATATCATCAGAATATACCTTAATTTAGTCCATAAATTTTATCTTGATACAAAATTAAAGTCAACAACGAACACCAAGAATCAATTTCAACAACGAACAAGAAATAGTTGACAAAAATAAGTGAAAACAAATTTCGAGATATAGTTTATAATGAGATTCTCAGAAGGTTGTCCCAGGAATCGCTCAAGAAGTCCTAACTGTGATTGAGTATTCTCCCATCCTGATATCCTATTTCCTATATCCTATCGCAGGCTCACAGTAGTAAAACTAAGTCGTTGTACTACCATGACATCATTTTAAATGCGAAACCTAACTTGCATGGGCTACCACAAAAATATGTCACGACCCATACCCAGATGTAGGGATACGAGTGCGTGATGCACGCCCAGCCTACACTGCAGCATCGATGGTAGAACACTGTCTAGGTCTACTATATAATCTAACACATCAGATAAACATGTATCATAACCTATCAAGATATCTCAACTCCAAAAGGAGGACAGATAACAATAATATCCATACTCAATCACAATAACTATAAAAAAGATAAATGGCATGATACTGTTATAAAGACATGATATGAATATCCAGAAGAATCTAACATAAAAATAATACAAGTCCCAATCTAGAGTCTAAGAGTCATCTATCTCAATTATAAAAGTCTCAAATAATAACATGACAAGTCATAAAGCTGGAGACAAATTGTAAGGCCCTAGGCTGAAAATACGTAGGACTAGGAGATCGTATAGATGCCACCTACGTATCGAGAGGACTCCAACCCAGCTCGAATACGTATAAGCTATATTGGTCAGGTAGTTGTATCTCTATATCACTATGATAATTCTATATCTCAATCGACTGAAGATAAATCCTTCGCAAGACCAAGTGTACTAATGTTGGTCAGACATCAACACACTAAATCCCACAGACAATAAGAATAGACAATTTATAATAAAGTGGACCAAAGTCTATTACAATTGTCTGAACAAGCTTATAAAGAATAAAGCTCGCAAAACTAGGCCATGTCAGCAGAATAAATTGACGCAAAAATAAGTATACTGTTAGAGGAATATAATGAAAGTATCAACCAAATATATACCTGAGTCATTACAGCAACACCACCTGGATCAACGAACTATTTTCTGCAGAAGAAACTACCAGGAGAGATCACCAGGTCCTCAAGGGAATAGCAAGATAAATAATATACAAGCCTACTTTAAAAGTAATAATATGCATGAAGAGACAATAAACAATACAAGAAATAATGACTGAAGAATACAAGAATAAAATATAAAGAAAATGGAATGCCGTCGAGAATCTTGCTAATAAGTGTGACTATGAGTAAACTGGGGTAAATCGTAGCTAGGTGGAGGCTCATGGCCCTATATATCGCAGCTCGGTGGGGGCTCACAACCTATAGTAAGTCTCTATCGCAACTCTGTGAGGGCTCACAATAGAAAGTAGCCAAGTATATTCATCGTCTATTACAAGGTCCTCGCATAGAACTACGAGTCAAGTCAATCAAGTCATCTCAGGTCAAGTCAAGTCCAAATGGTACAAGAGACGTAATCGAGTCAACGTCAAGGGATATGTCATATGCTAAACAATTCTATCACAAGATACATACATGAACATGATAAGAAAATATGACAAGTAATACAAAAAAAATGGGAACAACCTACGTGCATGTAAAATTAGAAAATAATAACGACATAAATCAGAAAAATATGCAACCAAGTAAAACATAAAAGAAACAACAGTATAGAAATGTATGTAGATACTGTAAAGAAATATGTAACAAAGTAAGACATAAAAGAAATAATAGTATAGAAATGTATGTCATGGGTGTCACTACCACATTTTAACTTGAAGATATTTTGGTCATTTGGTGAATTTTTGAATTTATTTGATTTATTGAATTGGTGATTGATATCTTTGACTTTGACTAGTTGAGACGTTGTAGACTAACCTAGAAGTTGACCCTAACTATGGTGACTTGGTTAGCAATGATGTGACCCTGGTCTAAGTTAAGTCAACTCTATTTTAGTCACTTAGAATCTAGTTTTAAATATGAGGATTGATAATAGGTGCAATGACTTATGACTTGTGATTTTTATAGGCCCATGACTTGAAACCCTAACCCTAACCCTAACCATGCCATAGTGGCCGACCATACCTAGGAATTCCCCCTATTTATAATCTCCTTTCCTTTGTTCTTGCCTCTTTTGTGCTCAACCAACTTTTAGGAAGGAAAGGTAAATCCCCATTTTCCAAATTTCTAATAAATCTATTTTAATTCTTTTTTCATACAAATCTTTTTCAATAGTTCTAATCACCCTCTATTTGATGATCATGGAGAGTAATTTTAGTTTTTGTGCAATTTGGAGGATTTGGCTAGCAATGGGAACCGTTTGATTTGGGGCTATTTCTTGATCCTTGCAACCTATAGGTAAACCCTTCAAATTCTATTTTAATTCTATTTTTCTTGCATGATAGCCTAGATCTAGGTGTCCCCTAGCCGTAGTGAAAGTTTGGTGTCCATTGTATTTGATTTCGTGTCCGTATCGGACACGTATCCATTTTCTAGTCTAGGTGTTTGATGAAATGCCACAACTAACCTTTTGTGCTGTTTTTAGAAATTTTTTTGAATGGATTTCTAGATCTAGGGTTTGACTTTTAATTCGTGTCCTTGGTCTGTGGTTTTGGAGTCGTGTCGTGTCCACACGAGGATATGAACACGCTGTACAGGCCGCGGGATACTGTCCTGCTGCCCGATGGTTGGTTCTTCGTGCATAGGACACGGGTACACGAGATTTTTGGGGAGAATGTCAGGGCAATGTCTGACATTAGTCTTCTAAAATTTGGGCTCGAGTGGTTCAGTATTCGAGGAGTTCTCCTCCTCGCATTAGTCGCACGCACACGCAGACACACACATTTTTGGCCACTGATACGTGGCTGGACACGACACGATACACGTTTCAGACACAAGGCAGTGTGTCAACCGTGTAGCCCATATGTGGGCTATATGTATGCACGGCCACGTATATCTACGTGGCCTGTGTCGGGTGTACGAGTCCTTGGACTCACCGTACGACACTGCGCTGTGTGTGCGTGTCTGTGTGTATTTGTAAGCTGGGACACGTCGTGTCCTGCTCCAACAGGACACGATACATCGTGTGTAGCTCATGTACACGTGGGCAACCCCTTACCCACCTTCACTTTTGAATTTCCTTGTGTTTCGATTTTGAAATTGGGTTTTTCCCAATTTATTGATACACAGTTTTACTGATTTGAATTCCTGAGTTTTAATTATTCTTTTACTGAATTCTAAATGATTTTGCAGTATTAATTCACCTACATATGTAAGGTTATGTACATGATTAGGTTTGTTGATAACAAAGGAATTTCGATTATAGGATTTTCGAATTGGTTTGGATTGAATGTGTTAACTGCTTAGGACTGTTGACTGATTTACAAAACTGTCACTTTGAATACTATGCTTAAATCCTGAGAATTGTTTCCTATTGACACAACCACTGGACTGTCATGACACTCACATTGTATACTTATTGCTCACTGATTTCCTGCATTTACACACAACCTTATCTACAGTTTTCCTGAGAACTATTTTCTACACACACACACACACACACACACACACACACACACACACACACACACACACATTACATTACACTGATTTTGACACACATTGTATTACACTGATTTTGACACACACTGCACCACACTGATTTCCTATACTCATTTACCCTACACACACATCACTGATTCAGTTTCCTATATACACACACATTGAACACACATTTGACACTCTTCACTAATCTGAGAATTACCACACATTCTCCACTGTTTTATACTAAACTGTCACATATTGCCACACACACACTAACACCCTAAAAATCTGAAAACTGTTTTCCTGTTTTGACACTACACACACACTGATTTCCTATGTTAGTACACACACACTCAACCATGTTAGTCACACACACATGTTAGTTTGTTACACACACTCATGATTCACTCTTCCTTTCTTCCTTCCCTCTACATGTATACATATATAAATTAATCTAGTACCTATACATATATGGCTACCCTATATGTATATTTACATGTATATATAAATGTGAATGTGACATATATATTGATTTGTATAATATATGCTCATATAGTTTTGTCTATATGTGATGTATAGTTTAGGCTATGGTACTATATTAGTGTGGCTTGTATTGTAGTTTGGTTAGGGACCTAGATTGACTTGTTAAGCCTATATTAGACCAACCTAGACTAGTTTAACCTTGTTTGACCTAACTAGACTAGAGTTGACCTAGTTTGACTGTTAGAGTTGACTAGAGTTAACCAAAGGTTGACTTTAGCCTAGATTGATCCCAAACATCATGTAGATGCATTGTAGTAATCTATTTTACTATTTTAGACATGTAGTGACTTGTACTATTCTATAGGAGCCAGACACCACTCCTCGGACAGTATATTCTTTTCAGATATTCAAGATACCAGGCGAGTACATTCTCTGATCATTTTATATCTTGTTTAGTTTTATATTTCCTGCTTCAGATTACTTTACTTGATGTTGACACGTTGGTAACACGGATTAGTACTATATGGATCTTTTCGTGCGATATTATCCCCTTAGCGGATACATCGGGTATTTCATGTTCGTGTACTTTATCATGAGCATCGTATACTCCTTGTATTTGTGACATTCGTGTACAAATTGTGTAAAATCATGTACTCTCATGTGCTCACTTGACCTTCGTGTATATTCCTTATCGTGTACAATAACATAACTTGACTGGATCCTTGTGTATTGATTGGGGGCGGGGGAGTAGAAGTGGTTATGTACTCAATCTTGTAGCTTATTTGTGTATAACCTCTGTAGATTACTGTTTTCCATAAATAAATTCTATTTATTTATTGTATTTCTGAGAAAATTATAACTATAGGAATCTGATCTAGAAGACGATCACTTTATCCCTTGGATGATGCGATGAAGAAGGCTCGGACCTCAAAGAACTTGGACAGCAACTGGGCAATCTCTCTGTTCTCTCTGAATTGAATTCGGTGTCTGTTGAAGGTGGAGAAACTCTCTTTTATAGAGTTCTGGATAACTGCTCTGGGCATACGCTCAGTCATTTACTTGACGTGTACATAACTGTAGGGACGCATGGCAAATTTTGGTGGAGACACGTTGGAGTGCAGTTGAGAGTAGTGGAGTATATCCAGGAGAGATTGATGGCATGAATGCCATGTTGCATAACTTCTAAATGAGTGGGTAACCGAATACAGGACACATGAGAACGTGTGTTGACTGTACATTTGAAGTCATTCTGAATGCATTTGCTTTGATACGCTGTCTTTTGGAGAAGTATGACTAGCATACGCTGTCTTGTTTGAAGAGGAGTCGTATGGAGTCCATACGCTATCTTTTGGATACATATGTCTTGCATACGCTGACTTGGATAGCAAGGAGTCATATGGAGTCTATACGCTCACTTGGGTGACAAGAAGTCGTATGGAGTATATACGCTCACTTGATGAGGAGTCGTATGGAGTACATACGCTGCCTTAATGAGGAGTCATATGAAGTCCATACGCTGTCTTGATGAGGAGTCATATGAAGTACATACGCTGTCTTGATGAGGAGTCGTATAACTGGAGAAGTAGACACGTGGCTGTCCTCAATCTTCTCGAATACGCCATATCTCCCAATAACTGACAAATATCTCTCGAGCGTCGTGTTACGGATATGACGGCTGATAGACTGTCAGAAATGACAGTAATGATGGCTGTGCATTCATGATGGCTAATGAGCTATCATCGTAAAAGACAAAATCAACTCTCAAAAATCCATACGATGGTTAATTCTCCCAAGACAGCTATTTTTTTTGCACGAAAGACGAAGTGTCAGATTTATTCCCCACTTAGCGTATGATGTGCTGTCAGTCGAGAAATAATAAAATATTCATTGAGCGTATAACTTTTACACTGAGCTTATGGCCTTTGGCTGAGCGTATGGCCTTTGGCTGACTTGGTCTTATGTCAGCGTGTCAGAATTTTTCACACCCTACGAGACCCCCTTCAAAGTTTTCGAACTTTATGATTTTCGAAAGTTCGAAATTACTTTGAACTCAAAGTGGGAATAAGTCTTGACACGCTGGCACGAGTTTGTTATTTCCTTGATATCAGTGCATATCTCTAGTGATTCTGTATTTGACAACGGCTGCCGTTTGGGCTTCTCATTCTTCTATAAATAGGCCTTTAAGAACTTAATTCCTTTCTTTACTTTTGCCTTCGTCTTCGAGAGAGAGAATCCAGAGCTCAAGCCTTCTTCTTCTTCAACCTAATCTTCGTCTATGGCACCCAAGCTCGATGCTGTCGCGAAGGGGAAAGGCAAGGCTCCTGCAGAGCCGTCTCGACTCGCCGAGCAGCGTCTTCCACGGTGCGAACTTCCGTTGAAACCCCTATACGGTGAGGATGGGGACGATGAACAGTAACCATCCCTTTTTAGGGCTCTGGTTAGGACAAAATTAGAAAACGTATCCCCTTTTTAGGGTCAATACGTCAGAAAATACACTTCCCTCTTTAGGGTTTAGTCGTATTCCATGTTTTTCGTCTATACGAAAAATATGTTTTGAGCGTATTTCTGTAAGATACGCGTATCTTTGATAGAAATGTCAAAATACGCTGATCTGAAGGAATACGCTATGTCAAGTTGTCTCGTTGAGATACGCTAACTCTCTTGTTAGCGTATTTTTGATGAACATCTTGCTAACCATACGCTGCTCTTTGGAAAATTCCATACGACTGCTTGCTTTGGTTAGACATACACGTAGCTGAGCATAGGTTGAACTTAGAATCTGTCATACGCTTAGGATAGACTGAGCGTAAGTTGATTTTTGAATATGACATACGCTTAGGATGGACTGAGCGTAAGTTGATTTTTGAATCTGACATACGCTTATGATGGATCGAGCGTAAGTTGATCTTTGAACTTGTCATCCCTTTGTATTTTTTTAGAGTTAAGGATTTTTAACCTCTTATTTTTCTTTTGTAGTGGATATTCTAGCCCAAGAAGCGCAGTTTAAAGGATGTGCAGGGAGCAATTATAAGAGTGACCTATCCCATGTCCACTTTCCACAGTTTGATGAACCTTCCACGAGAATAGCCATTCTGAAAAATCAAGAGAGCGAAACCCTGCTGAGTCTGATAAGTGGTCAACCACTGCAGAGTGTGGACAGTGTTACCCACTCAAAACCGACATTTCTATTCGGGGACGCTATTGACAGAAGCTCCCAGCCAGCCTCCGACAAAGTGTCATACTCGTATTACCGGGATGGTGATGAGACTCAGCCGATGTACTTGCCTGGATTGTCCAAGGGTATCAACATAGCTCGCTTATTCCATGCGAGTCACCAAAGGCACATGAAATGGGATATTACTCCAACCCGTCAAGCAAAAGCTGGATGGATAGGGTACAGCCAGGGAAGATTTCGCAGTGGTACTGAACTGCATGTTTCAGTCTTGCGAGGATTATTGCCAGTCATAATTCCCTCTGAGGACTCTGCACTTCTGATGCCGGTTAGAGTCCCGATATTCGCGAACGAATTTGCACAGCTAGAAAATGTTGTCTATCCGAAACAGTCCATGAGACTCACTGGTCTCGTGAACCCAGAGAATACCAGATGGACTGCTCTCGTGAGATGGATTATGAGAGATTATGGAGAACAGTTGAAGGTGATAGGCCTGTACGATGCCATCAAGTGCACTGCTTATGGTTATAGGCCGAACCCAGACTTGTTCCTGGCACTAGCAGAAAGGTATAACTACCGTACCAAAACTTTTATGACTCCGAGAGGCGAGATGGGATTCGCTCTCCATGAAATGGCATATATTTCTCAGTTGTCGACATGAGATATGCCGTATGAGGAATATATCCCGTTTATTGATAAAATGAACAAGATTTCTGACGCCAACCCGTTAATTCTTCATGTATTCGAAGAATTAATGTGCTACTATAGTATCTGTAAGGCCTTTTATAAGACAAAAGATATAGATTCAGGCTGATACTCTTCGAAGTGGATGGCCTACTTATTCCAAGGCCGCACCGAAGAAACTCAGAAAAAGAAGAAGACCGAACAATATATTGGTCGTTTTAAACCTCTGAGTCAAGCCGAAATTGACAAATTAATCCGGGAGACCATCCATGATGACATCATAATCGAAGAATATGAAGGCACCTATAAAGCTGGTGATAGGTTAGAGACCTACATAAAGCAAGGTGGCCGGGCTTTATCTGATGAAGGTCATCTGGCCGGGTTTCTATCCCTTTGGCTGAGAAGATTCGTAGTACCTGGCACCTGTTCGGCAGACAGGATGCACCGAGGAATCGTATTTGCAGCAGTCCGTCTGACGTTCGGGTACAGGATGGACTTGCTAACGGCGATGACATGCCGTCTGAACGTCGGTTTAAGAGCATATGCAGACAGAATCTTTAACCTAGCGAAGAAGAACCTTACAACTTTTCCTCGGGTAGAAATGCCCTTCACATTTTTGTACGGATGGCTGCTCCTCCACTTTGGGTCTCTTATGAGTGCTGGACTGGCCAGACCAGATGACACTTTCTTGGAAAGATACCGTCATACGCCAAAGTGGAATTATGACACCCTGACAGACTGCAGGACTATACTGAATAGGGGAGAACTATGGAGTTTCACCTGTGTTCCTCCGCCTATCGGTTATGAGACTATGCCTACGAAGATGATTGATGGCACCGGTGCCAATAAACTAGATGATGTTCAGCACGAATGGCTGAAGAGGATCAGACCATCCCACTTGGTCTGTCGCCATGACGACATCACTTATTTGGAGCCATATCTTCCGAGTAGATTTGCTCGGCAATTCGGCTATGATCAGTTGCATGTAGAGAATGCAACGACATGCTTCAACCACCAAGGCGGATTGATCGACGGTACGAGAGCCTGGATATATTATATTGCCAAAGGCGCCGGAGCTACCTTTACAATGCCAGATCCGGTGAATCATCGAAAAGGAGCTAAGATGTTGGCGTCTTATGCCAAGTTCTATGTATCTACGAATACATTTGATGAGAAGTTCAGCATCTTGGGTAAGAGCTTCATTTATGTTAATAAGAAATCAGCCAAGTCAACTCTGCCGGAAGATTGTCACGACCGAGAGGATCCTCTCGCTACTGACGAGGTTTATGAAGAAGTCTCAAGGGAGAATCTCTTTTCTGATGAACTTCATCAGCCACTATATGTACCGCTTGGAAGTGCCGAGAAGAGTGTATCTGCTGAGGGTACACCGAAGAGAAAGTATGGCAAGGGTGCTTTCGGGCCCGCTCCAAAAAGAGTTACTCGAGCAGAAGCTCGTAGTCATGTAGGAATTACTATCCCGGGGACTTCTCCTGCTTCGAGTCAACAAATCAGAGATGCTGACGGAGAAGGTAGTGACTCCGAAGACGATTATCCTACCATTCCACTAGTAAAAAGGGTAGGAAGAAGAAAAGTGGTAGTTTCAAAGACTAAATCTATAATTTGTCTTGATGCAGAAAGCCCCACCAATCGTGCTGAACGATTGGCTCGAGAGAAGCAAACTGCCCTTGCTTCTCAGCAAAGAGTTGAAGCGGAATCTTCTACTGCCAAGAAGATTATTGAAGTTTCCTCTCCTGTACCCTCGGAAATACAGCCCACGCAGGACACTAATACAGAACCTGCTGCGGAGGATGTGATAGAAGAATCGGCCGCTAAGCCATCTACCGATCGAACAATACCGGCTGCCGAGGATTCTTCCATGGTAGTGGATGAGTATGTTGAACCATCCGTACCTGCTGACACGGAGATGATTCCGTCGACGGCCGATGATACGCAGATAATCTGTCAAACTGCGGTAGAGGCCGAGATTCAAACTGAAACAGCTGATGACTTACTGGTTTCGAGAGAATCAGTGAAGGAAGTAACCACTCTCGAGCCACCTGCTGATTTAGCTTTGATTGATGTTTCGGAGAGCGACAAGGGTGAAGAAGAACAGGTTGACTATGAACCTTCGTCTCATTCCTTTGAAGATGAGGATATGGAGATTGAAGATGAGTCACCAAATAAAATCCATATCGACGAATTGAAGACAGCCGGCCAACATTCAGAGTTGACTCCAGAGCCAGAGAAACTTCTAAAAATAGAAGCCCATGTTCCGAGCACCTCTGGGGCAGGAAGTAGTGAAATGAAACCAGTGTCAGAAGACACTTTGAATAGACTACGAACAGGGCTGAATGATCCTAAAGAAATAGAGTACGAGCGAACTTCAGGTAATATTTTATCCAGTAAAGTTTTATCTTTTCTTGCTTTATTGTCTTTAATTTTGATCAAGCTTCTTTGATTCCAAAAGTTTTAGGAACTACACCAGCGATGAGCTCGACTCATGCTCCACCTGTTCAGACTGATGTTGGTGAGGGAAGCTCATATTTACCAAGTTCTCCAAAAGCACATACTTCTGTTTCCAAAATAGTGCCCATTCCAGCTTCTTCCTTCACAATGGCAGCAACTCCCGGTTTTGAAATGGGAATAGCAAGGACCCTGGCGATGTATTCAGATATTATCTATTCATATCTGGATACATTCTCCAAGCGATTTATGAAGGACGAGACTATGCCTTTCTCCAAACTCTGAACGACGATTAATTTCCCGTTTTTAGCTCTGCGACAGGTTGGTTATGAGACTCAGTATACTTTCTTTAAGCATCTCCTAGACGATTTGGAAGTAACCATCCACAAATACTGGGAAATCAAGAAAGAAGATATTAAATCCTTGACCGTGGCTGAGATTGCTCAACTGGAACGTGAAGCTCAAACCCAGCAGGCTGCTTTGAAAGAATTCCTCGCTTTGTCATCTGAGAAGTTAATGGCGAAGGATGAGGAAATCGTAATAACTCGTCAGAAGATAGAACGTCTGGAAACAGAGGAAATATCTAGAGCCGAAGAACTCCAAAAACTAAAGGAAGAATTAGCTCGTCTCCAGGAGCGCATTGCATCCGTAGAAAAAGAGCAATCTAATATTATTGCTGCTCGTATAGCTGAAGCTACCCGCTATCAAGTTCTACAGCAAGAGCGGAAACAGATGCAAGCTGAGCAGATAGAAGAAACTAATCGTCGTAGTTCTGTTATCATTAATTTTGACCAACAAATGGTTGCAATTGAAGCAACAGAGCGAATTCCTAAAGCTCATGAAGAGAAGATAAATAGTGTACTTGCTCGTATTCAGGAGATAATTACTCCTTCTATTCAATAGATTTTTCACACTTCTCATGTCTTGAATTTTTTTTTATACTCACTTGTAATCAGTATTTTGATTTTGACTGAGGAAATGAGCACTTTGACCTGATTTCGATTTTGTGTATGATGTTTTTGTAGAAAATATATTCAGAGGTAAATAATACATGACATATTTCAATAGAATAAAATATACAAATGAATTTTATAATTTCATCAGATAATATTAAACCAAAAATTTTAGTTTAATACTGATTAGAGAAAACAGAATTCAGATATAAAGATATCTTTGAACTCAATTTTCCATGATCTTTGGACTCGGAAATTAAAAGACTAGATATCATTTTCATAGAATAGAAAATATGATACTGAGATAGAAAATTCAAAGGTAATATGGACGTAATTTTCTATATGAGATCTTTATTAAATCCACTGGGGATCTAATAAGACAGAATATCAAATTCTCTGGGAAGATGATATGTGGTAGAATATCAATTTCCGCTGGAGATAACGATATCGAGCCGACTTTTGTGGGAAAGAATAAATTCTGATTTTATATTTGCTGGGGAATAATCGCAGCAGATGAAAATATCATATATTAACGAGATTTATACATAATATTTCTTTAAGAATTTGCCGTTGATAGGCATCATCGTGACTTTACCATCCATAGAGGTAAGCTGATATGCTCCGTTTGAGAAGACTTTGTTTACGACGAATGGGCCTTCCCATTTCGCGTCGAACTTGCCTTTGCTCATATGTGTCAAAGTCATCGGACGTTTGACGGTAAGAACAAGTTCTCCTTTCCGATATGCTCTGACTTTCACCTTCCGATTAAAAGCTTTTGAAATTCGGGCCTGATACAGCTCGATATTTTGTTGAGCGTACAATCGCTTTTCGTCTAGAGCTTCTAGTTCTTGAAGTCGAAGATGATCATTGTTCTCCGTTGTAAGTTCATTGGAGATTGCGATTCTCAGAAAAGGAATCTGGATCTCAAGGGAAAGGACAGCTTTACACCCGTATACCAATGAGAAAGGCGTACACCCGGTCGCATTACAAACTGTGGTGCGGTAGGCCCATAAACATTCACCGAGCTTCTCGCTCCAGTTGCGTTTGTTAGAAGAAACGAACTTTTTCAGGAGTTTGATGATGGTTTTATTGAAAGCTTCTGCCAATCCATTAGCTGCTGGATTATATGCTGTAGAAGCTAGGTTATTGATTCGATGGTCGTCGCAGAATCGAGTAAATTTCTGACTGACGAACTGTGGTCCATTATCATGGATAATACGTCGAGGAACACCAAATCGATAGAAGACATGGTACTTGACGAAGTTGATGACGTTGGAAGTTTTGACTTCGGATAGCGGGATTGCTTCAGCCCATTTGGAAAAGTAGTCGGTTATTGCTAGAATAAACCGGTGTCCTTTTGATGATGGTGGGTTGATGGGACCAATGATGTCCATGCCCCAGGCCTCGAAGGGCCATGATACTGCTGTCGGGTGTAAGAACTCTGACGGTTGATGGATAAAGTCTGCATGGATTTGACCCGACGATATAGTGTCTTTGTCGTATGATTATAATAGAATCTGAGAGATCGACGCCGGATAGACGCTGCTTCGCTCGGATTATCGGGAAGTATGTCATACAATACAAAGTCTAGAAACAGACATCTCCAGTCTTCGGTCATGGCTTCTGTTTTGTTGGAAAAGACGTATTCCATAGTAGAATCGGAAGAAGACGAGGATGCTCTGTCAAACCCTAATCCAGTGTTAAGGTTAAATTCATCAGGGTTGAGAGAATTTTCGTCTGGGTCATGGGAAAAACCCAAAGCCAAATTATTCTCGACGTAGAATAGCTCCCGGTTATAAACCACTATCAATTGTTGACGTCTGACCGGTATGGCTAGTACAGCGGCAAGATTAGCCAAAGCATCGGCTTCTGTATTACAGGCTCGTCGAACGTGTTTAATAAAGAAACCTTCAAAGGAAGAGGCCATAGAGAGTGCTGCTCGGTAATAAGGTATCAAATCCTGATAACGGACTTCGTATGTACCTCTGATTTGATTGACGATAAGTTTGGAGTCTCCATAAACTTCTAAATACTGAATATCCAGATGTTTAGCAAGTTGAAGACCGATGAGTAACGCATTGTATTCGACTACATTGTTTGAACACGATTGATCCAAAGAATAAGCCCTCTGAATAGTCAGCCCTTCCGGGGATACAAGAACAATCCCGACTCCGGCGACAATATCGCCATTGGGACCCATTCTAGACGCTCCATCAAAGAATAGACGCCAGGTAGGAGTTTCTTCAGAAACCTGATCTGAATCCATAACTTCATCTGGAATCTCATCGTATAATTTAGAATCCTCTGGAACTGCATGAGCTGCCAGAAAATCAGCAAGAGTCTGTCCTTTAACTGACTTTTGAGGAATATAATGCATGTCATATTAAGCTAACAAGATTCCCCAATTAGCCAGTCTGGAGTTGAGAATACCGGATTTCTTCATCATAATCCTGATGGGATTCACTCTGGAAATGACATGAATCGTTTGACCGATGATGTAATGTCGCGTCTTCTGAACGGCAAACATTAATACTAGGCATTCTTTCTCAATTGGAGAATAACGCGGTTCAGCACCTGTCATTGTGCGACTGAGGTAATAAATAGCCTGTTCATGGCCATCTTTGTTTTTTTGGGCGAGCAATGCACCGAGAGAATGATCCATGGCTCGAACATATAGAAGGAATGGTATTTCCGAGACGGAAGGTACCAAAACCGGAGGGTTCATGAGGTACTGTTTGATGTCGTCAAATGCTTTTTGATATTCTTCGTTCCAGACGAAGGACACACCTTTCTTCAAAAGTTTGTTGAACGGTCTGCAGCGTCCTGATAAGTTAGAGACAAATTTCCTGATATAAGCAATTCTTCCTTGAAATCCTCGTAGCTCTTTTAAGGTGCGTAGAGGACGCATCTCTTGGATGGCTTTGATCTTCTCGGGATCCACGTGTATACCTTTAGCGGTAATGACGAAGCTGAGAAATTTACCACTAGAGACGCCCAGGAAGGACTTAGTAGGGTTCATCTTAAGTTGATGTTGACGTATTAAATCAAAGATAGTCTTTAAATCTTGGATATGATCCTCCTTTTGTCGACTCTTGACTGCAATATCATCAATGTAGCATTCGACTATTTTTCGGAGATGTTCGCGGAATATAGTGCTCATTGCTCGCTGATACGTTGCTCCTACATTTTTGAGACCAAACGGCATCACTGTGTAACAGTATGTACCGATCGGCGTTCTGAAGAAAGTATGTCTCTCGTCGTCTGGAAACATTTTGATTTGGTTGTACCCCGAATACCCATCCATAAATGACATTCGTTCGAAATCACACGTGTTATCGATCATGACGTCGGTGATTGGAAGAGGGAACTCGTCTTTAGGACAAGCCGTATTGAGATCGCGAAAGTCTATACAGACTCGGATCTTGCCAGTCTTTTTGAGAACAGGAACAATGTTAGCCACCCACTTAGGATGTTGTTCCTCTCGGATAAATCCGGAAGCCATAAGCTTGTTGACTTCAGCTTCAATTATATCCATAATGTCTGGACGAAATCGTCGCTGTTGTTGTTTGACCGGTTTAGCATTCGGCATGATATTAAGTTTGTGCGTTGCGATCTTCGGATCTAGCCCTGGCATATCCTCATAGCTCCAGGCGAAGACATCGATGTAATCATGAATAAGCTTGATCATGTCTTGCTTATATATTTCTGAAAGACTTTCGCTGATGAATATTGGCTTGGGGCATCCCTCCTCACCAACATCAATTTGGATCAATTTATCTTCAGTAGGAGGTTCTCTTTGCTCGAACCTGAATTCCTATTGGTTGTCTAATCTTTGAGCCCATTGTTCCGATTCGGGTGATATTTCAAAATCATCTTCATCTTCATCATTTTCTTGCGGACCGTTGGCAGAGACCATATTGGCGGATAGAGTAGAACGAAGAAAATTGCCAATACTTGTGTCGGAATCCCAAGAAAAGGAATCGAAAGAATTAGATCGTTCATCTCCGTCGGATTCTGGATCCTCATGGACTGTGTTGATGAAGGGGGAAGGAGTAATGTAACCCAATCCGCTTTTTGTCCTTCCGTATTTCAAGGGAGGAATTCGAACAGGCATTCTTCTTCCTTTTCCACTATCGAGGCCAGTTCTGAAGTCATAGCCCATGTTCTTGATAATATTTTTGGCCTGCTGACTGTAGCGACGTAGTTGTAACCTTCCGGTATCATCGTTTTTGTCGTCGTCTTCCAGATTAGGAGGATTCTGGGACCCCTTGCAGAAGAATATTGGAGCTTCTCCTGACTTTCTAATAGGAATGTAAACCTCCTAAATTTTCAGAGAATTTTTAAAATTATTATTTTTTTTTGAAGAATAGCTTGTTAATCTATTTATTTAAATAATTAATTAATTTTTTCTAATCAGGGTTTAATTTATATTGTAAATATATATATAGATGCAAGATTACTAAATATTGTTATTTGTTAAATAAATGCTGTTACATTAATTATTAAATTATTTATAAACTCTAACCAAGTTTCATATAGATTTATTATTAGATTATATTTATATCAATAATTAAATATATATAGTGTTATTATTCAATTGGTTTTATTTTTAGATTATATATATATATATATATACTTATATAGATGTGGTGTTAAAATTTCTAGCAACCAAACCCATTCCTTAAGTTTAACCCTAACTTAGGCCCAACCCAGTATGGTCCTATTCATTTGGATCTCCTTCATGCATATATATATATGCATCTACTCTCAACCCTAACCCTAAACTTGCCTCCACACAAACCACCAGCCCCCCTTCATCACCGCCACCCTATCCCTCTCTCTCTCTCTCGTCTATCTCCTTCCCCCCTCACCCGGAGCCCCGCCGTCGACGACGAGACGCGACGCTTTCCGCGCCCGCGTGTAGCAGCCGGCGCCCCCCGCGCGCACTGCAGCCCGGCCGGCCCCGATCCGGCGGCCCCCTCGCGGCGTTCCACCCCCCTGCGGCGTGGCGAGGTAACCCCGACCCCCCGTGGCGCTGTCACGTGGATTAAATCCTCTTTGCATGCTTTAAACCAAGTTTTAATAATTAAATTCTGAATATTCAGATTATTGTAAGGATTGTTGTGATGAATAAATTGATGATTAATTAGATCTAAATATAGGAAATCATTGGTAAATATGTAGGGGTTCTACCCTAATTTTCGTGTGATTTAATATCAATTATTGATATTTATTTATATTTAATTATGAAGTTTCAATGTTAGTAATTAATTAAATGTGTTTTCTGTTTTAATTTTTATGTAACATTTTGATTACGAATTAGAGAAAACTTTGTACATGAAAAAGTTTGTATAATTAATATAGTATTTTAAAATAATTTTTCCAGAATTTTTATAATTTAATTTATAATTATTTTATGTGAAAAACAGAGAATTTACACTGTTTAATTAATTCCGTTTTGATGCTTATTATTTAATTAATAAATAATTAAATAATATAACTTATATGGAAAATATAGATTTAATTATAAAGTAAGTTATGGAAATTTTTCCAGAATTTGATTGGTGTTTAAAATATTATATTTTATCTTGGAAGTTTTGTATTAATCAAATTGAATATTAAATATTGTTTTCAATTTATCTTATTTATTTGGTTAGTAATTAAATAATACTTATTGAATAGAAAATGTTTGTAATAGCATGTTATTCTGTAGAAAAATAATTCCAATATTTATTTATTATTATTTATAATTATTTTGATTTAGTTGAGTAATTTCTAGATTTATTACATAAGTTGAATATATTATATAATTAATTGTTATTAATTATATAAATATTGTAAATTTTGTGAAGTGATATGATTCTGTTAGAGATGTGTAAATATGGTATTTAGGAATTTATTTTATGTATTTTAGATATATTTACGAATTTTTAAGACTTAAAAGTATTTTTGAGAATCATGTTTAGGTTTATGTAATAAATTGTGTAATAATTATTTATTGATTTAAATAATTATTAATTTTGTGTTACTACTGTTAATTTAGTTTTAATGATTAAATTTAAGGTTGGTGGTGATTTATTTGGATTTATTTAGAATTATTAAGTACTTATTGTTATTATTCAACTAGTTATTTAATAAATAGTTTAATGGTAATAATTCATTTTCTGTAAAATATATATATAATATATATTTATTATTCTGATATTATTTAGTTTATTATTAAAATAGACTAAAAATGATTTTTACGGATTTTTACTATTTAAGTTAGTATTATTAGGAATTGTGTATTCATGTGTGTATTAAAATGGTTGGTTAATTGATTATCATTAATTAGTTAATTAATTATTAAATATTTAGTTGTAAATAAATTTCAGAATATAAATGGTATGATAATAAGTATGGTTACCTACTTATTATTGTATAATTATTATTCATAAAAATTTGATACTAGTTAGCTAGTAGTACTAGATTAATTTAAATTATAGATTACTTAGCAATTAAATGAATTGTTTAAATTGTTTAATTAGTAATTAATTAGAGATAAATTTTGTTTAGGATTATTTGCTTCTCAGGACTCGGACTCTACTTTGGACCCAGATACTCAGTTGCTGGACACATGCAAGTACACCTTGCTTGATTGTATATTTTTGCAGTTAGTTTATGTTACATAGTTACTTCTCAGTTGTGTGCACGCGTCTAGTAGTAGTAGACTTATCCCGTGTATTATGAAGGTATGTGGTACCTTCTAGCCGGACATCGTATCATACACGATCACTATATGAGTGAGTTGAGAGCATGGATTTGTGTGTCGACTGATCATTGGCACGTGAGTTCGCGTCTGGTCTAGTGGTTGGTACAGGTCTACTTATATATACTATGACGACTTACATATTATTTGTACCGCGTATACGGTATGGATATACATTGGGTGGGGAGAGTCTACTAGTGGTATATGAGAATTTTTGTTTCCAATGGACGCTGGATGCTCGTAGCCCCTCGTTTCTCAAACCGTAGAACGCTTGGTGGCCGTTTCTTCTTCTTCTTCTCCCCCTCTTATGTGCCACTAGAGATGTCTCGAGTGCATTTTACACATAGATGGTTAGTTTACCTGTCGTATGTTGTATGATATATCCTGTCCTTGTTTGGTTGGGAAGATGTTATGTTACATTTTGTTCTAGTTATTTATATACTGTCTTGTACTATCATGCATGTCGATTTCTTGTGTACTTGTTACGTCCCTCTGAGGACCTGGCACCTTTTCCAGATTGGGACGAGCACAGGTACCGACGGACTACGGAGATTGGAGACTTTTGCTGACGAGGACTTCAATATTGAGCCTCGTGAGTTTCTTGAGTTCTTAGCTGATTTCTGCTAGTGGCTATCTATTTCTTTTCTGGTTCAGTTGTACTCTTTTAGTAGTTCTTTTTCTGTGGATGAGATTAGTATTTACCTGCCTGTATTGTTATTTAGTTGTTGCTTCAGCGTACTACGATCGAGTATAGTCCATTAAATTGGGGTTTTTCTATACTTGATCGTACAGCTGGCACGCCACGTGTTTCTGGTCCCACATATTTTAGAACCGGGGCGTGACAAGGAACAAGGAAGTATAAATTTTGTACAGACTCTAATGATACTTCTGTATGAAGAGTTTGAACAACTCCTATAGTTAGTGGCTCTAAGCTATCTAGCAAATGTAAATAACTTTGTACATGATTACAAATATTAATATACTGTAAAGGAGATGCTTTATTAATATCAGATGCTATATTTACAGAAGAAGGCTGAGCCTTAGTAGATTTAGTCAAATTAATGACTAAAGGGGGAGAAGAAGAGCGAGCAGAAGTTTTGTTTCGATTAGGTCGATAACAAAAGGCTCAGAAAAGGTGAGCTCCCTTGAAGAGGATTGTGGATAAGTAGTACGTCCACTGACTGGAATGACTAGAGTATCTGGTCTAGCCTGAGAAGATGGTGAGAGAGTGGTGCGTCCACTGACAGGGATTATCAGCGAACTTTGTGGAGCTTGGGAAGGCAATGAAGTGGTACATCCACTGACATGAATTATCAGTGGGCTTTCTTCAGATGATTTAGTAGACCGCGGATGAGTGATACGCCCTTTTACAGGAATAACAAAAGTGTCAACTTTCGATGTCTCATCATTATCCATAGCTTGTAAGACTTTTGAATACTCATCTTTGTACATGGGAGAGTCACTGTAGTAAGATTCGACTCCTCTGAAAGGATTAATGTCCGCGACTTCCTTTTGAACTTCTCCCTTTTCATCAATGTATTTGAAGCACTGGTGAAGAGTGGAGGGGACGATATTGTGTTCATGAAGAAAAGGTCTTCCCAAGAGCAAGTTGTAAGATCCAACTAACTCGATTACGTAGAATGTGACACTCGCCCGGAATTGCCTATTTGTATTTTTAGGCGAATTTTCCCCAGAGGTTCGCTCTTGCCTTGATTGAACCCTAAAATGGTAGTGACTGTCTTGACTAGATGATGAACTGGAATCCGTAAGGCATCCAAGAGACTCTTAGGTATAATACTTAGAGCTGATCCTGGATCAATTTGAATACGGTCGACCTTCATCGTGTCAATGTACCCAGTGAAGTAGAGAGGCCGATCATGACGATTGTCCTCTAGAAGCATATCGTCTTGGGTAAAAGTGATGTTTGGAATGATTTCCAAGACACTGTTGCAATGTAGGCAAGTCACCGGCTCTAATTCCGGCTTCTTCAGATGAGTCGGCAAGAGTCTGCTTGCAGTAGAGCTTCACTTAACATTTTTCGAGTTTCCTTGGATAAACGTAAAAGTTCGAAGATGGACAACCTAGCTGGAGTGTTAGCAAGTTGAGCCAGAATGTCAAAATTATATGGCTTCTGCAATCCGGGAGAAAGAGACTTCTTGATTGGTTTGTCGAAGCGGGCAGGTTGCTTCCCTTTGTCGGCTGTTGTTGGTTTAGAGGGAATCGTCTCAGCAGGAGCATTTAAAGGTCCTTCGTTAGAGATGGGTGCTGGAGCTGCAACCGGAAGGACATCAGAAGTTTCCTCAGGAGCTTCAGCGTAATCTTTCAGATATGTTTTTCCTAACCGGGTTCCGGCGAGAGCTTCGACTTCAGGCTCAGGTTCAGAGTCTACCGAAACCATATTGCAATCCTTCATCTTGTTCTTGGTTTTTTGGTGCTTGATAAGAGCTTCAGTCCAGAAACCGAGGCCAACACGGGATTGATTATGTCTCAAAGTGAGGGCTAGAGGTGCTCGGAGTCCTTTGTCGGAGCTTAAACCAGGAGCAGTGGCTAGATTATAACCCATCTTCGCCATTAATTCACGAGATTCTGAACTATATAGATGAAACGCAGGTTTGTATCTGTCTTCGGATTGAGGTACAGTTTTTACCTCTGTAGGGGGTGACTTTCCTGCTAGGATGAAAGTAGAGGTTAGAGAAAGATTGGGTGTGATGCTAGAAGTCATATGGCATGACTTAGTCTTCCCAGGTTTCTTTTTAGACAGAGGAGCCTTCCGAGGAGAAGAGGAAGACGTCTCGAACTCCGTCACTAAATTGGGGTGGATCCACATAATCTCTTCCTTTTTAGTGGTGACGGGAACAAGTCCTTCATTCTGGGCTGGTGGAATATTCACAACTTCAAGGGTTGCTTTGGGGATAGGAACAATTCTATTTTCCACCAATAACGGAGGGAAGTCACCGAACTGCATCGAAATCACATTTGATGTGACTATTTTGTCTTTAGGTGTTAGTGTCACAGCTCCTGATTTGATCATTTCTTGGATCTTTCCTTTTAATACGAAGCAAGACCGGATTGTATGACCCAGCATTCTGTGATATGGACAGTATTTTGGATGATCCATCTTGTTGGCTTCATCAGGCTTTTTGATATCTGGCAGTTGTATCTTGTTACCTTTAAGTAAACATTCGAAGATGCCTTGAACATCGTCGTCGTCGAAAGAGTATTCTTCCTTCGGCCGAGGAGGTCTCTGCTGTTGATTTGTTGGAGCTGGGGTAGCTTGGGCAGATATTACCTCTTGATTGTTGCTCTGGAGATTGACTTCGAGAGTCTCTTTTCCTTTGCGATTGTTGGATCGTGCACTATTGCTAGTATTTTGACTTGATTCTTTGGGAGTCATGTGTACCCCCAGACCTTTGAAAGTCTCAGCACTAACTTCGGCAGCTTTGGCACTGACGATGAAGGAAGGCCAATCTTGGAACTGAGTGGATCCTGTCCACATGCTGATGATTGGTAAGAGGTTCGACTTACAAGTTTCGATAGTGACGGCATCGGGAGTTCCGAGAGGCATTTTTAGAGCTTCTCTTCTGAATCTTTCAATAAAGCTCTCAGTGCTTTTATTATTTTTCTGTTTGATTCATATAAGGGATAACATAGTCATGTCGTTAATGCCTTCATAGAATCATTCTAGAAACATCTGTTTGAACCCGGCAAACGAAGTAATGCACCCATCAGGGAGACTTCGATACCATTCATAAGCGGTTCCTTTAAGACAACCAACAAATACCCGAGTGAGGAGGGCATCGCTCGGTTGCAGCTGATCAGTCATTACCTCAAAGTGATTAATGAACTGACTTGGGGAGGTGGTCCCATCAAAGAAAGAGATGGTCGGAGGCTTGTATTTTGGGGGGTACGATACATCCTTCCATTGTATAGGGTAAGGCTGCTTGATACCTAATCTTTGTAAGCCGTCCTTTTGCTTGAACGCTTCGAATTGAGATCGAAGATTCTTCAACTCTTCAGTGACTGCTCCGGAAGATTGCGGTATCGTTGCTTGTTAGGTATAATTGGAAGGAGGGACTGCAGTATATGTACCACCCCCAGCTCCGGACTGACTTGGAGTAGGCTGTACATGAACATTAGACTGTACCCCCGGAATAGTAGAAGATTCCAGGTTTGGGGCAACAGGAGTATTTAATACCACTGGTGGTACTGTTTGTTGAACTTGCTGAGTTTGTTGCTGAGCTTGTATAAGAGTATGCATAGCAGTCAATGTATCCGCCATGGCTCGTAACTATTGTTCCAAGGAAGAAATCCTTTGTTCATGAGCCTCAGTGCTAGTCGAAGGTTCGTGATTGCCATCTACCATATAAGTGGTAATCATTCGAGGTATCGATGATGAAACAGTCTGTTCCGAATCATCGCTATGAGAGTCAGCATCTTTCCCGAGGCTATTCACGGGAGTTAATACTGGGAAGTTGGACTCTCCTAGGAAGTCCTCCGTGGTCTCAGGATTATCATCTGGATGAGAAGAAGAAGAGATCCTAGTCGAAGCTCTGGTTCTGGATCTGGTGCCGAGGTAAACACCGTCTTCAGAATCTAACATAGAATCAGATCATATTCTACCCCCAATATTTCTGGAGGTCATGTTGACGGAAGCATAAAGAGGTTCGTCTTCGTCTGGTATTGGTTCATGTTGAATCCGTTCGAAGACAGATCATCTTTTCGGTGAACAACAACACTGGATCACGACCCGAGGTTGGAAGTTACAACAATGCTCTTCATGACGAATATGAGCAATGTCAGAGACATATGGAGTGTTGATTCTCCGCTTGTTTTACAGATGTTTCCGGAGATCTGCAAAAACAGACTGGAAAGTGTTTGAAGATAGTCTCTGTGTAGAAACTTGTCTTTTATTCTTCCGTCTTTTTGGTTCTTGAATGTATAAAGACCGATTGATCTGAGCGATATAGTTCTTAGCATATTGTGCATCAGGGTCCATTATACTTGTCCCAGTTTGATAAGGCTTCTTTATGTCAGAAGTAGAATCGAGACGATTCCGGTTAAGCTTGTTACGAAGGTCCATAGGAGGTACAACTTTGGTATCAGTCCTGGATACTTGCAATTTGCCTTTCTCGGATCGGGAAATTTTGAGAGAAGGAAGATGAACATTATTCCGACTGGAAGTCGGTAATAATCCATCTTTAGAGGAAGTAGCCAAAAGGCATTTTCCTTTGTTTGATCTAGTAAGAGTACTAGTCAAATTAACCCCAGAGATAAAAACCTTAGGAGCAGAGGAGTTGACTAAAGAGTCGTTCTCCTTGGTTGGCACAAGATGTGCAAACTGTGGGGGAATCTTCAGAGAATTCTTGTCATACGCTGCCTTTTGACTAGCGTATGGTTGGTCAATGATTGCCTTACGCACAGAGTCATTAATGGCTAAAGAGCCGACTGCTGTCGTAGGAGTAGAAGAGACTTTGACATGTCCAGAGATGGGTTTCCTTGGACACGCTGACTTGGCTAAAGAACCCATTTTGTCAGCGTGACTAGGAGAAGCCACTGTTGCTATATTCAGAGAAGCCGAGGCGTGCTTCGCTGAGGTTGGAGACGTGTTCTTGTCAGCGTGGGAAGTAACAGAAGCGTCTCGGGCCGCCGCAGAAGACTTAGGGACATAGAAAGAATGTCCCTTCTTGGCAGAGAGAAAAGCGGAGGAAGCCGTTCGGCCCTCCTTCGCCTTGAGCATTTCTTCGTAAGCAGATTGGTCGAATTGTACGACCATCATCTTCTTCGTCGAACCGATCGACGAAGTATCGCATTGAATTGTTGTTATCTCGTTATAGGAGACAGCTTTCTCCAGCAGAGTCGTTAATTTATTTTCCATAAATAAATTCTATTTATTTATTGTATTTTTGAGAAAATTACAACTATAGGAATCTGATCTAGAAGACGATCACTTTATCCCTTGGATGATGCGATGAAGAAGGCTCGGACCTCGAAGAACTTGGACAGCAACTGGGCAATCTCTCTGTTCTCTCTGAATTGAATCCGGTGTCTGTTGAAGGTGAAGAAACTCTCTTTTATAGAGTTCTGGATAACTGCTCTGGGCATACGCTCAGTCAGTTACTTGACGTGTGCATAACTGCAGGGACGCGTGGCATATTTTGGTGGAGACACGTTGGAGTGCAGTTGAGAGTAGTGGAGTATATCTAGGAGAGATTGATGGCATGAATGCCATGTTGTATAACTTCTAAATGAGTCGGTAACCGAATACAGGACACATGAGAACGTGTGTTGACTGTACATTTGAAGTCATTCTGAATGCATTTGCTTTGATACGCTGTCTTTTGGAGAAGTATGACTAGCATACGCTGTCTTGTTTGAAGAGGAGTCGTATGGAGTCCATACGCTGTCTTTTGGATACATATGTATTGTATACGCTGACTTGGATAGCAAGGAGTCATATGGAGTCTATACGCTCACTTGGGTGACAAGAAGTCGTATGGAGTATATACGCTCACTTGATGAGGAGTCGTATAGAGTACATACGCTGCCTTGATGAGGAGTCGTATGAAGTCCATACGCTGCCTTGATGAGGAGTCGTATGAAGTACATACGCTGTCTTGATGAGGAGTCATATAACTGGAGAAGTAGACACGTGGCTGTCCTCAATCTTCTCGAATATGCCATATCTCCCAATAACTGACAAATATCTCTCGAGCGTCGTGTTGCGGATATGACGGCTGATAGACTGTCAGAAATGACAGTAATGATGGCTGTGCATTCATGATGGCTAATGAGCTGTCCTCGTAAAAGACAAAATCAACTCTCAAAAATCCATACGACGGTTAATTCTCCCAAGACAGCTGTTTTTTTGCACGAAAGGTGAAGTGTCAGATTCATTCCCCACTGAGCGTATGCTGTGCTGTCAGTCAAGAAATAATAAAATATTCACTGAGCGTATGACTTTTGCACTGAGCGTATGGCCTTTGGCTGAGCGTATGGCCTTTGGCTGACTTGGTCTTATGTCAGCATGTCAGAATTTTTTACATCCTACAATTACTCGTGTACAACATCGTGCCATTTACATAACCATATTGTGCTCTAAATCACTAGTCACTTACAGTTCTTACCTACCATATATATATTTCCAGTTTATAAATATCTCTCATGTTTTCATGTACATCATGTTGTTCTTTCAGTTTCACGTATCTTACTCTCTAGTATGTTTATATTTCCTAACCTGTTATGATTTGTTGAGATGTATTATGCTCGCTCCTGCCTGACTGGACATGTTAAAAATATTATAGAGGATGAGGACGAGGCGTTCTGTTCCACATATTATGGGACTACCTTAAAGGATTGCTGTGACATGGACCAGCAGCATGACCCCTTAGCAGTGGATGACACCCCTTTAGTCAAGGATGTCTTTTCATTGTATTTACTCTGGATTACTGTATTTGAGATTTGAGATGTTATCTGGATTTGTGATATCTTAGACACTTAGACCTCTATCTGGTTGTATCTCTGTGGATTCATTTCATTTCATATCTATCTATCTATCTTATCATTTTCTGCCTTAGATGTGATTGAGACTGTATTCTGTTAAGTCACCTCCATTCGGAGTGTATATACTGTACAGGTACCTTATATTGTTAGATGTTGTGACCTACAGCGTTCTACCGCCGATACTGCGGCATAGGTTGAACGTAACCACTTCTCGTGCCCTTACTCTAGGGTGCGGGTCGTGACAGTAGGCCCACCAAAATAGCGTTCTGGTCGACCTTTTCAGAATCATACCAAACTTGGCTCACAGGACCAAAAAAATGATACGAGCCCAGTGACACAAGTTTCGTCGCGATGTGACAAATGTGCACAAAGTAATTAATTTTTTTACAAAGGGGCTGATACGGTGTACCTCTACCGATATGCCTCAAATTCTTCATGAGTCCACATGTTCGTAACATCCGTACGCACCTTTTGATGCTTGTCACTTCTCGTTCCCAAAATACATAATTTTTTTGTATTTTTTTTGTATATGGTATCCGGCACCTGGATCTTCATTGCATGTATCCTGTATTTGTACCTGGTCATAGCGTGGAACAATATCTTATCACGGATTAGTGTGCCATCCGTTGTCTTTATTTGATTGTAGGCATAGTTTACTATTTCGATGATAGGATTTCTGGACCGTGTTGTGGTTAAATTTTTATTTAAATAAATAATTTAATTAGTTTTATCATGTAGCATTTAACATGTCATTAGTCATATGGTTAGGACATGCTTAGAATTAGGTTTTAGTTGAGCCAACCGATCCCACTATAAATAATCTTTTTCTCTCTTTCTCTCTTCTCATTCATTCTCATTTTTATTTTAACCTAAAGCAACCCACAAGCAAGTACATCTTGCACAAATGAGAGACCATCTTGCTCATTTTACTTTCTTTGATGTTGTTTTGATTTTTTTTAGTTTATATTATAGTTCTCTACATTCTTTACATGTTTAGTACTTGGTATTTTCGATTTTAATGGCTAGTTTTGTGTAGATCTAAGTTTCTAAAACTAGAGTTTTATGGATTTTTGTCACGACCCGCACCCGGATATTCGAGCACAAGTACATGGGCCATTCCTAGTCTACACCATAGTATCGACGGTAGAACGCTGTCAAGTAACCAATAAATGTCTACAATATCTAGATGATCTACAACGACAATATGTACTCCAATCACAAGCATCTAAGAAGATATGAAAGGGATAACAATATCACTAGAACAACTAGAATCTACAAAAGATCATATGAGACAAGAATGTATCAGAGACAAACAATAATAAACTAAAATAGCTACCAGGCCTAGAACTCCTGGGAGACAACTCACGGTGAAAGAATATCGAGATCTGCCTCAGGTAGCATCATCCTGCAGTCCAATAATGTAGGACATAACAATTTCTAAAATTTTGTCAATGTATCCAGTCAGGATGGAAACGAGTACATCAAACAACAGTTCCAAATGAATTGACAAATACTATAAGAGGCAATTATAATGGAATACAAGATGAAATATCAAGACTGAAAATAAAACAGTACATGTGAAACTGGATATCATGTCAGGGTGTAAAATACCGGAATGTAAAGCAATACAGGAATATCTGATGTACAAAGTAAATATAAACTGTGCTTTGAGATATTAGAACGTTATGTGATTGGCTTGGGTCAGGATCAGGGTGTTCCATTTGGTCGGCTATGAACAGAAAATATATATGTAGGATCAGGCCGGCCACAATGGAAAGCTATGCACAAAAAGTATCAGGTTAGGCTACACCCTACGTGCAGTGAGGGTGGAGCTTTGCACATGAAGTAATAGGAGGGGTATTGATCACATAACCTCTAATAACTCCCCATCCCCGAATAGTATAATGGATCCGGACATAACACGTCATGACACGAGATTCAAAAGCAGGGGGTCAAGTAAAACACTACAACTGAATCGGATATAGTAGATACCAAGACAATGAAAACTATCAGAGAATGTACTCGCTTCATTATAGTTGAAAGTCAACGTGCACGGCACGAACGTGGTGACACGAAATATGCATGATGCTAAGCTCCACAATATGGTCCCAAACGACGACACAGGCGATTCTACCAAGTCTAGAAAAGTCCAAATAGCCTAGTTTAGTATATAACAGTCTAGAATCAGGATTTGACATGATAATATAGATGATGAATATGAAATGACTATAATAGTCGTGACTTACGATTTAAGGAAAAAGAATAATTACAAATACATATCTATCTACAAATCATTCATAATATTTAGAACTATAATTTTATTTATAAAATGTTACCCAAAATCATTTAGAGTTTTATAAAACCATTTATATATATACAAGCTAATAATATGAATTGTAAGTTTTAGATTATTAAAATATCAAGTTGCACCTCATTATTTGTACATCGAAACCTATGACACGCAAATCGGGATAAGACGATCAATCGTAAGGTTAACAATCTTATTATAGTGATCCACATGGTCATCTTGTCAATTTCAGCAATGTGAGATCACTCGAATCGACTAATCTCAGTTTCGTTGTAGTAATTCCGAAATACAAACATAATACGAATTAATTATAACTAATAGTGACACATAAAAAATATATCTGCAAACGTTGTTGGATGATGAAACGAACATCACCATCGTGTCCAGAATGGTCGAATTAGCTAGCATAGCCTACCCATAAGTCCAATTTGGATACAGGGGCAAAAAGGTAATTTTTGGTCAAAATGATTTCCGTGTTGGACCCACTTTGCACTGAAAAATATGTCAGAAGAAAGTTCTACTAAATCTAACAAATTATATGTCTACGGATCCAGAATGAAGATACGAACTCAACGGCATATCCAGAATTGGATTCCGATGATATGATCTCAAAATGGTCAGTTGACCAGGATATTAAAATTTTGATTTGTACAAAAATCCGTGCCGGAGCCAATGTCTACTAAATCTTGCAAAGTATATGTCAACGAGTCCAGAATGATGATACAAACTCAACGGTATATCCGAAATCGGATTCTGATGATCCGATCTCAAAATGGTCTGTTGACTCGGACTATGGGGCCCGCTTTGCATCGAAATACGTACTAGGGCCCACGTCCTCCAAATCTAATAAAATTTATATGAATTCGTACCGGAACGATGTCATGAGTCTAATGGTGGTATCAGAATTAGAATCCGGAGTCCTGGGTCCAAAATTAGAATTTTACAAGTTGAAAATTATGAATTCGGATGACCAACTTTGGAGTCAAATTCAACCAAACAAGCTCACAATGAAACAAAACTTGAGGGACAAGAAGATGGTTATACCAGCTATACACAGGAACTATTGGCACGTCAAGCAGAGCTGCGATGGTGAAGATACAAGTCGACGAAGTTGGATCCACAAAACTGTCCAAAATATACACAATTTAAATGGTCAACTTGGCGACAGGTTTTGATGTATCAAATGATCAAATTAACAGTTGAAACTTGAGAGGACCAAAGGGGTATATACTGAGATTATGATGAAGGAAAGAGTTCGTCGAACCAACGGTCGAATTGTCCAGAAAATGCGTACGAAGTCGCTACCACAAATTTTATTTTTTGAATTCAAAATGTGCGCGTCATGACGGGATTTGATGAAAATATTGAAATCGTCACATTGTCGGCACGGTGAGCAGCTACTGGCCAAGGGGGTGGCACATGGGTTGTCGTCGGTGACCAGGGGTGGCACATGGCGATCGTTGGAGGCGTGGCCAGCTGTAGCATTCGCTACTATTACAACAAACAACTGTGCATACAGGCAGCATGGCACGTACGACCGATCATAAGCTGTATGATGGGTCGCACGTGTGGCTGGCCTGGGGTCGTCGGGGCTTGCCACATGGTGTGGTGTACGAAGGGACGTGCACAAAGTGGTCACAGTGGTACAGCTCGACGCAGCCAGCCACAATGTCAGCGGCAGCAGTGGCTATGGCAGCGTCTGCTGCACGGGGGCACGTGGCTGTGTGGAGGCACGATACAGCAGTACTCGGGCGATAGTAGCAGTAGCCATAACTGCTCGTAATAGCAGCAAAAGTAGATGCAAGAGGCTATCGGAGGGCGATTTTAGGAGGAAAAAGAAGGAGATGGTTATGGTGATGAGATGGTGGTGATGGTGATAGTTATGGTGATAGAGAGATGGTGGTGAAGAAGAAGATAAGAAGAATGGGCTGTCTGCTAGGGGTGTTTAGAAAAAAAAAGAAGTTGAGGAGAAGGAAGAAGATGTCGGCTGAGATGGAGGAGGATTTGAAGCTGATGTTGTATTTAAGGAGGGAGAAGAGAGAAGAGAGGTTGAGTGAAGAAGGGGTATATGAGTTGGAAAGAGAGAGAGAGAGAGAGAGAGAGAGAGAGGGGGGTGAGTGATCTCTCCAAAAGTAAAGAAAGAGAATGCATTTGGGGATTAGGGTCGGCCGAGGGGTATGTGAGTGAGTGCCATGTGGGAATAGGTGGTTGGGATGAGTTGGAGTTGAATCAATGGCTAGGATTAAGTATAGCTATATTAGTCATAATTTAGGAATTAACCAATAGAGTTGTCCTTGAATACTTTTGAGTGGGTACACTAGGTGTTTGGTGTTTTGTAGGGGCATGAGTGTGTTGGTATTCATGATGGAATAACACTTAGGTTTGGTTTGATTGAGTTGGGTTGGGTCAAAGTCGGGCTTGGCGCGATAAATGGCTTAAATTTAGCCACTTATGATCATGGGTAAATAAGTAGCCTGCGGGCGCTCAATTGAATGGGGCACAGGTGTCATATGGGTAGTAGGCTTATGTGGGTCATGTCCATATTTTAGATCGAAATGGTGTCCCCAATTCAAGTCAAAAATAAATGTGACTCTGCGTTAGGAAAGTTATGCGATAAAAATAAAGCACAAGATGGTTTGTCTAAGTAGGACACGAAGGTCATGGGTGTAGGATATCATGACTAGATCATGCATGTAAAGTTGGTTTTGAGAAAACAACTAGTTTTGTGCTCCTAAATTAAAAGTCATGGCAATGTGCATATGATAATCATAAATAAAAGGGGGAATGGTCAAATGGCGTAAATTGATCCGAAAGTTGTGTGATGCAAATATAGTATAAGAGAATAAGTTTAAGTGAGACATAATTTATCAAAATGATGATAATCTTGTCTACTACAAACTCATAAAGGAAGTTTTCATAGATTGACATCTCTGACGCTCCAGAAATCAAAGTCACAAAAAAAAACATTTAATGATCAAAATAATTAAATAACAATATTTATTGAAAATAATTAATTTAGAAAAATTTAAAATAAACCCTAAAATTCAGGGGGCTCATAGTTTTTATAGTTTTAATCTATCAAACTTGGTTGTTTTCAAAAACTAAGTATTCCATGTTGTAGAGAATTTAATTCTATTCAGTTTTGGCTTTTATTTTGTCCAATTTTGAGTTTAAGAACTCAAGTTATGGACATTGGAAGATTGAGAATTCTATGGCCATAAGCTTGCTCTTCTGGGACGATGAATCCCCCTTGTATGATGCGTGCCTGTACACCGTGTACCCGTACCCGTATGCCATGCACCCATACCCTGCTTGCCGTGCACCCTCCCTCCCGTGGGCCAGTTTGTTCCCGTGCGCCGCGAGAACATGCGCGCCGCTTGTCGTACACTAGCACCCTGCATCATAGGCCAGTTTGTCCCCACGAGCCGTGCACTCGCATCCTGCACGCCGTGGGCCAGTCTATTCCCGTGCATCGAGAGCACACGTGTGCCGCTGCCCGTGCCCCCATAAACTCGAGCCCCGTACATCGTACACCCGTTCCCCGTTCGCTGTGGGAGCCAGTTTGTCTTTGCGCACTGTAAGCACATGCACCCCATGTGCCCGTATACTATGCACTCGTTCTCCGCACGCCGTGGGCCTGTGCCACACACGTCATGTACTAAATTGTCCCAGCACATGGTTTTCTATGTGCCCATGCGACTGTTTTGCTGATTTTTATATTTTATCTAGTTTAATGATTTCTTGTCCTGACCTTAGTGTGGCACGAGTAACTTTGACTCCTATGTCCTATTTGACCTCTGTGCAAGGAGGGTTCCATATGACTTCTGACTTGACCGTGTTCCTGACTTGACCATGTTCCTGACTTGATTACCTGTATACATGCTGGTACCTTTTCTAAGTGTATACCGAGGTACAATATTAGTGTGCACTGAGGTACTATTAAATGAGTATACTGAGGTGTGACTCTTCGTGCTTAGTGATCTTGCCTATTATATGTCAATACATTCATGATTTCCAACACAAGCATGGTAATTGGTCAGTAGTATTAGCGTGGTATATTGATTGTTGTTTGATACATTACACAAAAGGGATGTAGGACTCCTTGAGCCGATGTGGATTCATACTTAGGGTATGATGATTGTTTGTTTGAT
Source organism: Iris pallida (assembly GCA_029216955.1). Taxonomy (NCBI): domain Eukaryota; kingdom Viridiplantae; phylum Streptophyta; class Magnoliopsida; order Asparagales; family Iridaceae; genus Iris; species Iris pallida. Next base: position 2,171,673 of record JANAVB010000599.1, on the reverse strand, counting down.
GCATTACTTTAAGTATGGATCTAGATTTGGGACTCTTTGAGCCGAATGTATAATCATACTTAGGGTACACGTACTATGGTACAACATATAGGGGATGACCATGTGACCACGACATATGATTCCAAGACCAATATAGGGTTAATTTAAACAACTCTAATTGGTAGAAGTATTGGGTGGAAACGGAATCTCGAGATTGTACATGACAAGCTACAACCCAGACAACTGTAATAGCGTGCCGACTGGCTTCCACGAATACTGTACAATCATCCGCACTAGTGGAGTGCTTTATCTGATTAGTGTATATCGAGCTAGTTCTCCCTATACGAGAGCTGGAACCGTTACTGCTTGTCTTAGCGTAGTGGCCTTTCAAGGGACCGATGCATTTAGTGCGTGATTATTATTAATTGGTTTCAGCTAGCCATTACTTGGATACTGGCACGATCTGAGGATTCCTATATTATATGCATTACTGGGATAACTCAGATAAATTATAGAAAGCCATAGGATTGATTGGCCGCTTGTAAATTGACTTGCTTGTGATCTGTTTCTTCTTTTAGTAGCTGAGGGACATGGACTGTCATGGTGCATAGTCCAACCATGTCCTTGTTTGGTTGTTGGATTGGGCTATTGTGCTATGACATGCTATGGATTGAAGATAAGATCAGAAGCCTATAACCTGACCATGATTATAAGATGTACTCTTTCTCGACACGATTATGACACCCTTTGTCCTTGTTTGGTTGTAAGAGTGTCGCATTATCTCGATGATATTATATAAGCCTATAATTCTTGGCCTAGGTCTTATTATTGCTTGGATTTTGTCTTATTCATTATGTGCTCCTTTATGGTACTTGCTATTCGGGACATGATCCTACTGGTTTTGTTTGGCCAGATCTCATAGCGGTGTCTAAGGATCCAGCTTTCTTCCTTGAAGATGGTGCATACTAGAAGCATGGCCGTCGGAGGACATGAGTGGGTTTCTTCGTCACCACTCTGATATCTTCTATTTTGTACTTAGAATTTAGCCACCGACACCTGTTTAGCTGAAAGCTCTAGACATTTAGTTTTCTTTATATAATTATAATTAATCAGACCACAGCTGACTATGGTTATGTATTATTGACTCTAGGCACTAGCTCATCATTTTGTATAGCTAGTCTCATAAATCGTTTTGATGAAGCGTCTAGTACACCTTACTACTTTGTCTTATATGATCATTATTACTGCTTCTTGATTGATTGATTGATATATAGATGCTCTGTGAGACCATATAAGACTTGATTGTAGCATGCACCCCTAGTCTCTTGATAGCTGTAATCGCCGTATGGCGTCTTCATAACTCATACGGGATAGCTGTCCTAGTCCGTCCCCGTATTTTGGTACTAGGGCGTGACAAGGTTATAGTGGTGGCCAATGTAGGTCTAATTTTCAAACTTGTTGGGTGTTGCGATTATAGGAGTCTCAATCAAAAATATGTTCTCTTTGATCTCCTGATTCGTCTTTTCTTTCCCCAACCTTGATTGCTAACTTGATTATCATCCCCGATTCCTTCTCGTCCTGTCTTTTGATATCTAGTGTCTTTTCCTCTAGGGGTGCCTCATTCTCGATTATTGGAGGAGCAGGCATGGAAGAGCATCTAGTAGAGCAGAGTCCAATGGAAGATCAGCAGGGGCAACACCTGTACCTGGTATGGACACACACAAAAAAAGAAAAAGAAAATGCTGTCTTTTCTTTTATTGGCGCAAGGCACCACAAATCGAGTACATCTGAGAGATCCTGTGCTGAGGATCCCCGAGTATAAAAAAGAATTCTAGGGAATGGGACGATGGAGATCGAGCGGCAGTTGCTCCTTTACTCCGTTGACACTCCGATTATAAAAGTAGAAGAAAACCTAAGAAAATTGCTAACTCTCGGCTCACTGGCAAGAAGTACATTAATTTGGTTCTTGAAAATGCTCTCCGTTCTGTGTGTTTGAAGAGGGATGAGGTCCCCCTTTTATAGTCATTCCTGAGCTGGAATGGTGTTATGCACCCACATGAAAAAATACACTAGTTTTTATGTGGGCGTATAGTCCTGCTTTGGGTGCATAAGATGTAGGCGCATACAGGATACGAGATCGTGGGTTGGTCGTGGCATTGACGTGGCCACATGCTTCGGTGTATGACTGCTCGTGGAGACTGACGTGGCCGTGTGCTTCGGTGCACGTTTTTATCATGGCTTTGACTGAGTCAAGCTTGGGCGCATAGCCATGTCTCAGGCTAGGCGCCCTTCTTTCGGGGGAGTTAGTCTTGGGCGCATAGAACTTCACTGGCTGGGCGCATGAAGTTGTACTGACTGGGCGCATGAAGCTTCGTTGGCTGGGCGCAAGAAGCTATACTGACTTGGGCGCATGAAGCTTCGTTGGCTGGGCGCATAGAGCTTCACTGACTGGTGCGAATGGGGCTTCACTGACAAGGGCGCATAGAGCTATACTGACTTGGTCACATGGGGCTTCATTTGCTAAAAAATTTTTATGCTTCTACACCTGGACAGATTTATAACGAGCCAGTTATCATGTATGAGCTAGTTGAGCAGCAGAGGCCAAAGGTTCCAGTACCTCTAGTAATGCCGACAGTACTAGTAGCATTCGACACACCGGCATTATTACAGTTCATTAGGGGGTTATTGGAAACCCCGCAACACCAAATGATAGTCCAACAACATCAGCAGGTGCAGAACCAGGAACAAAATTTTCTATTGAACTAGGGCTTGCAGGTAGCCCTAGATAAAAGTGAGAAGACATATTCGGGTGCACCGATTCGGTTTTGCCGACTCAACATAAGGCATTTGGATGGCACGGAGGATGCCATTACGACGGATGCATGGTTACAGGATACCGAGGCTATCTTAGTGGCGGCTAAGGTTCCAATCGAGGAGCACATAGATAAGGTCCGGTTGTAGCTTCAGGACCTTGTTCGCGATTGTTGGCCATCAGTAGAAGTTGGCTTAAGGCATCATATTTCTTGGGATAGCTTCAGGACCAGGTTCAGGACCAAGTACTTTGGCATCGTGCAGCAGTTCGAGCTTCAGCAGAGGTTCATCGGTTTCAAGCAGGTCGACTGGACAGTAGATGGATATGTAGCGGAGTTCTGTAGGCAGAGTAGATTTACCACTACAATGGTGGCGATGGAGCCATAGAGGGCAATGAGGTTCCAGTAGGGACTTAAAGATTATGCAACTGGTAGAGGGGCATGACTACCAGACATTCGATGCAGTATTGACGGCGGCTTGGAGGCACAAGCTTACTATACAAAGGTTGTCAGTAAGTACTGGAGGCCAGAAAAGGTCTCATGCACAAAGTGGAGGAGAGCCAGTACCAAGGACGTCAGCACCACCACTTGGCATTCGTATTCGTAATACCACGCCGGTCACAATAGTTGTGACGGTACCAGTTTGACAATAGCAGCCAAGGCACCAGCAGTACCAAGGGGGACTGGTGGGTTAAATTTATTACGACAAGGAAGGACACACACGGAAAGTGTGTTAGTCAGCGAATGGGCAGTGATTGAAGTATGTAGGATCAGACCACTGTATAACAAATTGCTCACAGATACAGAGGACAAGAGGGACAGCTCAACATTTTTCGGCATTGCCAACTCCGAAGGTAGCACTTTATAAAGGGCCAACACTTGCAGTGAGGCCATTAGCCCAACGTCCCCTACTGACACAGGCTCAGATGTTTTGGAAGAGGCAGCATCAAGGTCAGCAGAGGCCACAACAGTATGGCCAGGGAAGGCAGCAACAGGGGGTTCAACAGGTTCAGAGGCAGGCAAAGTTTGGAGTATTTTAGCAGAGTTTGGCGGAAGGCGGACATGTTGCAGGTATATTTTGAGTACTCATTGTTATATTTCTTTGAGTTCTATATTCGTCGAGTGAAAGCAACTTTCTCATCTCACTCAACTGCTCTCGTATCACATGATATGTGATTTTTATCATGTGTCCTGATTACGAGAGTACGTCCTGGGCATAGATTTGTTCTTGATTAAGTCATTGGTTCCGACTTATCTCAAGCTTGACCCTTGTCCACTTTTGGAGTCAGCTAGGACAGCGAGGACGAATTTCTACAAAACTAACTCGGAAGGCATATTTTATTCGTATGCCTCCAATCACTTTCCTTCTAGAGTATGATTACTATTGTTGTTTCTTTCGTCATCTGTTCATGTGCTATGCGTTGCTTAATAATTGTGCTTGCTGTATGTCATGGGTATATTTCGTGATCGGAAAGCGCGCTCGACTCGCCTTATCAAAATTTCGAGGACGTAATTTTTCTAAGGAGGGTAGAGATGTTGCTTTTTATTTCCGAAATACATAATTGTTTTTGTATTTTTTCTGTATATGATATCTGGCACCTGTATCTTGATTGTTTGTATCATGTATTTGTACCTGGTCATGGCATGGAACAATATATCTCGTCATGGATTAGTGTGACATCCTTTGTCTTTATTTGGTTGTAGGCGTGGTTCACTCCTTCAATGATAGGATTTCTGGATTGTGTTGTGGTTAGGATTTTATTTATTTAATTAATTAAATTAGTTTTATCAAGTAGCAATTAACATGTCATTAGTTAGATATGCTTAGGATTAGGGTTTAGTTGAGCCAACCCATCCCACTATAAATAATCTCTTCCTTCCTCTCTCTCTCCTCATTTATTCTTATTTTTATTTTTCCTCAAAGCAACCCATAGGCAAGTATATCTTACACAAATGAGAGACCATTTTGCTTATTTTAATTTCTTTGTTGTTGTTTTGATATTTTTAGTTCATATTATAGATCTCTACATTCTCTATAAGTTTAGTACTTGGTATTTTTGATTTTAATGGCTAGTTTTGTGTAGATCTAAGTTTCTAAAACTAGGGTCTTATGGGTTTTCATAGTTTTGATCTATCAAACTTGGTTTTTTTCAAAAACTAATTATTTTATGTTGTAGAGAATTTGATTTATTCAGTTTTGGCTTCCATTTCGTCTAATTTTGAGTTCTAGAACTTAAGTTATGGACATTGGAAGTTTGAGAACTCTATGGCCATAAGCTTGCTATTCTGGAATGATGACTCCTTCCCACGCGCCGTATTCCCGTGCGTTGTGCACCCGCATCCCGTGCACCGTACACCCGTGCCCCGCGTGTCGTGCACTCGTGTCATGCCCCGGTTCCGCAGAACCGATCGTCATCGCTAAGGTGTGATGCCGTGTGAGCCTAGGTTGCGCTTACATAAGGCAGATTCCATAACAATCGATTACAGCAGCTTTGCGCGGGGTCGTCGCACTGAAGTCCCAAGCAAAAATGTTGAATAACACCAAGACATATACAAAATGATCCACTTTATTGATATTGAAACAAGATTACAAGGGCACGAAGCCAGGATTACAAGTCGCTCAAGCTCACTTTCTCTCAATTTACAATCACTCAGCTCTCTCTCAGAATACAAGTCACTCTGCTCTCTCTCATCTTTCAATACAATATAACGAGCCAACAGATGCGTCAGAAGGTGATGTCCATACATTATGCCCCGTATAGGTGAAGTCTTCAATACAGTTGCATGCCTCAAAATGCTAAGGAACTCCATGCCTCAGCGCGTCCAAGCGAGCTCCGTCCCGACGAACAAGTACCTGTAACCTGCACATGAAAACTGTTGGGTGGTCAGTACACAACCATACTGGTGGTATGAGATCCTTGTCCACCCATACAAAACTAACTCGTTCATTTATTGAGTGCAACTTATTTTTCAGATTGTCTTTCTAATCTTGCCTTAGGATTAGTTTTAGGACATAGACGCCTAGCCTATTTGATTCCTTGACGACATAGTCGTGCCATAAATTTCTTCGTGTAACATAATCGAAGTAGCGCCTCACCACTTAGTAACTTACCCAAAGTTCGTGTTGCAACAATGTGGTTAGGCCAAGACTCCGTCCATACCTTAACATTGAGGTCGTGCCTCGCAACTCAACATGACTTAATCAAAACTTGCCGTCTGGCCTTTCCTAATTTAACTCAAATGACTAAATCTTAACTTATGCAACTCTGGGTCAGCGACTCAATACTCGATGCCACACCTCGTGTTGAAGCACGTCGTAGCTAAATCTCAGGCTTTTTATTTGTGTTGCAAACCGTGCACACATTTGTTCAACTCATTCGTGCCGTGCTTCTTCGACTAAACCACTACCGTACATACACTTCTTTTACTCAATCTAAGGCATGCACGCGGATCGCCGCTATTATACCGAATCATCTATATGAAAGGTCACTATAAAGTCTAGCTATACCCGGACCCTTTGGATAAGACGGTACGTGCTTGAATGAGGTGTGTACTCGAACTATATTTCTCGTACATACCCTCTATACGGTGCCCCATTCAGCCTAGGTATTTACACTCCCCCTAAAAGTTCCACAAGAAAGTTCTCCCTAGGTACGAATAAATCCTGGTGCCTCAATCATCGTTCGAGAACCAAACCTTGTGCACAAGTTGTCCAATGACCATGCAAGACTCGACTTACTCTCTCGCACAGTCATACCTTCTTAATTACCTTACTTTTCGTATTCTGTTAGGGACTCCCAAATGAGGGACTGCCTCAACGACTATCGGTCGCATGAATTTTCCATCTTTGAAACCCAGGAAATGGCTACTACATAGCCTTCCTACTTGACTTGAACAAGACGTGTTCCATCCATGCAAGACTCGAGTTACTCTCTCGCATAGTCATACCTTCTTAATTACCTTACTTTTCGTATTCTGTTAGGGACTCCCAAACGAGGGACTGCCTCAACGACTACCGGTCTCATGAATTTTCTATCTTTGAAACCCAGGAAACGGCTACTACATAGCCTTCCTACTTGACTTGAACAAGACGTGTTCCATCCATGCCATAGACCATATCATACTCTATGTGATGTACTGTGGAATCGTGAGACATATTACTTGAATAAACCGTATACCGTGCCTTAACCCAACTATGTTCAGTACAACACTGTCGCCCAAGTCATATTCTATATGACGAGCCTTAAGACCGTTGGATCGTGCACGTGTTTAACTTTAACAACCAAGTTCTTTGGGTGCCTTGAATGATGCTGTAAACCATGCGATTACAATTTAACCCATGGACAAACAAAGGCTATCCCAAGCCATATAGTGTAGAAATGTACATTGAAACTTGTGGACACTTATGCTATACCAAGCATTGGACGGTAGGATAGTACATGCTTTATCAAGCATTTATATCATGCGACGCCTATGACTATGCTAAGTTTATAGTCTTGTGGCAAATAGACCAACTTTTCCTTCTCCCAAGCCATGGAACGAAGGACCGACTGTCAATTTGAAAGCCATTATGGGATGATATCTATATAGCAACTCGACCATTCCATGTTTTACTCATTTGACTTGATACGAGAATTTTTCCTTTAGCTATGTGGGTTCATCTCTTTTATTAGCATACCTACTCAGAGCAACTGAAAATATCCAATTATTAGTGTGAAGGCCAAGCTGAAGCAAGTTCACCGAAGGTACCCACCTGATCGAGGATTTGCTTCGGCCAAATGGGACTTCGAGCAAGATGCTGCATGGCTAAGTCAAAACGTCGTTGCGTTTCGATTCCTCCGGTTGAACTAAGCAGGATGGAGCATTACATTATACACCACTCAGAAAAAGTTTCATCCTCGAAACTTATTGAGTACACACTCATCGATTTGTCACTTGATTCAACATTTAATGATTCTCGCACACACTCCTCTATGCGTTTCTTCAATCCGAGCCACGCTCGTGCCTTAGTTATTTTTTCACATCGAACAACTATATCTCAAACTTGGGGTAACTTATTCTTATCGCGCGCACAGACAACTTAGTTCTAGGGCGAACCATTTAATGAACATCACTATCAATTTTTGAATCAAAATTTCATCAAGTATTTTATTCGCATCTCTTAGTCAAAAACCAGTGATACTCCATCTTAACCAATCTCCGAAACCTGACTTGCATCAATGCCTCAATCAATATTCAAGTTTATTTCAAATCCAACGATTGCACTACTGTCAGTATTTTGTTTTGAAACACATGATCTCAAAGTCCTTGATACTGTTCTGTTCCCTTAGTCAAACTTGAATTCAATGTATCACTTAGTTAAATTATGCACATATTTAAGGCGTTCCCAAAAAATATACATTTCAGCCAAGATAGTGAATCCAATTCCACATATTTGATTCATCCTATCAATCCTAAAATCAATCATACCGATGCTACCTCTCAAAACATGGATGTCTTGCCTAACCGCTAGGCCATCTCTCCAGGATAAAGCCAACGTCAGTATTGGAATCACCGTTCCCAAACAGTAATATCAACAATGACCCCAATCCTAAGGTCAAACCAAAGTTGATAGTACGTGATTTTCTACCTAAGCTCGCATCATTTCGATTTATAAACTTTGAACATAGATTCCTCGTATTCGGATTCTCAGAATTCAGTCCAGGGGTCCAAGTCATTCAATAAATCCATCCTACTATAAGTTCTGCTCAACCAAACCCTCTACATATCACTATCGCACGTCCAAACTAGCAATTCACATAGTCTATCTCTTCAAACATGTTTGATATAATCCACCTATCCATCCTATCCAAGTTAAGTACACCACGACATGATTTGTTACAAAACCATAATTCTCATACCATATTTTCTAAGTCTTTTAACACAATTCATGTATTCGATACAAGATTGTTTAGCATAACAATATGTCATGCCCAATCTCCTGCATGTCCGATTATCCATGCTGGACATGAAATCATTCTCATCGAGGCGTAAATCTTACTTTAAGTCAAAACTAATTTATTTTCGATATCCATAATGGATCTACTCAATACTCGAAATTACTTTGTAGTCAATCACAAGTCCAACCAATCCACGAATTCACCTTCTCATCAAACCACAAGTCAACATAATCCAATTGACATACCCTGATCCCCTGCAAGTTCGATCACTATGTCACGCCCTAGTTGTCGTGGGCCAGTTTGTCCCAGTGCACCGTGAGCACAATGCGTTGTGCACCCGTGTCCCGGGCGCCGTAGGCCAGTTTGTCCCCGTGCGCCGTGTACCTGCGCACCGTGCACCCACGCCCCGTGCACCCGTTCCCCATGTACCGTGAGCACACGTGCCCCACGTGCCTGCGTGCTATGCATCCGTTCCCCATACGCCGTAGGCTTGTGCCACGCATGCCATGCACCAGATTGTCCCAGCACATGGTTTTCTATGTGCCCATGCGCTTGTTGTGATGATTTTCATATTTTATCTAGTTTTCGATAATTTAATTGCATAACCTTGATTTTCTGTCTTGACCTTAGTGTGCCACGAGCAACATAGACTTGCGTGTCCTATGTGACCTCTGTGCCATGAGGGTTCCATGTAACTTCCTGACTTAACCGTGTTCCTAACTTGACCATGTTCCTGACTTGATTACCTGTATACGTGCTGGTACTTTTATAAGTATGTAATGAGGTACAATATTAGTGTTGTGGTGCTATTAAATGAGTGCACGGAGGTGTGGCTCTTTGTGCTAAGTGATCTTGCCTATTATATGTCAGTCATTTATGTTTTCCAGCATAGTCATGGTAATTTGTCAGTAATATTGGCGTGGTATATTGGTTGTTGTTTGATGCATTACACTAAGGGTAGATCCATATATGGGGCTCCTTGAGCCGATGTGGATTCATACTTAGGGTATGATGATTGTTTGTTTAATGCATTACCGTAAGCATGGATCTAGATTTGGGACTCTTTGAGAAGAGTGTAAAATCATATTTAGGGTACACATATTATGGTACGATATATAGGAGATGCCCATGTGACCACGATATATGATTCCAAGACCAATATAGGGTTAATTTAAGCAGCTCGAATCGGTATAAGCATTGGATGGGAACGAAATCTCGAGATCGTACATGACAAGCCACCACCCAAAAAATTATTTATGGCGTGCCGGCTGGCCACCACGTATACTG
>JANAVB010000599.1:2141658-2156658 GCA_029216955.1 Iris pallida | reverse complement strand
GTTGACAGCGGCCAGGACATCCTCCTTAATAATATGCCAACACTTAATGAAGAAAATACCTGTAAATCCATCCAGCCCTGGGGCACTATGGCGATCAATCGATTTGACAGTAGCAAAGAGCTCCTCCATGGTAGGCTTCTCTGTAAGAGCAGAGCTTTCCTCTTCACTAAAAACCCTAGGAAGTACGGACATGAAGTCCTCATCCTCATTCACTGGCTCTGGTAAGAACAATCACGCATAATAGTCGTTGGCAATCTGTTGGATGCCAGCAAGATCATTTGCAGAGGAGCCATCCTTACCTCTGATTTGGTGGATATAAAGACGACGGTGCTTATTGGACACACAGGAGAGAAAATAACCCAATTTTCTATCCCCTTGCAGATCCTACTTGAGCCTGCCTTTTGTTTCCAGTAGGCATCTTCAATTTGAATACGCTGTTTGAGATGAGCCTGCACTTCCTGGAGGTTAGAGCGTAGGGAAGGGTCTTGTTCGAAGGCCACCTCAGCTGCAATGACCCTGTCTTCTACAAGTTTAACAGCTTGGAATATGTCTCCAAATGTAGCATGACCCCACGACGAGAGAGCCTTCCTGGTTGCAGTAAGCCGTAGACCCAAGTTAATGAACGGATTGGGATGATACACAGATGTCCAGGCTTGCTCAACAGTTTAGGAAAATGAAGAATGAGTAGGCCAGAAAGAAAGGAACCGAAATGGTTTCCTTGGCACTGACGATGGTGCTTGAAACTGAATCAGGATTGGATCATGATCAGACTCAGTACGATTTAAGTGATCATATAACGTAAGAGGGGCCCATTCCCACCAGTTTTTATCCATGAGCACCCTATCAAGCCTGGATCCCTGCCGATTCGGACCCTCATCGGATTTAACCTATGTAAATCAATTGCCAGTGAACGGGGTCTCCGCCACCCCTGCAGCCATCTGGAACTCCAGGAACTCCCGCATGGAAGCCTCATTGGAAGGAAGACCTCCAAACTTTTCTTCAATTCGAGTAATTGTATTGAAATCGCCTCCGATCAGCTAGGGAAAATGAAAGAAATTCGAGAGTCTGAGCAATGAGTCCCATAGCAAGCGATATGAGTGATGTAAAGGGAATAAATAGATGGAAGAAGAGAACCGATAGCGACTGCTCAGTAGACTCTGCCATTGTAATCTGTCCTTCTTTGCTGCAAAATATCCAAATATTCTCGTTGTCGTTTATAAAAGCCATATGAAAACCTAGCTTTACTTGATAGAAATGGAGTTGGTCAGCGAAGACTTTGGGTTCGATAATGGCAAGCAGTTGTAATTTGTGCATGCGATATAGCAATTTGATTCTTTTAAGAGTCATATAATTTGCGACTCCCCTAACGTTCCAGAAAAGAATGTCAAACATTAGAGGAAGATGAGGTAGAGGGGATTGTAGTAGGCCTAGCTGCAGATCGAAGGACTCGAGAAGACGGAGCAGGCGGCACCTTCTTTGTTCTGGGTTCATTTGTTCGACTAGCTTCAGGTTCTGGAGGATCCGTCTGAGCCTCTGCTTCCTCCACTTATTAGGCCCATGATTTACTCTGGGTGGCAAGTTCTCGTTCCTTGAGCTGGTCATCAGGAGGAACCTGGTCTTACACAGGAAGCTGGTTGGATGGAACGTTGAGGAGTGTAGGAGAAATGGTGACAGTCGGGGGGACCTTATTTGTAGCAGGCATGATGATGGTAGCCATCTCTGTCGCGATGGTGATGGTTGCAGTTTCCTTAGGGAGAGTGTCAGGCTGATTGTCGCAGCCGGCACCGGGAGACGAGAGTTGAGGTGGCACGTCTGTGTTGGCTTGTACCTGGGGAGCTGGGAGTTGAGGTGGAACTTCGGGATTGGCTTGATCATGGGGAGCTGTGGAGGGGATCATGTGAGAGTTGATAGGAATTAATACAGCGTTCGGATCCGGCGGCTGGGTTTGATCATTAAAGTGGTAGGGGGCTGATAATTAATTATACCTCCACCTAATGGAGCTTGTAGTGAACTTTCCCCAACCGCTATTGTGATCGGGTCTTCTCCCATAGTAAACTCACGTGTACGTCGCTGAGGAGAATCCTTCATTGGCTGCTTGTCCTTCTGGAGGGCTTTGCATAAATTTTGGGCATAGCCTTGGTGTTTGTAAAAAGTGCAGTACATAGGGGAAGATTCGTATTCCACTTTTTGTGAGATGCGTTTGCCATTAGAGAGGTTGATGCCGATTAATGGAGGGGGAGGCTTACTTGCATCAATTTCAACCAGTATCTGAGCAACACTGGATCGTGTCAGTTCTTCTCTGGCTCGATCAATGCGCAATGGGTTACCAATACCCATGGCCAAGGAAAATATCGCATTCTTGTTGAAAAATTGTATGGGCAGTCCAGGAAGAGATACCCATACGGGTGCTAGTGGGGATTCCTCAATAGGATAGAAATCTTTGTGCCACCTGAAGAGTCTCATAGGGACCCGAGAGATGAACCAAAGATCTTTTGATCGGAGATAAAGGAAATTCGCCTCCTCCTGAGGCCGAATAAGGATGTTCTTGGGGCCAATCGATCCAAATTGAACAAGACCAGCAAACTTGAAGTTGAGAAAAGCTTTTCGAATCAATTCAATGGAAGGACTTAAGTGGGAAAACTTCCCAATGAGAGCGAAATGGAACGGATCTGCAAGGATGTTTTCCTCCTCTTCTGAGAAAGAGATGACCGGGATCCCTCGCAAAAGGAAAGGAGCCCGGATCTGTATGGTGGGGGTCGAACTAGGTGGAGCCCCAGCTACCGCCTCGGCGAACGTCTTAGCCATGAAAGGGAGGGACGCCGATGGAGCAAGTGTCTCCACTGGCGAGGACGCCGGCCCGGCCAGAGGCCAAGCCGGAGTCATGGACGAGGAGGACGCGGCTAGGGTTTAGGCGATCGCCAAAACAGAGCTCTCATATATATACACACACACACACACACACACACACACACACACACACACACACAACCATTAAAATAATTACTCTCTAGATCAAAAATAAAAGACCAATATAATATATGTCTACATGGACATCTTTGGATGCACTGTATGACCACATGGGTTTGTGTTTGGTTCGGGTAAAGTCCGAGCTAAATTGGTATAACCAGGTCCCCCAAAAGTCATAGTCTTAATAAATAACTAAATCATTTACATGGGTCATGTCACAATTTTGATTGCTTTTTCTAGTTGGGACATAGCTATGGCTAGGCCATCCCTAGCATGATCAATACAATAGTCAAAGCACACAAATATACTATCCGTGCCAAAATTTCTAGTCGATATGCATCTCAAAACATAACCATGACTAAAGCTATATATATATATTATATATATATATATATATATATATATATATATATATATATATATATATATATATTATAAAAAGGAAGCTTTATTGAATGAAAGTAACAGGAAATAAGGAAAATACACAAAATTAAAAAGCTAAAGAAACTCGTAGGAACATGTAACTTGTGGTTGCATCTAGCCAGCGCCTTCGATACTTGCCGTCGAACTTCTCTTTCAATCTGAGTAACCGAGAATTTGTACTCCTCATATCGCCATTTATTCCTGTTCTTCCAAAGTACCCACATGATTGCGCCAACCACTACCTGCTTCATATGTAAATTAGGTTTTTGCCACCAATGATTGAAACACTGTATCAATGGAAGAGGATGATGTACCGGCACCCGAAAGGAAATACTAAATATACTCCAAATCATCGATGCAAGCTCACCATCACCGAAAATATGCTCCAGCGTTTCCTCGGTCGGTTGATTGCAACAGTGACACTTCGAAGGTAGGTAGAAGCCCATTATACGTACCTTATCATCAGTCGGTAACTTGTCATACAGAATACGCCATAATAAACTCGACCACTTCATAGGCATGCACGAACTCCAGATATGCTTAAACTGAACTTGTTGTGGTGTAGGTATCCTGATAGCCGCCCAAGCTACAGATATAGAGAACCGCCCCGAACTCGGTGAAGTCCAAACCCATTCCTCGTTGGCTGCCTTGGTTATAAACTGATCAGAAAGCTTCCGACCCTTAAGCAATCGTTTCCAAATATGGGAACACTTTTGAGGTGCTCCTGCAAGAGCCAAAGGTTGAAACTTGCAGTACCGCGCTAAAACAAAAGGTTGCCAGAGACCATCCTTTGTCTTCAGCTTCCAACACAACTTTGCAGTAAAAGCATTCATAGTCTCTTGCAAGCATCTAACCCCAAGGCCAGCTTCATTAATCGGTCTCGCCATAGTTTTCCAACTCGACCAGATATGCTTCGGGATGCCTTCAGAAGAACCCCAGAAGAATCTAACTATCATGTCCTCAAGCCGATTAAGCACCGTTTGAGGGGGATTGCACGCCGCTAAGGTGTACATAGGGATTGAAGTCAAGACAGATTTAATAAGCACCAATTTACCTCCATAGGATAAAGTCTTCTGCTGCCATCCCTCTAGTCATCTTCTCACTTTTTGGATTAGCTCCTCATAAACAGAAGCATTCCTCATCCCCACCGTCATCGGACAACCGAGATATGTGAAAGGCAAAGTGGCAATCCGGAAACCCGTAATGGCTCTAAGCTCCTCCTGTCGCTCAAATGTTTGTGTTACATAGATAGAAGATTTTGTCGCATTAATACTCTGGCCCGAGACACCTTCATAGCGGCACAATATGCCATGAATCAACTGAACCGACCTAACATCTCCTGAAGAAAATAATAGAATGTCATCGGCAAAAGCCAAATGACTGATCGCAGGACATCCACTAGGAGAGTAATAGTGAGAGACAGAGTTGTTTTGTAGTAACTTGTTCAGGTTTTGAGATAGAACTTCCGCAGCAAGAATGAATAACGCTGGGGATAGGGGATCATCCTGACGGACTCCCCTGAAAGCTTTAAAATAACCAGAAGTAACACCGTTAATGATGGTCGAATACCAGATATTATTGATCAACCTGAATACCATACTAATCAACTTCTCATCAAAACCAAACCTCCGCATGACATCCATTAGAAAGCTCCAATCTAACCTGTCATATGCTTTGGTCATGTCCAATTTTATAGCTATATTACCTCCTCGGTGCTTGACATTCATCATGCTAACCAACTCCTGAGCCAGTAAAATATTATCAACAATCTCCCGTCCCTGCATAAATCTACTTTGTTCAAGTGAAATCAACCTTGGAAGGATGGCACTCAATCTGCGAGCCAAGAGTTTGGACCTAATTTTGTTCAACACATTGCATAAACTTATCGGCCTGAAGTCCGCCATAGAAGATGGGTTGGTATTCTTAGGGATTAACACCAATGCAGTGCTTGTAATCGCCTTAGGCAATTCAAAACCTGCAACAAACAAATCAACAGCCTCCAAAATGTCATCAGCAACAATGTTCCAACATTTGACAAAGAATAAAGCAGTGAACCCATCCAAACCCGCTGCACTATTAACATCCATAATGTGTAGTATCTCGAATAATTCCTCCTTGGAAGGGGGTGCAGTAAGCATACTATTCTCTTCGTCGGATACGAGTTTGGGAATGGCCTTCATGAGTTCTTCGTCAGCATTGGTTGCTGCACTTTTGTACTGATCTTCGAAATAAGTATTAGCCATCCGTTGTATATCAATCAATTCCTCCCTACGAACCCCATTCGAATCAACAATGTGATGGATTCTCAGCTTTCTCTATTTGTTAGTAACACAATCATGGAAGTATTTAGTGTTACAATCCCCTTCAACATCCCAATGAAGCCACGCCTTTTGCTTCCAAAAAGAATCAATAATGCAATGCTTTTGTTTCAACAGAGCAGTAGCATGTTGAAGCTTCTCCCTCTTCATGATTGATCTGTCACAATCATACTCTAATTCAGCAGCAAGTTCATAGTCCTCCGCCACAGCTACTTCCTGGAATATATTGCCAAAAGTGCTATGGCTCCATGCAGATAGAGCCTTCCTGCATGCAGTTAAACGCAAGCAAACCCTAATAAGCCCATTAGGGTGCGTGACCGACCGCCAAGCCTGCTCAACCACCTGCATAAAGTCATCATGTTTAGCCCAAAATGATAGAAATTTAAAGCTACGCCGTCCACCGTCCTGCCGAGAAAGAAGCTTGATTAGAAGTGGGGCATGATCCGACTCCGTCCGATTCAAATGCTCCACCACAGTTGATGGTGCCAACAGAAGCCAATCATTCGAGACCATCATTCTGTCCAGCCGAGAGCCTTGCCTATCCCCTTCATTAGATTTGAACCAGGTGAACTTACTTTCCAAGTACGAAAGTTCAGTTAACCCAGCCACCGTTTGAAAATTAAGGAACTCCTGGATAGATACCATGCAAGGAGGCCTACCACCAATCTTCTCATCCGAACTAGAGATTGCATTGAAATCCCCTCCCACCGCCCAAGGAAGAGAATGAGTAGTTCGTAAATGCAGCAGCCTATCCCATAATTCCCTTCTACCTTCCTTCTTACTATGGCCATATACAAAGGAAAACATGACGGGCATTGGCAAGGACTCATTTTGGAAAGAAATAGTGAGAGATTGTTCAAAATTATATAGTAACGAAATCAAGCAACCCGACCTCACCATAATCCAAATATTGCCTCGGTTGTTACAAACCGCCGTCGCAAAACCCAGCTTAAGCTTATAATAAGAGAGTTGTTCCTTTGTCACTTTCGGTTCAATGATAATGAGCAATTGAATCTTATTCACCCGACATAAGTTCTTTAATCTTGTAAAAGCCATCTTGTTTGCTACTCCTCTAATATTCCAACATAGTGTGTTAAATATTAGAGGAGACTTAGGGATTACCGGATTTAATGTTTGAGGAAACTGAGCGGAGGACTCTGTCTGTTGGCTCAGGTAATTTCTTCTTCCGCTTCTAGATCGGAGGCCTGACTTCGGCTTCCTTCCCCCTCTCCCTATCCTGTGCAGCATCGGCCACATCGGCCCAGCTGCGAAGCTCCCCTTCCTCTTCGCTTTTATCCGCAACTCCTTCCACATCTTCAACTAGAGCAATGGTTTCTTCATCCCCTTCCATAGCTGCAATATCCCCAGCTACGTCCTGAGGAAGAACCAAGTCCCATTGAGAGGGAGGCTCCCGGACCGGAGCAGTCCCATCTTCATTATGATGCACAATGACCGGAGCAGTCCCATCCACATTGGTGGCTAATATCCTTTCGTCATTTGATAGCAATGGAGTGGCAGCACTATGGTTATTAACCATCGGTTGAGTGGTTGGTGGGATCACAGGCTCACCGTGGTTGCTTGATTGACCAATAACTTCACGTTGAAGGATTTGTGTCACAACAGTGGGAGGAGTACGAGAAGGATCATCTTGTTGTGGTTCTTTTCCTTTGTCCTTCTATTTAAACTTGCAGTTGTCGACACAATGCCCTTGGTGGCGGCAGTGAGAGCAATAAAGAGGCGTAGATTCATAATCAATCAACTGCCAAAAACTACCACTTGGCAAATTAATTCTAATGTGACGTTGCAGCGGCTTAGAGGCATCTATTTCCATGAAAAGCCTGGCCATACTAGGTCTCGATAGCTCCGTCGTTGCCTTATCGATTTTAAGAGGAGTCCAAAAAACTGATGCAATAGCGAATAAGGCCTCCTTGGCATAGAGATGATGGGGAAGGTTCAGTAGAGTCACCCATACGGGTATCTTAGGTGATTCTTGGTTAGGCGTGAAATCAGGATCCTACTTGAAAAATCTCATGGGAGCATGAGCAATATACCACAAATCCTTAGATCTGAGTCGAAGGAAATCCACCTCAGTTGATGGCCGAATGAGCACATGTTTATCGTCGATAACACCCGCCTTAATGGAGCCAGAGAACTCAAAACCTGAGAGGGCCTTACGAATCATCTCGATTGGAGGCCGAAAATGGGAGAACTTACCCACCAAAGCAAACCTTAGTGGGTCAGAGAGAGCAGTTTCTTCCTCCACCATGAAGTAGATTGCAGGAACACCTTTGAAAGAAGTAATCGTATACGGAGGGATGGTGGTAGCCACAACAGGAGGTGGAGACCCCATCACCGCCTCAGCGAAAGTCTTGGCCGCCATAACCCTAAACAAAGCAACACAAAAGGAAAGCCACCGACCAGATGGTTCGGTACGCCCAGGAGGACGCCGGCCCGGCCAGCGGCCACGCCGGTGTCGGTGGACAAAGGACTAGGGTTTATCAGAGGCGGCAGCGCAAGGCTCCGCAATATATATATATATATATATATATATATATATATATATATATATATATATATATATATATATATATATATAGTATTAGGCTATTATAAATATAATCATATATATAAAAAAATGTCCTTAAACCTACTTGGCTGTATAACATCCCAAAATAAAGAAAATAATTCTATTAATTCATGGCAACCTAACATGGCTCTACCAAGTGGGGTTGGCTAGGTTAGGGTCCAAATATATTTTCTAGTCAAATCGAACCCGGAAAGTCAATCAATGAGTCTCTTGTGTCATTCACAAATAAATAACACATGGAAATTTGCTTGAGTGGCACACCCATGGCATGTGTGTCGTAGGCTCAAAATAGGTCAAAATCATATATTGGATCAATTGGTTTTGATCTATGTCGAGTTCCAAACTCAAGTTGGAAGTTAGGTTTAGAATTGCTGTCAACGGTCGAATGGCCTAAATTTACTCAAAGTTGTGCGAAGTCAAAAGAATGTTAGGGTATAAGTTTGGATGGGACATGATATATCAAATTGAAGGTGAACTTGTCTACTTCAAAACTCATGAAGGTCGTTTCGAAAGATTGGCATTTCTTGTGGTCCAAAAATTAAAGCTACAAAAAAAACACCTATAGTCATAATTAATTATTAAAATATAATTTAATAAATATAAAATCATATAAAATAAATGAAAAAATAATTCCTAAAAATTTAGGCCCTCACAATCTACCAACCTTAAAAAAAATTTGTCCTCGAAATTAAAAACAATGCTCACTAATAATGAATCATGCTAACATAACTATGAATAGCTCAAAGGGGTACGCTATGTCAATACGGTCTCTCCTAATCAAGTAAGTTACAATCAATCTTTAAACAATTTCCAATTCAACATTCCTAACATAAAATAATAAATTGTTACCCCTATTCGCTCCTCCAAGGTAAATTTAAACCCGATCTCCTTCCAAACTCAAGTTGGAAGTTAGGTTTAGAATTGCTGTCAACGGTCGAATGGCCTAAATTTACTCAAAGTTGTGCGAAGTCAAAAGAATGTTAGGGGATAAGTTTGGATGGGACATGATATATCAAATTGAAGGTGAACTTGTCTACTTCAAAACTCATGAAGGTCGTTTCGAAAGATTGGCATTTCTTGTGGTCCAAAAATTAAAGCTACAAAAAAAACACCTATAGTCATAATTAATTATTAAAATATAATTTAATAAATATAAAATCATATAAAATAAATGAAAAAATAATTCCTAAAAATTTAGGCCCTCACAATCTACCAACCTTAAAAAAAATATGTCCTCGAAATTAAAAACAATGCTCACTAATAATGAATCATGCTAACATAACTATGAATAGCTCAAAGGGGTACGCTATGTCAACACGGTCTCTCCTAATCAAGTAAGTTACAATCAATCTTTAAACAATTTCCAATTCAACATTCCTAACATAAAATAATAAATTGTTACCCCTATTCGCTCCTCCAAGGTAAATTTAAACCCGATCTCCTTCCACTCAAGTTTGTAAACTCCTAATAACCTCATCAATCGTTTCAATTATTAATTCACCACTAATGAATTGCATCGTGTCTTGAGGTCTCCTACCAACCTTTGATCACACTAGCCCATCAAACACATGATGCCATAAAATAATTTTTATAACCCTTGCCACTAATTACAAAAATCCATACCACTAAGATACCTATGACATCTGACATGCCTTCTATCTATCAAGCAACCAAAATAAGCAAACTAATTTACACTATAACTTATGAATTTATGATAAATTCTATAAAGCACGATCATTCGTCACTCTGAAATAGGAAGGGACGAGAAGCAAAAGGTACAAGAAAGCAAAGAAAAAATAGTCGAGAGCAAATGCAAAGTTTAAGGACGGTAGAGTAATTTCTAAAAGAAATGTAAAGGCAGTTGTGGATTGAAATTCCTAACCGAAATGGCTAACTCGGCTTGCATGGGCCAACAAAAATATATCTAATGCCCCAGCCCCAAAATATGTAAGACTAGGAGATCGTATACATGCCAGCTACGAATCGAGAGGACTCCAGCCCAGCTTGAATACGTATTAGCTGTATTGGTCAGGTAGTTGTATCTCTATATCACTATGATAATTCTATATCTTAATCCACTGAAGATAAATCCTTTGTAAGACCAAGTGTACTAATGATGGTCAGACACGAATATACTGAATCCCACAGACAACATGAATAGACAATTTATAATAAAGTAGACAAAACTCTATTACAATTGTTTGAACAAGCTTATCAAGAATAAATCTCACAAAATTAGGCCATGTCAGCAAAATAAAATAATAAAAATAAGTATAATGTTGGAGGAATAAATGAAAGTACCAACCAAATATATACGTGAGTCGTCACAGCAACACCACCTGGATCAACGAACTTTCTCTCCAAAAGCGACTGCCTGGAGAGAACTCCATGTCCTCAGGAGACTAGCAAGACACATAATATACAAGCTACTTCGACAATAATAACATGCATAAAAAGACAGAAAATCGTACAAGAAATAATGAATGAAGAATACAAGAATGAAACTTAAATGAAATGGTATGCCGTTGAAAATCTTGCTAATAAACATGACTATGAGTAAATCGGGGTAAACCACAGATCGGTTGGGGCTCATGCCCTATCGGTCATAGCTCGGTGGGAGCTCACAACCTATATTGAGTCTCAATCGCAGCTCGGTGGGGTCTCATAATAGAAAGTGGACCTAGTCATCGTCTAACAAGGTCCTCACCTAGGACTATGAGTCAAGTCAATCAAGTCATCTCAGGTCAAGTCAAGTCCAAACGGTACATGAGACATAATTGAGTCAATGTCAAGGGATATGTCATATGCTAAGCAATTCAATCACAAGACACATACATGAACAATATAAGAAAATATGACAAGTAATATGGAAAATGGGAACAACCTACGTGCACGTAAAACTAGAAAATAACAACAAATAAATCAGGAAAACTGTAATCAAGTAAGACATAAAAGAAACATCAGTATAGATATACATGTAGATACTGTAAAGTTTAGCAAGGTGTACTTGCCTGGTGTAGAATTGTCTACTCCCAAATAAGCAACTAGTCAAATCAGAAGCCATGAAAGCTGAACTTCCGCAAACATCCCAGGATGCTGAAATAGACATCAATGATGTTCTTGTCATGAAAACAAATGCCAAGGTCTGACTACCCACAAGTCCAATCTGGACACAGGGGCAAAATAATAATTTTGGATCAAAACAGTATCCGCCCGTTGAACCCGCTTTGCATCAAAAAATGTGCCAGAATCTGTGGTCTCTAAAGTCAACAAATTATATACATACGAGTGTAGTTTTTGGATAAAAACTCAATAGTATGTCTAGATTAGAATGCGATGAGCCGTGCACAAAATTGTCCTTTGAGTCGAATCGTGGGCCATCCAAAATAGTGTTCCGGATGACCTTCTCAGAATCGGACCAAACTTGGCTCACAGAACCAAAAAATAATACGGGTTCAATGTCACAAATTTGTCGCGATATGACGAACATGCACAAGTAAATAAGGTTTTTGCAAAGGGACGACACTGTGTACCTCGACCGATACACCTCGAATTCATTGCGTACATGCAACCAATTCAAGTTTCATCAATACCAACATATCCACAACATTTGTACGCACCTTTTGTTGCTCTCGGGTTACGACAAAGTCGTCCGATTGTCGGAATGACCCCGTATCGGTTGTTCTTTGAAAAATTAAAACTATTTTCATTAGTTTTTTCTTTGTGATTTTGGATTAATTTATCTCGAAAATCAATAGATGAAATTAAACCGTTAAAAAGTGTTTTGAAGATATATAGGTTGTCTAAAAAACTGTTCAACTAGATTTTAAAAAATCAAATAGGTCGATAGGAAAGAACCTTCCAAAACTAGTTCATGGAATCTAAATTCTGTTCTATTTGAAACAATTTTTTTGAGATTTTTGGGAAAAGTTTCTAGATGATCTAACGTGATTTTATGAAAATCTACTTGAAGGGACTATAAGTGGTTAGGGTTGTGTACGTTCAAGAGAAAACATTTTGGAATTTGATCGAAGATCGTGGAAGGAATCGTGCCACGTAGTTGGTGCGTCAACACGTTGCTGTTGCTGGCCGCGCCCGGCACGCGTTGCTCTGGCATCAGGAGAGGTCGCCGGGTGGTAGGTGGTATCGTAAGCGATCAGGGTTTAGGTAGGGATAGGGTTTTTTCAATCCTCTCTTCCTGTATCTCGATGTTGTTTAAATAGGAACGGGGGTGGTGCTGTCGATTTGGGGCTGTGTTTTTAATCTCGCGAGATTTGTTTTTTCTTTGTTTTGTTTTTCTAAAAACCTATTAATAGTATACCTAGATACGCATATTTACATATACATATGTTATGATATATTACACAGATATCAGATAAATACAAGTAAATTTATAAAATTATATAAAAATATAATCACATGGTTTTACCTTATATTATTAATTCTAATTATAAATAAGACTCTATGTATATATATATAATATATATATATATATATAATATATATATATATATATATATATATATATATGTTTTAACAAAAAACATTTTATTGAAAATATAAAGGGGGCTCTACAAGAGCGTTACAGACAGGTGCGGGGCCAGAAGACAAAAGGGCCCTGAAGAATAAGGTAAAAAACTCCATAAAAGTGGATATTCGAAATAACGAAATTTCGAAACCATCCAAATTTCGCAATGAAACGAAATTTCGAAGATATTCGAGATTTCGAAACCCAAATTAGCAAAAGTTGTGGGTCCGTTGACCGCAGCAAACGAGAGGCCCTAGGGGGGAGGTGTGGGAACGCAGCCCGATGGGCAGGCACGCGGCCCTAGTGAGGGGGTACTAATATATATAATAAGGATATATATATATATATATATTTTTATTTTTATTTTTATTATATTATATATATATATAATAATATATATAACAAAAGGTTTTGGTTTTTTTTTTCAAAACGGGCGGAAAGGAAAGTATATATATATATATATAATATAGATATATATATATATATAATATATATATATATATTATATAGGCTTATATTTAATGGCTACGATATTTTGCACCTTGAATGAATAAATAGGGGGGTTTTGGTAAAATAAAAATAAATAAAAATAAAAATAAAGGCTTATATTTGTTTATTATGTATACTCTTATATACAAATAAGTATAAATAGCCTAAAAGTCCAAAATCTAAAAAGGACATATTAATAGAAATGTTATCATTTCCAAATTAAAATATCAAGTAATATCAGATAACATACACACACACACAATCATTTATAAAAATTACTCTCTAAATCAAAAATAAAAGACCAATATATTATATGTCTACATGGACATCTTTGGATGCACTATATGACACATGGGTTGTGTTTGGTTCGGGTGAAGTCCGGGATAAATTGGTACAACCAGGTCCTCCTAAAGTCGTAGTCTTAATAAATAACTAACTAAATCAATTACAGGGGTCAAGTCACAATTTTGACTGGATTTTTTAGTTGGGACTAGCTATGGCTAGGATCCCTAGCATGATTAATACAGTAGTCAAAGCACACAAATATACTATCCGTGCCAAAATTCCTAGTCGATATGCATCTCAAAACTTAACTGGTTTTTCTAGTTTGGGACATAGCTATGGCTAGGCCATCCCTAGCAGATTAATACAGTAGTCAAAGCACACAAATAACTATCCGTGCCAAAATTCCTAGTCGATATGCAACTCAAAACTTAACCATGACTATATATATATATTATATATTATATATATATATATATATATATATATATATATAATATATATATATATATTTTATATTTATATATATATATATATTTTTTATATTTATATATATATATATATATATATTTTTATATATATAATATATATTATATATATATATATAATAATAATATATATTATAATATATATATATATATATATATATATATATAGTATTGGGCTATTATAAATATAATCATATATATAAAGAATTGTCCTTAAACCTATTTGTCTGTATAATATCCCAAATATACAAATAATTGTACTAAATTCATGGCAACCTAACATGGCTCTACCAGTGGGGTTGGCTAGGTTTAGAGTCCAAATATTTTCTAGTCAAATCGAACCCGAAAAGTCAATCAATGAGTCTCTTGTGTCATTCACAAATAAATAACACATGGAAATTTCTTGAGTGGAACACCCTTGGCATGAGTGCGTAGGCTCAAAATGGGTCAAAATTATATATGGCAACTGTTTTGATCTATGTCGAGTTCCGAACTCAAGTTGGAAGTTAGGTTTAGAATTGCTGTCAACGGTCGAATGGCCTAAATTTACTCAAAGTTGTGCGAAGTCAAAAGAATGTAGGGGACATGGGATGGGACCTGATATATCAATTGAAGGTGGACTTGTCTACTTCAAACTCATGAAGGTCGTTTCGAAAGATTGGCATTCTTGTGGTCCCAAAAAAATTAAAGCTACAAAAAAAACATCTATAGTCATAATTAATTATTAAAATAAATTTAATAAACAAAATCATATAATAATAAATGAAAAATAATTCCAAAAATTTAGGCCCTTACAATCTACCAACCTTAAAAAATTGTCCTCGAAATTAAAAATAATACTCACTAATAATGAATCATGCAAACTATCTAGGAATAGCTCAAAGGGGTACGCTATGTTAACACGGTCTCTACTAATCA